>JAINUG010000036.1:2032860-2550360 GCA_029706075.1 Aldrovandia affinis | reverse complement strand
AATGAACACACACAATACCTCCACACTCAACAATATGCACACATATACACTCTTGATGCAGTGCAGCATAACCAATAGGATACACGCAGCCTTATCCCAAATGTTTGATCCAAAGGTCATTTTGCGTAAGGTTTCTCTGATGTCACAGAGATGGGGGACAAGGTGGTCAGAGTTTTAAAAAAAGTGATCTTTTGGTATCCATTCTGACAGGGTTAAAAAACAAATAATACAATCAAAATACAACCAGTGTACCTGCTCTCAAGCATGTAATCATGTATATTATGACAAATGCTGTAACACAGAAACTGTGACTTAACCTAAGGTTAAATTGTTCCCAGTATCACTTAAAAATATATTTTGGAGCTAGTTTAGTGACAAATCACATGAATCGTAACTTAAAAGAAAAATGAATGTGGCATACTGGCTTGCTAAACTAAAAGCGAGTATCTGTTTTGTGTGTGAGGACAGATAACCACCTGGTTTCTGAAAGACTGGACTTTTATACACTGGTATAGAGCCATTGATTGTGTTATCTGTTCCCACTTACTGAAGTCAACAACAGCTCTTGGACTTGTGTAGTAATAGTTTTGCCACCATTTCCATCGTAACTTTGCTCGTTGGCTTATCTTGCTGCCTGAGACGATGACTGAAATGACAATGCAGAGATTTACGGGAAATCCACTTCAGTGCAGAAAGCCAAGGAAGATTTGGGACACATTACAGGCCAAGCTTCCAGCCTCGAGTACAGACAGATGGAGATTTGGACACACATAGTTTGGAATACAGCTCTAGACAACACACTAATAATATACACAACTGTATATACACAGAAAGCACACGCCCAGACTCAGTAAGAGGACAGCAAAGTTGGAACAGAGTTATGAAGGAAACAAGCTGCGAGGAAGACGACTCTTCACCGCTCTATTACATTTTTTCCCTCTTCAGCCACCTCACTCCTTCTAACTGCTGCCTCTCCCTCTCTCATTCTCTCTCATTCTCTCTCTCTCGCACATAATGAACACAGGAAGCTGTAAACGTCAGTTAACAACTGCGCAGGCCAAATGGGACATGACAGCAACAGGATTTCACATGGCCGGGTGGGAGGTGTTCAGCCCAACGCTGTGGAAACGTCACAATGAGGAGAGTCAACGGGCCATGGAGGGACAGACATATGGAACGCATTTCAGCTGAAAAAGAGAGGAAACCACTTGATCGCATTTAGCTAGTTTCTCGTCCTTATTGTGCAATTTTGATGTTCTGCCCAGATCAGAAGCAGTGGATACGCATGCCTCCTTAAGCCTGATCCCGAAAAAAGTGAGCGTGATCCTCAGTTTACAGCAAGAAAAAAGTATTTTATCAATGTTCGGGAGTCACATGTGTAGCACATATAACTGTACATGTATGCTATGAATCTATACTGATATAATGAAGGCACGCAAGTAGAAAAGGGCAATCGAACGTATATGCTTTGACCATCTTACACCAACCTCGTCTGCTGTAGAGATTTAGTCTTTAACGGCGTTGTGATGAAAGTCTTTCTCGCCTCAGCCATAACGAGTGCTCTGTTAAAAAGCTGCCTTTCACTGGGATGCTAAATGAGCAACATACGCTTGATTGCCCAGGCAGTGACACCTGAGATCAAAGTGGGGATTTGTGGGGGTTGAGGCACGGGGGGATTGCGGGGGTAGGCTTTAATGCCAATAAAGCGGTGATTGACTGCCCCTTTGCCCCAGCTCACGTCTCCTCCTCATGAACCCCATTCCCAGCCCGGAGAAGCCTGTGGGAGCGTTGTGCAAGCGTTGTGGGAGCGTTGTGTTAGCCTCCCTCGCGCTGACCCAGCCCACAGCTCTTGCCATAATAGCAGCCGTGATTACCGCGATCTTTACGGGAATCTGCACGTTTGCAAGGAAATCAGAGACGTTGCCTAGAGGAGTTGCCTGCAGCAAAGGGACGCTTTCTTTCCCCAGATCTCTGGGTGTTTGAGAGCTGTATGTTTCCTCTGGCTCAGCCTGCAGTGCGACGTCACCACTATCAATTGAACTTTGTTCTCGATTGACTGATCAAGGCCAATGAAGGCTCAGCTGTGACCACTCAAGAGGGTGTCAAAGGTGAGGTGAGATGTCGGAGGGGGCTCGGGGGGGGACACTCGGCGGGGGATGTTGGGATCGCTGCCTGTCACAGGGCAGCCCGTTACAGCCGAGGCCTGTGTGTGATAGGGGAGAGAGAGAGAGAGAGAGAGAGAGCGAGAGAGGGGGAGGACACAACAGAAGGGTAGGACGTCCCAGCATTAACCTGACCCACATTTCCAGAAATTTCACAGAAAAACCCTCCCTAGCCCCAGAAAAAAAAGAGAAAATCTGTCGTCCACTGTCTCTGATGCTCCATGTATACCTTTTCTGTGGGCCTCTTCCTCTTCCGCAGTCTGCTTTTGATTCCCTGCTAGCCTGCCCCCTCAGCCACCACCCCCTCCCCCCCACCCCTGCCCCATTCCTACAGATCACCCACAAGCCCTCATTAACCTCCTGGCATGGGGTGAACGGCGATCAAAGCGTGGGGCTCACCGCAGACACACCGCGCTGTCCTGCTGTGGGGGCCTGGAGCCGGAGAGGCTCACCTCCCAGCGAGAGCCCAGACGGACGCGCTCTCCATGGGCCCGGCTGGGCCTGAACACAGCCCCTGCCACAGCCCATCCTGGATCCTCTCTCCCTCCACCAGCACCCCAACCCCCAACCCTGCTCCTTCTCCCTCTCCCTCATTCCTCGCACCGCATTCCTTCCTAAGTGTGTCGACTCAGACAGCTTATTGTCACTGCTGGCCCATTTGTGTCAGGGCTTGAAAAATACAAGTGGTCGCTCCCCCCCCCATTCTCTCTCTCTCTTCTCTCTTTGTTCAATTAAATTGATTTCAAGTGCTTTATTGGCATGATACACAATAGGAACATAGTGCCAACGCATAAACAGCATTAAATGAAAAAAAAAGTACAAAACAAGAAATTACGTTGTCCATTTTGAATGCAAAATAATAACATTATTTACAGTAAAGTCTTTCTCTCCCTCTCTCTCTCTCTCTCCCCCTCCCTCCCTCAAAAGACACCAAGGGTGGTCCAAGAGAAAGCACAGCCAGTAAAAATGTTCAGTTGGATGTACCAAGCCTTACAATCAGTCTTGAGAGGTCTACTGACTTGATCTGATAACATTTCCCCCACCCCTCCCCCCGAGTTTCATTCTCAAAAACATTATTTTGTCAAAACATAAAATTAAACATATCTTCAAACATTTAAGTCTGTAGAAAAGGAAAAAAAAATTATTTTCCTTTTCACACAACACGCACATCAGAGTCCAGATAGATCTCGTCTGCATTTGTAACGGTAACGGGCTGCCTTCGCTGTCCTCAAAGTAGTTATGGTGCAGGACCACACATTTAGTAGTTTTTCTAGTGAGAGGAATTGGTGCAGTGTAAATTATCACTTGCAAATGTTCACCCACTTTCTGCACCCACAGAAAAGACGGTGAGTGGTGAAAGAACGGCATGGAGCGGCTGCCAAAGGTATGTTTCAATATTTGTCTCACACGTCTAGCAAGAGAAATTCAAATTCTTTGTGAACCTGGGGGCGTGATTGACAGCACAGTCAGTACCAGAGCAGAACCATGCTCTTGGAGCGTGCTTGGGGCGGGGGACTGAAAAAGTAATCTGCCAGAAAGCAAGTGCAGCAGTAGGGGGCGGGACATGTAGAGGAGGGAAGGCACCTTGCAGCAGCTGGTCTCAATTATCCGAGCAGGGGGCAGGGGGGGGTGCGCGGGGGCACGGGGGCACGGGGGGAGGCAGAGACCACTGGCGCCAGGAGGGGGGCAACAGGTCAGGGAGGATGAAGATTATCAAAATACAAGCAGGCAGTTGGCCCCCTCGGTCGGAGCATAGCGGGTGTGTGTGCGTGCATGAGGGGGGTGGGAAGGGCTGGCTATTCCTCTCCTGGCTCAGTGAATCAATGCCACAGGATGTTGAGTTGAGGTGGGGGTGAGGTGAGGTGGGGTGGGGTGGGGGGTTGGCGTTTTGCTTCCTCTTCCTGACAGATAACCCCTTCCTGTCCAAAAACAAACCTCATTCCTCCTGTAATGCTGTGGAAAGGAAACCCAGTGTGGTACTTTGCCCGACCGGGGTCTGCGAATTAACAGCGGCTGGAAGGGCTCGCAGAGATTCAGGGGTTCGGCGACAAGCACTCTATCGCCCCCTCAAGATCCACCTTCACAACACGCAGTGAGTCACGCGGCTGGCAGAAACGTCACTTACAGGTCTATATGCTTCAGCCACAGCTGCGGCATTCCACAAACACAGCACTGGGACAGTCCATGAAATTTGATCTCCATGTAAAGCAATTGCCTTTAAGCCGTCTCCCAACAATTTTTATTACAGATCAAATGTGCCCTTTGATATATTTAACACATTGTCAGTCCTCACTGAAACAAATTCTGTTATTGGTTTCTCTCACAACATAATACATTTTCATTGTGGGTTCTTTAAGGGCCCTTAAAATGTCTGCCGTTTAAAAAAAAGAAAAAAAGGGTTTTCCCCCCATGAGCCGTAAATATATGCCTTTGAGAGTTGCATAGTTCTGCATAGTTTTTGAGCACCTGCAGGTGCAAAGACGCTTATAGTCTCTAAATTGCTTTTAACACAAAAGCAGGATCGTCAAAATGAAAAACAAATAACACAAGGGCGGGCTGTTTCAAAAAAGAAACATTTTGGTGCACTTTTTTTATCATTTATATCAGTGGAAAGTATATGTCATGAAAATGATCTTGAGGTAGAAATGCCACGCAGTTGGTCTTGGATTACTCAATCATCAATTTTCCATTTTGCACAATGTGCAGTTGTACAAGGTGCAGTGCTGTGGCCTGCCTGCACTCACATGAACTCCTCATGTTAGAGTATTAAAGAAACTAAACTATGCCATATTCATGGAAAATAACACACAATAAATAACACACATTACACAAGACTGATCTACAACAGTGTTTCTGGAATCGCTTAAAAGACGGGAAATCTATGACAGGCGTATGAGAATGGAGAACACTGAACAGTGAACAGAAAATCAGGAGGAAAGCCTGATACTGTCCTCTAGTGGACGTTTACATTTTTGCAGTGAATATTCAACTGCATTTATGCTGAAGCAAAATCAGCCCACCTCCGTACATAACCAAGGACGTGAAAGCACTGGCTGCGGATGATTGATTTTAGACTGCCAGCTTCATCATATTCTCAACATATACATGTCAGAATGTACATTTCGTTACTGTTTTAACCCATCACCAACTGAACGTTTTCAGTTTTGTGTTGTTTGCCGTTTATGGTACAGGCAGTATGACTGACACAACACACCACCACCCGAATGTCAAAAGAAAATGGTGGAAAGAAATGACCTCAATTTTCATTGCAGTTAGAGAAAAGATCGTTATAAACAGTAAAAGATAAAGTTTATTTCCATCTTGTTTGTTTCTTTGTACTTGTGTACTGTAAACAGCATGCTTTTAAATACAGCAAAGCCCTGTTCTTTCTCTTGAATAAGCTCCTATTGCAGCAGGTGCTTAAGGACTTCCATCCACTGCAGACTACCCACATAGGCCTAAATAAGGGGAACTTCCAGCCTCCTTCCCTATAGCCAAAACACTTCTCCATAAACCTCATTTCACCCCTCTTCTACATCCCTTGTTTAGATTCAAATATTTAATATTCCATATTTTTTTATGTAGGGGACTTCAACATTTATTTTAAAATATACTAACACCTAACTCTGTATTCCATTGTGCCCAAACAACCAGGCCACCACTGCAGCTCCTGTCTGGGATCAGCACCTCCTCTTCCTCCGCTCTCTCTTCTTCTCTACCACTCCTTTCTTTGCCTTTCCATCCCTCCCACCTGGACAGGCACGTCTGGACATATCCTAAATGCTTGGTCAGTACAAGTCGGGACTGTTGAAATGAGAGTCTGAAGCCTCATTGTTAAAGCAATCACTGCTCTGAACCTGTTTTTGTTCATTTTCACCATGCCACGACAAGGTGGCTGAGAACAACACAAGTTAATTCAACATTAAACACATTTGACATTTCCTACAGTCCAAATTCAGTGCAATAATACAGCAATAGACATTGTGGGCAGCTGCATACCATACCTGTAACACCGGGGAAGAAAAGGTTAGTAAGATTTTTTTAAGGAAGATTTAAACAAGTATACATATACAAAGAGCAGTATTAAACATGTAGGCAGCGGTGATGACAATTGGCTAGATGCACAGAATTCAGTGGTAGTGGAGTCTGAAAATGTGGGTTTTGAGTCTCTTGTGGAAGATTGCAAGTGATTCTGTGTGCAGAAGATCATTCTACCATCGAGGGGGGGTCAGAGAGAGAGAGAGAAGAGGCGAGACCGCGAGGAGCAGGTGCCTGGGGCCCGGAGGGATGGGACAGTCAGTTTGCCAGAGGAGGCGGAGCGGAGGTATCTGCCTGGGGTATAGAGCGTGATGAGTGCCTGGAGGTAAGGGGGAGCAGATCCTCTAGCCGCTTGATAAGCCAGCACTGATGGGGAGCCAGTGCAGAGGAGAGTAGAGGGGTGACATGCGTGAACCTTTCAAAGTTTTGTTTTTCTAGCTTATTACCAAACAAAGGGCAAATAACACATAAATAAAGACCAAATAAACATAGGTGGTGAATATGTGTGAATACTGAGCAAATGATAAAAATAAAAACAAAGTATAAGGTACGATGAATGGTAAACCGATTAAACATAACTCCACAGCGCTCCTAAGTGGCCATTCAATGGAAGTGCACACAAAAAAGAATTCCCCCCGCAGTCCATGGAATCAGCTGAATTTTATTTTCCGGCTGTAGCTTGTTACATTGGAGTCAAAATCGCAATACAAACTGAGACATTGAAATCCTTAATAAGAACCATCTCCAAACAAGGTTATTGTGAACATCTTCAAAATAAAATTTACAAGGTGCTTTTTTTTCAGGTTTCAGGCATGAGATCCCAGGCATCTGACCACAGCTTTCTGTAATTCTCACCCCGACAGGACGCTTCAGCGTTGACCACTTTGTTGCGCCTCTGTGCCCAGGGGAAAAAGAGCCACCTCCAAACAACACAGAGCAGCACGTACAAGAGAGCAGCACGGAAGAATGAATACGACCTCATGGCAAGGAGAAAAGAAAGATCACACAAAGCAACCAAAAACACTACACATTGTAGTCACCGCAAATGGATAAAACATAAACAAAAATGTATCCCAAACCAAATTAATTTCTTCCTCTCTCAAGATGCTTGCACTTAATGTACTCTGCTGCTCAATGGGTTGGTTAGTTGCTCACTAGGTCAAGAGTTTCAATTGTAATCTGGAAAAGAGCCATCGCCATCTTAGCAGGCTAGGCCTTGATATTACCAAACTGCCAGCGAGGATGCACAAAACCTGTTATGAAGGTGATGTCATGTCTAGTTCACAAAGAAAAGGGCAATACAATTTTTTTAAAACAATGTACAAATAAAAATCTTTTTCACATAAGCCCCAGTAGAGTATATTTGAGTATTTGCTTAGAAACAAAGCTAGGGAAAATAAATATACATTCATGAAATAAGATGTGAGCATGATAATATAAACTATGAAATAATTAAAACACAACTAAGAACAACAGGGTTTTTAAAATAATGATGTAACATTATGATCATCATAATTCCAAAGATAAGGAGTGGGTTCATCATTTCTCTACAAAATATGTAACGTCAGGCAGCAAAGCAGATAGTGACAGAACTGTAAGTATGATTTCACATTCAAGTGTTTTTGGAAGATGAGATCTCTCCATATTGCTTTGAGAAGAACACCAATAACAGATTGAGCACCCGAGACATTGACCCTGATCCACAAGATGTCCATTATCCCTACAGTTGCTCATTTAAGGCATACTGACACACAACACACTGTGCAGACTACTTTAAATCCGAATGTCAACAACACAGAATAAAAGAGAGATATAAAAATAAAGCAAAAAAATATATATATTTCCCATAACTCCCCAATAACCTGTATAGAAAAGTCAATGCAAGCTCAGCTAGCTGGAATGAACCAGCCGAGGTCCATCACAACAATTCTGACACAGAATTTGCTCGATTCTGTTTGCCCTCCTCCCCTGTTTAGAAGAGTTTTGTTTTTGCAGTCTGGGTACCATTCCTGCCACGCCAACTCATACCACCATCTTCCTCTTCATCATCATCATCGTCATCAACTGCATCTTCATGCACCCAGCTGGCCTTCAATGGGGTGAGCTCGGGGGCGATTAGGTCTCCATCCTAAATGGGGGAGAGGGGGAACCTTAATCCAAGGCATCGTTATAGTCATCATTCTGGGATGTAATTATACTACTGTATTAAACTACTGTTGTATGATTCACAGCCTCTAACAAAAACATCCAAAAGGTTCACAGATGTTAGAAGAGTTCACTCACAAGCATACATGTAGTAGGACACACACGTTCTATTACATATTCACCTATCGATACTGCTTGCCATTGTTATCATTGTATTTATTGTACTTCATACAGCACAGCCAGGTGCAATAGTACAATATGCGGTGCTTGTGGTTCTATGTGGCTCAGTAGGTAGAGCATGGCGCTGGCAACATTTAGGTTGTGGGTTCGATTCCCACTGGGACCACATATACTGAAAAATGTATGCATTCACGACTGTAAGTCGCTTTGGATAAAAGCGTCTGCCAAATGGCATATACAATGGGGAAAATAAGTATTGAACACATCAACATTTTGTCCAGTAAATGTATTTCCAATGAGCCTATTCAAGTGAAATTTGCACCAGACTTTGGTATTAACTCAAAAAATCCAGACAAAAAATCGAAACATTAAAGTCCATATGTAAATAAAGTTATGTGTAATAAAGTGGAATGAAACAGGAAAAAAGTATTGAACACACTAAGAAAAAGCAGTACACCACAGCAAGGAAAGGCAAGGAACCAGCTGAAAACCATAACTAATTAGGAGGCAACTCTACCTCCAATCTGTGCTAATTAATGTCAGCTAGAATATATTGATGGATATATTGAGGTGGGCTAAAAAGGTTGTTTTTTTTATTACCAAGGTGCCACACAAGAAACATCTAATGATGGGTAAAAGCAAAGAGCTCTCTCAAGACCTTCACAACCAGATTGTTGCAAAACATGAAAATGGAATTGGCTACAGATGTATTTCACAACTTCTGAATCTTCCAGTAAGCACCATTGGGGGCATTATCCGTAAGTGGAAGCAACATCACTCCACCATCAACCGGCCATGCACAGGAGCTCCTCGCAAGATTTCTGATCAGGGAGTCAGAAGGATACTTAGAAGAGTAGCCAAAGAGCCAAGGACCACTAGGAAAGAGCTCCAGAAAGACTTGAAGGCAGCAGGTACAACTGTGACAGAAAGGACAGTAGGCAATGCACTCCACCGCCATGGCCTCTGTGCACGCTCAGCCCGCAAGACTCTACTACTGAAAAAAAGACATGTTGAAGCTTGTTTAAAGTTTGCCAAAGTACATTTGGACAAGCCAGTGAACTACTGGGAGCATGTACTCTGGTCAGATGAGACCAAAATTGAACTTTTTGGCTGTCACACAACACACCATGTTTGGAGGAGAAATGGCACTGCACATCACCCGAATAACACTATACCAACAGTGAAGTTTGGAGGTGGAAGTATCATGATGTGGGGCTGTTTCTCCTCTTGTGGTACTGGCAGACTTCATATCATTGAAGGAACAATGAATGGAGCCATGTACAGAGAGATTCTTGAGATGAACCTGCTGCCACCCACCAGGATGCTGAGGATGAGACGTGGGTGGACCTTCCAGCAGGACAACAATCCAAAGCATACAGCAAAGGAAACTCGCAATTGGTTTCAGAGAAAGAAAATCAACTTGTTGGAATGGCCCAGTCAATCACCTGACTTAAACCCAATTGAACATTTGTGGAAGCATCTGAAGATCCAGATTCACAAGAGGGCCCCCCGAAATCTTCAAGATTTAAAGACAATCTGTGTAGAGGAATGGGCCAAAATCACACCTGAATACTGCGGGCGATTAGTTACTTCAAACAGAAAGCGCCTTGAAGCTGTCATTACAAACAAAGGCTTCTCCACTAAGTATTGAATTAATTTCAGTTAGTGTGTTCAATACTTTTTTCCTATGTCATTCCACTTTATTACACATAACTTTATTTACATATGGACTTTAATGTTTCAATTTTTTTGTCTGGATTTCTTGAGTTAATACCAAAGTCTGGTGCAAATTTCACTTGAATAGGCTCATTGGAAATACATTTACTGGACAAAATGTTGATGTGTTCAATACTTATTTCCCCTATATATATATATATATACTGAATGATGTTTGGTTAATTGAGGGAAGGTACACATGTAAGCGCCTGTCTCCCATGTGCAGCCAAGACCGAAGCTAGTGAGAGAAATCCCTGTGACTCTTTGGTCATGACAGATGCAGAAGCGGAGAAGGCGGATCTACCGGCCTGGACGGGTGGGGGACTTGTGGGGGAGGGTGAATTGAAATAAATAGAGGGTATAATTGGCAACCAAATTGGGAGAAAAACTGGAAAATTAGGGAAAAAAAACACAAAAAAAGGAATATGCTCTTGTTCACATAACCATAGACAACCTGGAACCTGTCGTTCTCCAGCGAGCGTCTATGGGCAAGACGCCACGTGAGCCATGCGGGCAGTAGTAGAGGAGGCTCTGAGCAGCTTAGACAGGAGCTCCAGGTGGGAGAGTTTTACCTGGGGCTTGGTGAAATCTTTATTGATGCACCACTGCACAAAGTACTTCTTGGCTGCCTCTATGCTCTTTTCATCCGTCCTCTTGCAGTAGACCCGGATCAGCTGCTCGGCAAACTTCTCCGGCAGGAGCTGGGACACCTGTTGGAAAGAAGGACCATCGACAGGCATTGGGTAATGGACAACAGATGGATAATGTTACTGACAATTTAAAAACCTTAATCTCAACAGGAAAAACTTCAATTAAAATAGGACATATCCTCTGACTATTTAAACCAACTCATGAAGCAAGAAGAACCAATGAAAATCTAAAATGCTGCCTAGGCTAATGCAACTGCTAAGGCCTACACTGCACAAGGAAAACCAACTGTATGCTTGCTTTTTCAGAGTTTTCAAAAGAGGCCCCAGAACAGCCTACCTGGTTTTTGCGTATCTTGATGGCTTTCGTGGGGTCATTCTTGCAGTAAAAACTGACATTATTGATCGGGTTCTTCTCCTTCATCCCATAGTCCATGTTAATGATCTAAGTGAGTAAAAGCAACAGACCACACCACACACAAGGTTGATCAGAGTTTTTTTGCAGAACTGCACACATTCCATTCTAACACCACCAGGCGCAGCCTCCACAACGAAAATAATTAAGAGTGTGATTAACGTGAAACAACAAGGTTGCAGCTATACCTACAGCATGTCAATTTGGGACAGAACACGTACCAAGAGCATAGCATAACTTGAACGGAGTACAGAACACCACTGTTGTTTATGTTTATTATTAAACCTTCGACTCACGTTGACGATAAAGTCTTCGGCCTGAAGACTCACATGTGTGCCGCTCTGAGGGATGGCTTGTGCGACGCTGGCGGCCCAGTCAAGCAGCTCCTTCTGTGGGAACGTGAATCAGACAGCGGAGAACTCACAGCAGTACACTGGCACTTACATGTCAAAGTGGACAGTGATGTAAAATCTTCGATTTAGTGATAAAAGCTGTACTCGTCTGCTCTATAACGAGGGCGCCTGCTCTGCCCATTCTTCCTTTTTCGCAAAGAGAACATGGGCCCTTAAGTCTGGCCTCACCTGTGTGACGTCCAGGTGTCTCTTAGGCCGGGTCTGGCCCACACACTTGTAAAGCTTGCGACGGATGATGTTGTTGAGGATCGCCCGCGCCTCAGCCAGATCCGGGGATGAGGAGTAAAGAATCTGCTCGAAGATGTGGTCTGAAAGCAGGCGGAGGTGCAGATTAGATATTTATACAGAAACGTCTGTGGGGCAGTCTGAGCTGATCGTCATTAGCTGCCTGTGACTCATTCCGCCAGACTGTACACAAACAAGACGTACACACACAAGAGAGCCCACAAGCTGATAAAGGACAGGAAAGGCGTTTTGTTTCAAAGTTGGTAATTTTGCATTATCTCACATAAACATCACAGAGAAATCAAACGTTGGCTTCTCGATGAAGCCGTCCTTTAATTTATTAAATGATTAAAGTAGTGATGGGAGAATAAGGCTCTATGAACCCCATAATGGGTTGAGCTACTGTGTGTTGTCAATATCTGAATCATATGAACCAATCAGGAGACATTCCTCTCTACAGCAGTTCACTATGATTGGTTATAATCAGTGAGTCACTGTCCACAGAACATAGTTCCACCCATTTTGGAGTTCATGAACACAGACACCATCTCATCACAAGTTTATAGGCATGTAAAAGTGCCCGACCGGTGAGCTTGGCGTAGGCCTCCATGTCATCTATAGCAGTGGAGATGGTGAATGTCCGGTCTTCGGAGCCCAAGATCTGGATGTGTTTATCAGCCTTCACAAAAGCCTCCGTTATCCTTCAGATATAGAGAAAAGTTATTTCCTTTTGCAAATGTGAAAGACAGACACTCCTGTATGTCTGACAAAGAAAGTAAAGACACTGTAGGGCAGTTCACAGAATCATGCCCTGAAATAGCCCAAAAGAATGTGTTTATGATGCCAGCAGGGAGCCAGCAGGTGAAATGTGCAAAACATGGTATTGCCCCAAATGCCTTACAACCCCCACAATAATAAAAGCAGCCCTGCTGACTAACAAGACATGGAGGGGGCTGTTCTCAGGGCTGTTGACCAAATCACTGAGTTTAATGTGGTATACTGTAACTTACATGTACAGTATAATCATGTTTTGTGTTGTTGGAAAGCTGATGTCATGAGCAATGGGTTGGTGTCATTGATGATGTGGTACAGGTGGCGCTTACTAGAGATCTCAGAACACCGTTCGAAAGTGAACGGTGGAAATTCAAATGATCTACACGTCAGCAGCCATCTGTGAAACTATTAATGAACGTAGTGTGATGCGCGTACAGAAACGGCGCAGGGAGTGGTTCCAGTTTTTTAGTGATCGTGTCCTTATTTTGTGTGTTATGGTTTCTTTTGATGTGTGGGGATATCGAGAGAAAAGTTGTATGCTTCGTGGAGATTCGCTATTACGACCTCCTGCACGCCATTCATGTATAGCCGTTTTTGTCAGTCTACACTTACATTATTCAAATTCTGTTTGATGTTTCAGTAACAATTTCTGCAAGTCCGGCTAATAAACATTTTCATACCTCAGCATTTCTCATGAATCTAAACAACCGCAGTTATACATTGTGGTTTTAGAATGTTGCACTCCGTAGTCACTCGCCTATACACTAGTGCCGTTGCAAGATACGCACTCATATCCTTGTTAGGCTATACACAGGCCAAAGGCACATCCATATCTCATATTAGAGATAGCAACACGTATAGAGCCACAATAAGCAAGCTGAGAGACTATAGTCTATACAATTCTATAAGTAACGATTAACAGAGAGAAAGCTATTATTAATTGTAGTCAGATAGAGTGATTGGACTTAGATAACATCCATTTAATCCCGTTCCGGTACCACAAGGTAAGACTACACACTATCCTTCAGCACTCAGACACTTCTGCCATTTGGTGCATTTGAGTGGGATCCTACAGGATTTTACAACACACAAACTTGTATTTGACTCTCAATTTCTGTTGATACCATTCATTTGGTGGTCAAGGTAATGTATGCCACAGTCATGGCCACACATTTATAGAACATGCGTTTCTACTTCACTGCATTTTACATTCTAATCATCATTATGGCAAAATAATCTCACAAAAGACTGGAACGTGGTTTCCAGTCATACATCTGGATCACAGTATGGAAGCACTCACATTGTTTCAATTATGTTGCCCACTCTGTGTTGGTAGGCTCGACGATGAAGGCAATTGCGCGTGTGAAACATGTCGTACAAGTTACCCACTTCCTAGAACCAACAGAGGAGAATCAGTCACATTCATGAAATTGAATGTCGAGAAAAATATATATTTTAATATCCATTTGCAGCAGACTGGAATCCCAGCCCCAGCAGGAGCTGGCCTCGGAGAAGAGGCTGTGAGCATCTGGCATTTATTCTAATATCAATGTGCCCCGGTTCCCCTCAGTGCAGTCTGCATGTGTTGGGAGGCAACACCAGTACCTTGTCTCTGGTGCAGATATGCTTCTTCCCGTTCACCTCACACACGCGAGCAAACTTCAAGAAGCGCCGGTAGTCAAAGTTGTTCTGGATGCCCAGGTGGTAGCAATCTCTAATGGCAGAGAGATGTGGCCAAGCAAAATGAATTGCTAATCATTCTACAGTTTTTTTTACAGCAAAAATAAGAAACTGTTAAATAATGGATTGCTACATTGTCCTTAAGCAAGGACTCTGCTAAACTGGGGGTAAGTTCCGTACAAGCTTTAGGGGGTGGGCAGAGCTAGATTTTACATTTGGTGAATTCATTTGATGGAGTAATAATTGCTAAGAGCATTAGAGACTAGAGAACACTCACCGAGCAAAGTAATCCCACTTGTCCACATCAATTCCATTTCTTTTATTCGCCACAATCTCATACAGGAAGGATTTTTCTTCTGGTCTTCCTTGGTATGGCCACTGGAGAGATAAGGATATATGACTAACATCTGGTAGCTAAAATATAATAGTAGAAGAAAAAGTAGAAGTAACAGCAGAGGTATTAGTTGGAGAAGGAGGAGTGTGTGGGGATTAGACTTGCTGAGTGTATGTGTTGCCGTGGTGACGCACCGGGGTCTGTCCCTGACTGAGCAGGGCGAGGGACTCCAGAGGACCAGCGATCTGCTCCTTGATGAACAGCAAGTCCTCCGGCAGGACAAGCCCGTGCTGCTCCATCACCAGCTCCAGTCCATTCACCCTGATCAGGTGATCAAACATCTGCACAGATGCCATCTCATGCTAGAGCACACAGACACATTGTCAATAAGGCATCAATAAGTGCAAACAAATTCACAAAATTTGGTATAGTGTAATGTTAAAGGAAAGATTCAGACAACAAAAGCACATGACATAAAATGCATGACATATCTTTAACACACATTGCCAACCAAGGACCTTAATGATCTTATTTTTCCCATTAGTAAGGTGAAACATACCATATTAATTATTCACAATAAATTAAAACAGATGTAGGAAAATACCTTCCATTTAACATCAGGGCGTATTTTGGGGATAAACATTCCATCAAACATGTGGGAGAAAGGGCCATGTCCTGAACACAGTAAAAAGGGATAAAGACAGGAGACAGGTGTCATTCAAGATAAAAATGTGATTACCCCAAAAGGAATCACACAGCAACATTCTACAGCAGGGAAGCCAAAGCAATAGGACTCCCTATAGCAAATGATGTTCAAATCTTAAAGACATCAACCAAATCCAGCAAGAATTTAATTCCATGTTATCTTCCAACTTCTATAAGGAAAGAGATGTAAACTGCAGTTGGTGTAGTCTTTTAGAAGTACGGTGTAAAGCCAGAAGTGGGACTTCAATTGTTGTACAGATTGTTTGTTCCCTGTACTGGTGAGTAGAAGAAGGATGCAGTTCACCCCTGGTACTGTACTTTCTGTCCCCAACAACTGACCCAGACCATCTTGCCCACTGCTAACAATAATACCAACCATCTGTGTGTGAAAGGAGGATACTGATCCAGGAACAGTAAAGGTGGAAACTCACCAAGGTCGTGGCACAGCCCCGCAATCTGGACACACAACACGTCCCTCTGGCTGATGAGCAGCTCTGGCTGGCGCTCGTTCAGGGCCTGAACCAGCCGGCCCGCCAGGTAGCCCACCCTGCCACACAGTCAAAATCCTTTTATCTTACATGTGAATTACTAGTTTAGCAGATGCTCTTACCAAGTCATATCCCCCAAGCCCACCCCCATATTATCCATTTACACAGCTGGCTATTGACAGAAGCAGTCGACCTAGGCTCATTTCTCAGGGGTGTGATGGTAGAGCCCCATCTGGGAATTGAATCCTCGGCTTACGGTTCGGTTCACCCATCTTCTTGGCAACTACCTCACACTGCTGCCCTATAAATAAACCCTGAACTGTAAGCTCTGCTGACTCACTCAAAAAGTCTGTTTACTGTGACTATTTACGGTGCACTATTACGAGCTGTCAAATCATCACCCGTTTTCTTTTCTTGTGTGTTTCCGTTTCTTTTCCAGTGGAAAGTAATGCAAGTAACAAAGTAAGTAATAAATGAAGGGTACAATTTGTATTTATTGGAACAGTTTCAGATTCTGAGTAAACATATATATATATATACATTTTCTTATTTTATTTTTTTTAAAATAATTTTTGTTTCAGATTTTTTTTTGGTAGCCAATTAGACTCACTATTTCTATTGTCAATCCCCCTAGTAATGTGATTTTGCTGCTGTAGTCCTGAGACCAGTAGTGACGAAGGCGACCTGACGCCTCTTCCGAGACGGCACTCGCCAAGTGTCAACCGTAACCCGGTACTACAGGGCCACTCTTATGTGTAGCGAACGGTGACCAACGAAAGCCCCTGGTGGCGCTCCCGGCCAGAGCCGACTCTGGCGATATGGGGAATTGAACCCCGGTCTCCGTGGCCAGCGTCGAACGTTGTAATCACTGGGCCACGCGGGAGGCCCCCCCGAGTAAACATTTTTAAAGTTTGCAAAGGCCACGGAATGACCTGACTGACTTTTTGACGCGACGGCAGCAGAACTCCCCTGTGAAACCCCCGGGGGATGGCGTACCCGACAGAGTGCTCAAAGCGGTTGTGGCAGGCCCCGGGAAACACGAGGTAGGTGGCCCCCAGCTGCTTAATGTGGCGCAGGCGCTGGAACTGGGGTGTGTCAATAATGCACACCAGCAGGGGGTGCATCTCAATGTGGCCGTGGATGGGGTCATTAAAAATCTGCAAGGGCGAGAAAGACAGCCGTCACAGGACTGGAAGAGCTGAAACCCAAAACAATCATCTTCTTTCAAATCTATTTTGCCATCTGCTCCCTTCCATAAAAGCATGCAACAGCTTTACCTTCATGGTGTTGGCTGAGATCTGCCAGAGCTTCCTCAAGCAATGAAGAATCTCCAGTCTTATCCCTAGAGGGCTAAAGGAAGAACAAAACCACAAAAAAGATTATATATAGATACATCACAAAACCACAGGCAAACACAATCAAAGCAAGCATGTGGTGAACAGAGTTTTGACTTCTACCAGGCCTGTGTTTTCTTCAGTGTCATCACGCCACTCGTAAGACCACCCCAACCACCCACCCCACCCCCCATCCTTCATCCTGCCAGCACAGTCCAGCAGACACGCAGCTGTCCCCACTGTAAACCCCACTCACTTTACGCCCATCTTCTCCAGCTGCGACTCGGTGAGGTACGGCAAACCCACTCCTGTGATCTGTTCCGCTGTGGAGGGACAGCATATCAGAGCATGGGGTTAGACCTTGGGCAATGCAGACAACAGAGAAAGGTTTGATTGTGGCATAATCACTAAGTGCTTTTCCTGGCTATCCTTGGATTGAACTATTGCTTGGCAAATGCACAGATTAGGCAACAAGATTTATGTCTGCAGTTGGAATGATCAACATTGGCTTAAAAAAATTCAAGACAGCGTTTGTGTCCCTTTAGCAATATCCTCCACTATATACCAAGTTGATATTTATGAAAATCAGCTAGACGTGCGTCAATTCTCTACTGCAGATCTCAAACATGAGTTGCTAATAGCTCTGTACGTTTGACAAATCACACTCTAAGCTGAATGTGAATGGAAATGTTTCAGGGCTTTTATGTCGCTGTAATCTCTCAATTTCCATCTTCCCTTAGGTGGGGCTCAGAGTGTGTGTGTGTGTGTGTGTGTGTGTGTGTGTGTGTGTGTGTGTGTGTGTGTGTGTGTGTGCATATCAACCTAAATGTGACCCTTTTTATCAAATGCCTGGAGTATAATCTACAGTAAACAAAATGTTGGAACACAAACAATCTGGCCTTTTCTACATAGGCTAGTACATTCTCTCTGTACCTATTGTTTTTCTTCATTCGATCATGTATCAGACACAAAAAAGCAACAGTGCTTTGAACAACCAGAAACAAAACGTGGATAATATGAAAATCAAATGACCGTCCAGAAAAGGTCGTTTTTGACATACTCCTTTCTCAGGCAACATTACCAATTAGGTAGTCACTAAGAGAGAGAGAGGAAAATAAATGTGACAAGTCAGGTACCCTTTCAGACCTTTACAACCAAGGAAATCTGGTGACAGATTGCACCACAGTGTTGTGAAGAATATTCACGTTTGAGAACAGTTTCACTACACGTGTGAGGTGGATCGATAAAGTTTCTCCAGCGCAAAGGTTTAGCTAGGAAGTTATCTGCTACATTGTCCCAAAATTGTCATCCGGGAAGTCTGTGTTAAGCTAGCTAGCTAGCTAGCTAGCTTCTTTTTTGTTTTGTTCAGAACACAAGTCAAATATTTTAAATGCATTTCTCAATCTTGGTTCACGACGGCAAGGGGGGAATGAGTAAAAACCTACCTACAGACCAGTTTGCTGTGCACATGTAATGTTTCTATCTGGCTAACTAGTTCGCAGTCACCGTTTACAGTGTTGGCTAGCTGACAATGCATTTCCCCCGATGATAAAGAAAGCATCGTACCTCGGAATGTATCCTCCCATTGATCGAAACCTTCTCGTTGAATGTATGTGCAGGTCTCTTCCACACCCCATTCCCTGAAGTCAACGTGCCTGGACGAAATGTAGCACACCCGCTTCTCCGGGGTCCGTAATCTGTCCGCCTGAGTTTCTCCTCTGGGCCGTTTTCGAGGTTCCATGTCGACTGTCGATGAACGAAGGAGACTTGAATTCGTGTACAGCAGCACGATTTCTTTACCGTTTAGCTGTTCTTTGTAGCTACGTCAAAACGTTCTTGGATAATCTAAATCACATTTGGTTTGATATAAGCCTCCTTAACCACTTTTACCGGCTTTTCAGTCGAGGCCGCGTAGTCTCTCTTACTATTGGTAGAATGACAGGCCGCCACCCCCCTACAATACGCTAATGCGTGATGTTCCCTGTTCCGATTGGCGACATTGACAGCATATTTTGAGATGGCGCTGGCACTTGTTTCATTTTCATTTGTACTCGATAGGTGTGGGCGATACCACAAAATGTGGTTTCGATCCCATACCAAGTAATACCAAGGCCAGAATCACCTATACCGATCCTTTTTATTATTAAAAGCGGCTAATGTACTTTCATGTAGGGGAGAGCAATGTGTCATGATTTATGAGGTGAATGCATCATTAATAGGTTACTTCTGAATACATTTTCATTACCACCAAATTATTTGCCAAACATTAAGCATTTCTTTTTAGGTTACTTTCAGATTTTTTCCAATTCCATTAAATTAATTAATTTAGATAAGTTTCAATGGGCTGAATATATTATTTGAATGTCTGAATATAGTCTGCTACAGTAACAGCTGATGATGACCAATTACAGTTTGAAAATGTAACATTAACCAATGCTGAAGATCCCATTTGACTAAAATATTAATTTCACTACTATATAGCCTACCTGGATATTCCTTGCCTCTGAAAAGACTGCCAGTGAACTCTGTCTCGTGGGTCTGCTGGGGTATTTCCCTCCCTTCTTTTCTGTTGCAGCTCCAAGTTCTCTTCATCGTGATCTAACGTTGTCATGGTTTGAGTGCCTGTTTAGCCCTGTGTGGGCGTACTCCTTTTCCATCCTCGTGAGTACGTTCCTGCTGATTTCCTTATCTAATCAGCTGATTGTTTTCAGGTGTTCACTGCCTACTTCAGCTCGCTGCTTTCACTTCTCCGTGCTTCAGTGTCTATTTCATTTGGCGTTGAAGCCGGTACGGTATCAGTCTTAGATATCTTATTTAGAAAGACTTATTTAGAAAGACTTATTTAGAATTAGGTCTAATTCCGCCCTGATGAATAATGCGGATAAACTAATGAAAGAGATGGCATTGGTGTTTGACCATGATATCTCCGGTCAGGAGGCAGCCATGA
The DNA here is from genome assembly GCA_029706075.1 of Aldrovandia affinis. Lineage (NCBI taxonomy): Eukaryota > Metazoa > Chordata > Actinopteri > Notacanthiformes > Halosauridae > Aldrovandia > Aldrovandia affinis. Next base: position 2,530,157 of record JAINUG010000036.1, on the reverse strand, counting down.
GGCTAACCCGTCTTCGCCAGGGTAATGATACAGTGGCCGGGTTCTCAATAACATTTCGATCACTGGCAGGGGAGACAGGGTGGCCAGAGGGTCCTTTGTCCACACTGTTCCTCAACGCACTGTCTGACCCGGTTAAAGATGCCCTGTCTGTGCTCGAACCTCCTACCTCTTTTGATGCTCTGGTTTCCACTGCTATCTGTATAGACAACCGTATCAGAGAGAGGGAGAAAGAGCGAGGTCAGAGGAAGGACCGCTCAGAGCGCTTTTACGTTCCGACCCCTCCCTCCACCCGCTCGTTCTTTCATAGAGAGGAACCCATGCAGGTGGACAGCTCGACACTGCGTGAGTCTCCACGGGGCATGACCCGTGACGAAAGCTGTCGCTACTGTAAGCGCTAGGGGCACAGTAGGGACAACTGCCTAAGGTTGTCGGGAAACCGCACGTCTCGCTAGTTGGACGGAAGCCACGAGCGAGACCCACCACCACAGGCTTCCAAACCCTCTTACCCATCCATTTATTATGGGGCCAGCACTCCATTACAGTGGACGCATTCCTTGACTCCGGAGCTGTAGAGTGTTTCGCGGACGCTCAGTGGGCTAGGAAAATGAGTTTACCCGTTCACTCATTATCCCGTTCCCGTTTTATTACGGGCCTCGATGGTCGTCCATTAGGTACAGGGGTGGTTAAAGAGACCACTGGTTGAATAGATATGCGGGTGTCTCACCAGGGGCACTGGGAACGCATTAGGTTCTTTTTAGTAGACTCCCCTGCCTTCCCTCTCGTTTTAGGCCATTCATGGTTAGTCCGACACACGCCGCAGGTTAATTGGGGTAATGGTCATAACACCATTCTGCGGTCGGGTCCTCAGTGTTTGTCACATTGTCGATTGACGTCACCACCCTTTACGGGCGGTAGGGGGTGTATCACAGAGACCGAGTCTGACAGCGATGAGGGGGAGGAGGAATATCCTGCGGGTTCAGGAGGATCATCTCCCTCTGAGGTAGGACAGGAGAGTTTGGCCTGGGACTCTACGGCTGATGGGGACAACCTCTGGAATGAGACCTCCATAGAGGGGTTTTCGGAGCCAGAGGACTTTGATGACGAGTTCTCCATAAGTGCAGCTGCGGGTTTAGTAGGGACACCCGATCTCCCCTTACCCATTAACGTGCCGGCCAAATACGCTGACTTAGCCGAGGTTTTTAGCAAGCAGCGGGCCATTACCTTGCCGCCCCATCGTTCCTATGATTGTGCGATCAACCTGTACCCAGGCACTATCTCACCTAGGGGTTCACTCTACTCCCTATCGGCTCCCGAGAGCGCCGCCATGAAGGAGTATGTTGAGGAGGCATTGGCTAACGGGCTCATTAGGGAGCGAAGGTGTTTTCCAAACTTGACCTTCGTAACACCTATAATTTAGTGCGTATGCGTAAGGGAGATGAATGGAAAACAGCCTTTAATACTCATAGTGGGCACTATGAGTACTTAGTGATGCCATTTGGGCTCACTAACGCCCCCTCAGTGTTTCAGGCGTTCGTCAATGACGTGCTCAGAGAGATGTTAGAGAGATTTGTCTTTCTCTATCTAGATGATATTCTGATTTTTTCTAACAGCTTGACTGAGCACGTTACATACGTTCGGCAAAAAAAACAAAAAACAAACAAAAAAAAAAACCCACTAACCTTTTCTTTCCCAATGTTACAGGTATGATACGCAGACGCCTGCAATGATGTCTTTTGCCGTTTTACTGCACTGATCTTGTACGCTAACTTTGATTGTTCTTACCTTGTATTAATGCACATCTTGTAAGTCGCTCTGGATAAGAGCGTCTGCTAAATGCTTAAAATGTAAAATGTAAAATGTAAGTTAATTGACAGCATGCCAGGGCGAATTGCAGAGGTCTTGAAAAGGAAGGGTCAACACTGCAAATATTGACTCTTTGCATAAACTTAATGTAATTGTCAATAAAAGCCTTTGATGCTTGTAATTCTACTTCAGTATACCATAGTAACATCTGACAAAAAGATCTAAAAAGCAGCAAACTTTGTGAAAACCAATACTTGTGTTACGTATTGGATACGCAGGTGAATGCAGGTAGGACCCAAGCGCAGGACGATGACACAGGAAGATATAGGTGAGGGTATTTAATAAATAAATACACACAAGGACTGGAACAGGGGAACACAGGTAAGGGCAGACGAAGGCAAGCACGTAGGGAAGCTGGCTTGGAGGCAGGGCAGGGAGCTGGCTGGTCCGAGGGCACGCGGCAGGACAGGCAGGACAGGCAGAACAGGCAGGACAGGCAGGTCAGGCAGGACAGGCAGGACAGGCAGTACGAAAAACTACTGGATACCAACGGGGAAGGAGCCAGGCAGGGAAAACACACACACACAACGAACTGACACCGAATGAAGGGGAAACCAGGGTACATATACTCTGCAGGGCTGATGAACTTGATGGGAGGCTGGTGTGCCGGAATAGGCAACAGGTGAACATGATGAGTGGTAACGAGGGAATGATAACGGATAATTGAAAATAATAAAACAATTAACAACAATCACAAGGAGAAAAGGAAAACCGAGACAGGAACAAGGGAAAAACTGTCAGGAAACACAAGGGAGGTGGACAGGACGGGACGGAGACGTAACAACTTGTGTCATTCTCAAAAATTGCGAGAGTAACGCGAGAGTGACCCGCTGGTTTCTGTCATTACAACCTTTTAATTTTGATGCGCTCCACAGGTCCGGCGCCCACCATGGCAACGCGGACGCCCTCTCACGGAGAGAAGCCCTGTGGTGCCAGGCGCGCCCTCCGGGTTGGAGCTGAGGGGGAGGGTGTGTAGCGCCCGAGTAGGCGCTTTCTATGGCGTCATTGTAGAGGGGAAATACCGTTCGGCACGCTGGCTCCACCACCGCGCAGTGTTGGGAACCCCGGGACTAACTAACTCCCCAGACCTTAATCCCAGACCTTAAAACAGAACACACGCGTAGTTCCTGGCTACATATTAGATTAAGGATTTATCTGCTCAGCTCCTTAATTACACGACAGCTATGGAAGCCTCTCGCGCTCGTTAGAAAAGTCGATCAGTCTGTTGTTCTGTGTGGTTCAGTAGGTAGAGCACGGTTCTGTGTGGCTCATTAGGTATGGCTTTGGCAACGCTTAGGTTGTGGGTTCAATTCCCACTGGGATCACATATACTGACAAATGTATGCGTTCACTACTGTAAATCGCTTTGGATAAAAGCGTCTGCTAAATGTATACACATAGCCTACGCTTTGGATAAAAGCGTCCGCTCATATATAGCTACACACACAGGCAGGTCTTTGCGAAGAGATGAAAGCGGTGCTTTAAAATGAGCAGACCAGAGACGTGTGCGCCCACCGGTGTCTCGCCGGTCTGGATCGGCCACTTGCCACCGCTCATCTAGGTTTATCTAATCTCGTGTAGTGCGGCACATCGACGGAAGATTCCTGTGCAGTGTTATCAGGCCGATTTAAAAATCCCAACCATCTAACGGCCAAAGAAGCTTAAAGCCATGGCGTAGCAGGCAAAACAAAGTGTGATTAACAACGTTTATTTGGGAAAGACGGGGGACATTTTTTTAATGACAAGAACCTAGTCACAAAGAAGGTACAAATATTACAAGGTCTTGAACAAAAGAGTCAGGCGAATCAGCGACAAAATCCCAACCCTCGTGGTCGTGTTTCAATGTGCACACGTGGGAGCTTCAGAAGATTCAGATTGTGTGCTTTGATGCGCACACAATGATGGTTTTCCGGCTTGGTCAATGCTTGAAAACGTTTTTTTCCACTATGGCGACAAACTGGTCAATTTCAGTAACAGTGTGCCCGTATAAAATACTAGCCACGCAACACTTAAGTTGTTTATACTAGTGGCTGCATGGTCATTGTAAATAAAACGCACCGGTAGAGCACACAAAAACAAGAAATCCGTTTCTACACCACCTTGCGTTACTGCACAAATACAGATTTTAAATTAAATGTTTAAATGTTTCGTTTGTAAATGTCCCAGGGGTCGTGTTTAAACGGCCGTTGAAATGCGTTTCATAATAGAGCCCTAAAGGACTCCGCGAGCATTGGGTGACGGGAGACGCCGACACGCATTCACGCCAGCTCAGACTGAACGCTGTCCGCAACTGTCGTCTCTATAGCGACAGACAGAACCCTTTATTTAGAGGTAGCGCATGATTAAAACAGAGTTACATTTCCACACAAGCTTTATGTTTTAAATATGAGAGGGCGAGCTAAGGGACAGCCTACCATTAAAACAAACGCTAAGCAGAGGATGGTTTCGATGCTTCGACCTCTGGGGTATGGGCCTCTCTGCTTCGGGACTCGCCATGCCACTGCCGGGCGTATTGTATCTGACGGAAGCTTGCGTGTCCTTCGTAATCTATTTGTTATTGAATGGTCAAGCTGTTCGTTGTTTATGCTTGTGGCGGAATTCAGCAGGAAATACAGCTAGCTGGACGTAGCAGATCTATGCCCCACAAGCGAGTGCCCAATGCGTAAGGGACACATCCCTTCCTTATCCCCGTCCGTCGTGTGAAAATACTACAAAAAACAGCACGAGGAACGCAAAATGCAAGACCAAGAATGTGAAATTATGCTTTCAAATGTATCTTTAATTACTCGTGTTCACAATTTTCACTTACAGTATTATTATTAGCTTATTGGTTACTCCCCACTCTCAATAAAGAGAGGATAGCTACGTTCTTTTACAATTTGTTAATTTTTGTGCGTTTACATTTTCAATGTCTTAATGAGCTTAAATTAGTTTTTTAACTCCATATACAGCGTTGCTAGCTAGCAAGCCACTGTTCGGTTTGTATCGGTGTCTATGTCTTATTCAGTTCAAAGTAGCCTGCATTTGCAAAACAATTTCCTAGTTGATAAACCGAATTTAAGAAATGGAATGGAAGGCGGCCGAATGCATTGCGGCATATTGTGACGTCACAGCGGCACAGGTCTGGTGGGACACATATATACCCAGAGGAATAAACAGTTATTTGTCGTACGAGCTCTTTAACACGAGCAAATACGCGAAAAAATGAATCCCATTTGGCGTTTGTTTCTTTTCTTATTGGCGTGGCTGGTGGCCCTGCCGCCGGTTAAGGACCAGCAATGTTATGGTAATTAGCCTTATCAGCCGGATGAAGTGTCGATGTGTTCAGGTAGAAGATAGCCAGCAACCTTTCTTGCGAACAACGTAGCAGGAGTTAAGAAGTGGTGTGGGGCAGCAGCTAGGAGGCCCAATCCGATGACTCCTTAGTAAAACCCAATTCAATTTAAAAGCTGACTAATGACTGCTTGATCTGAACCGGTCTTTGCCGCCTGTTGCAAGCAAACGTCAAAAGATGTCGGTCATTCAGCGGTCAGGTAGTGGCAGGACGATTCAGCAACTATTTTGCCTTGATCCGCATGCCAGCCCCTAGCGGACAGCTGTATGCTTGCAGGCAGCGCCAAGCCATTTAAATATTTAATTCTCAAGGTACTGATATCAGGAATTAGACCTCCTGGTGTGAGAAACTCAATTCCTGATGTCATGAATCGCAATTCCTGAAATCAAAAATTATAATATTTGATATGTGGAATTGGAGTTTGTGATGTCAGGATGTACCTGAAGTGCAATTAGCGGAGAGTAACCTAACCGCGTCCTCTCCTTTCCGCAGTACCGGTGTGTGGATTATATGGCCCAGAGACCACCTCTGACTGTCCCTTCCTCGCCTTTAACATCTTATCAGGAAGATGGAATGCATCCTGGGCCAAACATGTAAGTATGCATTCAAGCCGATAATAATTAATTACCAACAATAGCCAAATTACAAACAAAAACCTGTTAGTAAGTGTACTGTGTGTATTAGTGGTGGTTGAATGAGGTATGACACTAAAAATGAGTGGAGCTACCAGTAACTCACTGATTTTAACCAATCATTGTGTTTTGTGTTGAAGATCAAAACCTTTTGGTTGGTTCAAATATGTAATTGATTTACAGCTAATTGTAGCTCCACCCATCTTTGGTGTTGTGATACCTCATTATGTACAGTATCACTGTTCTCAATGCATCACTAGTATGTGTGTGTATATAAATATATATATTATATTTATGCATATCGTTCTTTTAAACACATTTTTAATTGTTCCTAGGCCTCGGAGAGACCGACAAAAATATGTTCCCCTGAACAGTTAGACTCCTTTTTTAGGACTTTTCCCATCTTGGAAACTCCCATGAAACAGCTGGGTGTGAACACAATGAAAGGTGAACTCCTCACCCCTTAATTAATATTCAGTGGTGGGGTGCGTAATACAGGCTGATGGGTTGACCAGACCTGGTTCAAATAGATATTTGAAATACTTCAAAATCTAATTCTTTAGATGTTGGTAAAAATGTAACACACTGCTGCAGATCCCTGAACTTTTGGTGAAAATAGATATTTAATTAAAAATGGTCAGTTATCTGCAGGAATTTGACCATTCTTTAGGGGTAAAGTATTTAAAATATTATTTTAAAAATAAATATTAAATATTATTTAAAAATAAATATTATAAAAATAATTATTTGACCCAGATCTGGTGTCTTGCTTGTATTACATAAATGCAACTTCCCGAACACTGCAGGTAATTGTAAATGTCATTGATTCAGCTCAGCTGTTGATCGCTAGGCCTAATTGTGGGCTTCAGATCCAGGGTCTGAGGTCTAAAATGTGAAACTTCTTGTTTGAAAGCAGAGGGGGATTCCATGGACGTTAGCAGAGTACTCCTTCAGCTAAAGCACCATTGCCATGATTGTGCTAACTGGGTAAGTCCGTTATATTCTACAATGTGCATTTTATTTCTTGAATGTTCTTGAAAATAGTTTATAAATATGCATTTATCTAAGAAATGATCTTATGGCTGTGTTTAGTTGTGTTTTCTGGTTTTCTTTGGCTACAGTGTACTACTTCTGCTATAAGAAATGGGTACACTTTAGCCAAAAGGAATTGCTGTTTTGTCAATTTGGTGAATTGTAGTATACATTTTCACTTAGTGTGTTAAATATTTGTGATTGATTGAGCATATATGAAATACTAACCCTTTAGACACCAGTACAATATTTGAGGATTACCGACAACTTTAAAAGAAACGTCCATTTTCATCCACAAAATTCTGCTTTCATAGGAATGTACGTTTTGATGAGCAACATTGAAGTTGTGTTGAAAATCCTCAAGGATCTAATGGAGTTGTTTTCAAATTTTACCAGCATCTTAAGAGTTAAAGTACTTCAAATACACATTTGACCCAGGTGTGGCCCAGGTTTGGTATTGAGGTGGGCTCTGATTGGCCCAGTGTGGCTCCAGAGCAGGGGTTTTGACACAGACTTTGCTTCAGGTCATCACATTCGTCCCGGAGGAATGGCGCCCAAGCCCCCACTTGCTGTTTTGGTTTGCGGTGGTCACCTTCTTCATCATGATGGGCCTGGGTGTGACCGCCCTCTTCTGGTGGCTCAGAGGAAAGTCTGCTCAAAACCAGGAGAGACTGGAGGCTGAAAACAAGATGCAGGAGCTGGAAGGTCAGCTGCACAGAGTTGCTCTTATTATCCAGTAATTGCTTGTGATCGGAGAGTGAGGGGTCATGAAACCAAAAACAGACAGAGCTACCATATGCTATTAGTGATCCATTGATTTGAACCAATCATTGTCTTTTGCTGTGGAAAGGAAAGCATTTCTTGATTGGCTCAAACAAGTCAGTGATTGACAGCTCACTGTAGCCCCGCCCCCATTATGAAACGTTGCTCTCTTTCACTACTAACTGCCACATTCCCACTTCACCTGAGTCACCACTGCTTTGTGCTCCAGAGAAGATCAGGATTATGGAGAGCGAGAAAGGCTGTGTGGAGCTACAAGCAGAAACCCTGCAGCAGAGGCTGGAAGCCCAGCGCACTCTACAGCAGTAAGCTTTCGCTGAAACTCAGCTCACTCACTGACTGATAAAAATCCCCATAGAACATTGTGATGGCCATTTCTCAATTCATGAATTAAAGTAGCAGCTAATTTCCTAGATTGACTGAAATTAATGGAATAATTTAAGAACAGAGCAGATTTGGACATGTATTCCATGGGCCAGAGCCACCCGTTTTGCATACAATTGGTTGAAAATAAACGACATCATTTTCTATTGCTCATAGACCTTCCTAATATATTATGCATGTTTCAGGACTCTGGACTCTGAAAACAATGACAGAGAGTCCAAAGTGAAGGAGGTGATCAGATCTCAGACACGGGAGATGCAGGAGCTGAAACAGGAGCTCGAGCAAACCGAGAGCCTCTTTAAGACTGAGGTAAGCGAATCAACCCAGGATTACAATACAGACCTATTATGACCATTATCACAATACATAATCATAATCATAATCATTACCTACAAAAAACTATCAATTTTGGGGTCTTTTTTTGTGGGGGTTAAATCACCCAGATCTATGTACTGTTAATGTCTCAGCGGCAAATAAAACTAGCTCAAAACCCCATGCATCAAATCCTTCTGTTGTGCTGGTGAGTAAAAACCAACAAAACACAAAATGAATAAAAATGACTTTTTGTTCAGTCCCATTAGTTTTTTTTTCTTACCAGAGCGACGTATGTAGCACACTCACGTTACAAGTGTCACATTTGTCCAGCTGCGATTCTTATAGCGGTCTGTAGCTGTAAACATTCTCCTTATTATGTTTTATTTATTTGTGTGGTGCCCCAAATGTTTTTGATTATTGAGTAAAAGGTTCTGATTGGTTCTAACTGTTACTCCCCCAGATGATGTTTCACGCGCAGCAGATGCAGGAGATTTTGGTAAGGACACAATCACGACATAACTCAAAGCATGGCATTTTGTGATTGGATGTTTTTGGACCGAATGCTCATTGGCTCTTCTCTGTTGTCTTCAGATGGACGTCCGTGTAGTGGAGGAGAACCTGGAAGTTGAGAGGGGGGAGTCTGAAATCCTTCGGAAGAAGTGAGTTTTGTTTGGGGAGGGGCCTGAGTTGGTTAAAGACTTGATCGCCATTTTTCTGACGTAGTGAAGGTATACTCAGTGGGTTTGGGATACAGAATTTTTATTTTGCTCACTGCTGTGAGGAAATGTTGTGCGCAACACCAGTAATGCATAGGGGCACACAAAGCTAGGACAGGGCACACAAAACTGCATTTTCACACTGTCGACTTGCATACTAGTATACTAGTAACGGCATACTCCAACTGCAAATGGTGTCGACTGTTGCAATCCAAGTAATCTGATCTTTGTCAATAGAAGGAGTGTTGTCCTCTCTGGACCAAATGGATGATGTTGTCAGGCAGGGTGCAAATTGGCCGCTGTCTGAATGGAGGGTTTTTTATATGTCTGCAGCCTGATTGATGTCATCGTTCAACTGGAAGAATTAAAGAGTCCCCTCTTCGTGACCTCTGTCAAGAAAGGTGAGCGCACCCGTGCCCATCAAAGCTTTTACCCTTCCTGCCATGTTCACATGCTACCAGAAATACACTCTGTGCTCCGGCCTCTGTCCGGTTGGTAGGAGTGTTCCTGTGAATGGTGCTAATAATTTAAAAAGGAGACAAAACATGGCTCCTCCTACAAGCAGATCTTCCTTATTAACATTGTCCAATGGAATTTAAATTATTAACATGATCCATCATCATCCATTGTCTCTGTCCTACCCAGCAAGATATTAATAACTGGGAATATATTATAAAGACTGGTCATTTATTTGCTTTTATTTATATTCATGTGTTTTTGCCAGTGGTTTGATTGTCGCAGCTAGCGAACTAGTGATTGAAAATGACTATAAATCAGTGCTGTGGTCCACTGTTGATATGGTACTGTTGGTAGCTATCAATGGGTCAACGAAATACATACACAAACATATAGGTACAAACATAAGGTTTGTAAAAAAAAAAAAAAACTATTACTGCAGTTAAAAAGCAATTGGGATCTTTATTATTACTTGATGATGACTGATCTGATTTTTCTTAAGCCACGTTTTTACTTTTGAGACGAAATCACGAAAACGAATGCGTCTCTTAATATCCTGCCTGTCTGTGCCTCAGGAGAGGTCCTGTTGAAGAACAGGAAAACTCAGATAAAAGACAAGCTCAACTTAGAAATGAAGAACAAACGTGCACTGGGAGAAGTGCAGAACATGAGAGAGCAGTGGCAGCGAATGGACCAGGCCCTTCAGCAGTAAGTCTCGAACAGCAGGCTGGAGAAAGACGGGTTTGTGCACACATGCCGTTGCCATGGCATTGAGACGGCTGCACCAGTCAGGGGTCCAATCTGGATTTTGTTCATATACAGCTGTAGTCTATGTAGAAATTACAGGAAATGTGCAGAAAATAATTGGCAGCAATATATCTTTATTGTAGACAGGCCAGGCAGCAAACCATGTTGGATCAGCGTTTTTGATTGGTTCTATTGAGTATTGAAATTGTGAGGTGGAGGAGAAAACTGTTCTAACTAATGGCTGGAGCTGAGGTTTAAAAGCCATAGCTGTGAGAATGAGTTGTGCGGTGGTAGGCTGACGCGCTCTCCATGCTCTCTGTGTCGTAGGAAGGCTGCTGAAGTGGAGTCTGAGCGTCGGGACAAAGAGATGGAGGTGAAGACGTTGCTCAGGTCCCACAAACTGAAGGTCCACGAGATCGAGGAGGAGCACCTGCAAACAGAGATCTCCTACAAGGCCGAGGTGAGCAACCACACCTGCACCAGAGCCACACCTGTACCACACCTGTACAGAGCCACACCTCACAAGAGTCACACCTCTCCAGTTTTAATAGGTAGTTTGTAGTGAGCTATCCAAAAGATAATGGGGTCTTTTCATTGAATACATTTCTAAACAGCACTCTATTTCCACAATCTTAACATTTACACAGAATGTGTACTAATCCTTTCTTCACTAGATGATTTTGAGCTCTTGCCATTTATTTAGTTTGTTGTTGTTTTGTTTGCCAGATGTGATGCTAAACTGTCCGTTGTCTCTCCACAGATTGAGTCTCTTAAAAAGCAGTCACAGGAGATTTGGGTAAGGACCAAATGGAGTTGTTTTGGGAGTCGATGTCTTTGTGTGGCTCAGTAGATAAAGCATAGCAACGCTTAGGTTGTGGGTTCAATTCCCACTGGGACCACATCTACTAAAAAATGTATGCATTCACTACTGTAAGTTGCTTTGGATAAAATCGTCTGCTAAATGCCATACTATACTACTGCTGTACCATATTTGTCCAGGACAGAATGTTTATTCCTCTCCCTTTCCTCCAAAGGATACCTCTGAGTGTGAGCTGACAGCCTGCAAAAAAAGAAATAACGCTCTCCGCAAGCAGTGAGTTCAGTTGCTATCCAAAAACTGCTATTATGGGTTACAACCGTGGCCAAGGGCCCAGCATTGCTTATGAAATGCCTTTTAGATGGCTATTAAATTATGATTAGTTACTAATCATTAGTAAAAAAGGCGATTGGCTGATGAGCTGATTGGCTGATGTTTTCAGCAGTGATGATGATTGGATGTCATCTGAATGGTGTGATTTGACCTTTTCTTCACAGGCTGGATGATGTCAGTGCTGAACCCCAGTTGGCACCGTTCGGATCCACTCCTGGCCGTTCCACCAACAGACAACCCACACTGAGACCTGTGAGCCAGACCTGGGTCGAGCACTTTAACCCTTTAGACACCAGTATAATTTCTGCAGATTACTGACCGTTTTGAAAAGAAACTGGGCTCCAATTAGGCGGTCAACTCAACCATTGACCTATATCATACCACTAGCTAAAAGCTGCTAGAACCAATCAGATTGCAGGAAACCAATCTCAGAAATGGTAACATTGTATTCCAGACACACTAGAGGGACGAGTTGAGGTCTAGTGTTTGGGGCTAGGATGAGTCTGGTGTTGTGACTAGTGTCTTAACTGTTAGGCCTGGTACATATGATCATGTTAAACTCAATTAGTGATCATTTTATACTTGCGTAATAGTGGATTGCATTTATATAGCACTTTACTTGATCTCAAAGTGCTTTACAGTGAAGGGGGGAAGCTCCTCTCAACCACCACCAATATGTAGCACCCACCTGGGTGATGCGCGGTGGCCATTTTGAGCCAGAATGCTCACCACATATCGGCTGAGGTGGAGAGGGGGGGAATTAATGAGCCAATTAAACAGTGATCTTTATCTGTTTTTTCTCCTGTAGATGTTGTTGCCACACAGACTGATTTGTCTGGCTCTTCCGATGAGTCGGTAAGTTAATAGGTTGACCAAAAAATCTATGACTAAAAGTGTGCAGATCAAGCGGCGTGACAAAGATTTGACAAATATTCATTCATACCTGTTGTAATCGTTTGATTTGTGGTGGTTTTTATCGAGCTCGGCCATGTTTTAATATCAGCCACTGGCTCATTTTCATTTTGATGCTGAATATCTGCCGAGTGCAACATCTTCAGTTCTTAGCTCAAGATACGGGCAGCACAGATTCAGAGTCATTGGAGTTTCAAAAGTGCTAATTCACCAATGTGTTTTCTAACACAGCCACAGGTTGAGAGAGAAAAACAGGTTTACCTGAAGAGACTGTGGGCAGAGCAACGGAAGACTCTGGACCTGGAAGGTATGGAGCTCAGAGAGCGTTTCTTACCACCCACATTGATTAGTCCGTCCCCCTCCCCTCACCCCCCCGTATCTGAGCTGTGGACCCGCTTTGTGTCTCAGGAAAAATGGAAGCGCTGATGCAGGACAGAGATGCTCTGGACGATCAAAACTGCGAGCTGGAGCAGCAGACCTCAGCCCTCCAGGGCAGGGTGCGCAACATGACTGACCTTTGCCAGCAGAAAGAGCAGACGCTTCAGTAGTAAGTCACCAGCACTCGACTGCATCCAGGGGAAGATGGGATCTGGTGGCTTTGCAATGAGACGGGTGCAGGAATCAAGCGTTGATATTACACTCTTAATATTAACATAGTTTTCATTCCACAAACATCTACAATGTAAATTACAAATGACAGCAAACTTTAGCCTGAGAGCCAGAGCCATGTCACGTTAGCATTGCTAAGTACATACTGTGTGGAGTTGTGTGTGTGTATGTGTGTGGAGTTGTTAGTGTGCATGTGTGTGTAGTTGTGTGTGTGAAAGAGTGTGTGTATGTGTGTGTGGATTTGTGTGAGTGTGTGTGGTCACAGAGTGCTGGGTTTGTCTCCACAGCTTCCTCAACAAGACCCTCTCCACCTTCGGACTGCGGATGCAGCGAATGGCTGTCCAGGAGCCCCGCCTCTCCCCAGTGACAGAGACCACGGGCTCGTGGTCAGAGGAGCATCTCTAGTGGTGGAATATACCCCCCCCTCCAGTGACAGAGACCACAGGCTCGTGGTCAGAGGAGGATCTCTAGTGGTGGAGTATACCCCCAGCTCCTATCTTTTCCCCATCCCCTCCCCTCCAATTCTCATTCCCATTTCCATTTAATTCTCCCATTGTGGCATTGGGGTTTATTTGGATTTATATCAAAGGGATTACTTTAGTTGAGCCTCTCCGGTCTTCAGTTAATCAGATTTGCTCTTAAAGTTTGACTTTTGTTGCCATTTATGGGACAGAGAGGGAATTTTCCACCTTTTTTTCTTTTTGTGAAGCAAATTGATTCAGCTCAGTGATCTAATCTGGCAAACCAATCTGACAGTCAGACAATCAGATAGAACACCATCAGCTGACCTGAGGGTTTTGGGTGGTTTTTCGCCCTCTCAAGAGCAAATCTTAGATTGGAGGAGAAAAGTACTAATAACGTCCTGTCGCGCCAATCTCCGTCTGCCCTTACGTACAGGATTTTGATGTTTTACACACCAGCTTGTAATCGTACTTTTGATCCTGCCCTATTGGCTTAGTAGCTGCAGTATTAAATAAACATAACATTCCCTTTGATTTCATGACTTTTTTTTCCTCAAACAACTTTTTTTCCTCAAACAAATAAATATAAACATTTTTGTCTGTGTACTTAACATCCAAATAACTAAATATAGAAATGCAATTTAAACAAATAAATATAAACATTTTTGTCTGGTAACAACCGTTGGTGTGTGGAGATGGGTTCCCCTTCCAGCCCACTGAGTGCGTGCTTGTGTTATACTTTGATCCCGTACTACTAATGCCTGGGATCCCACTGTCAGATGCACTTGCATGAAAGATGGGAACTTATTATGGGATGGTTGTTCTTAACTGCATACACAACAGTTATGTGCCATTTAGCAGACAGTTTTATTAAAAATAGTGACTTACAGTAGTGAACATATACATTTTTCAGTATATGGGGTCCCAATGGGAATGGAACCCACAACCTAAACGTTGACAGCACCATGCTCTACCTACTGAGCCACAGAGTTACTGCACACAGGAAGTGTGTGAAGTGCACAAATCCAAATGCAATTCAAATTCACCTTGAATTTTACATTGTCATTTAGGAGTGACTTACAAAGTACATACAAATAAGGGTAGATGACGAGATATTGGTTTCACAACCGATAGTACATGACATTATGCAACTTACGACATATTGTTAAGTGCCATACTAGGCACAAGAGGGATTGGGGATATAGTGCTTAAGTAGCATAAGAGATTTGAGAATACAGTGCTAAATATCATAGTTATCACCAAGGATATTCAACCAGGAATAAGCGCTCAGGAATGTGGACAGTGACTCGGCTGACTAGAACACACCAGCAGAGAGACCACGCAGCTGTGTGTAGCTGAAGATTCTCCAGTTAGGAGCCATTTCACCCATGTGGCCCCTGCTGCTTTCCTTTGTGTCTGTCACACGCCACGTGACAAATCCCTGGATCTGAGCCGAGCAGCAGATGGTAAGAACTGGCAGAGGAGTGGGGTTTGCTGGTCTCCGGACCGGATCTTTATTTCAGTCTCTCTCCCAGACCCAGGAGAGAGAAACAGCAGGAGAGCAGGTTAAATAAAACAAACACAAAACGCAAAGTCTTCACCCTACTTGCCGTGAAGCTTTCGGGCAAAAACAATTAACTAAAATAACAAACTAAAATAAACACTAAATTAAAACCTGCCTCCTCCGAGGGGGGGAATCCCCTTCCGGGGAACACACAACAAACAGACAGTCAGCGGCTTTCCACGCCGCTTTCATGCATCCACAGGACACCGTGCCTCTTCAGTCCTATCGGGGCTAACGACCAGTGCCGGTCTGTTAGAGATGGGTTTTGAATCACGTCCCTGATAGGCAGCTCACACTCGTACAGGACCAGTGGAGATACGGGTGCGTTAGACCGCTATGCTAGCCGTCAGCCCCATGAGTCACCCCTTTTAATGAAGCAGAGGAGAGCTCTGTTCTTGAGGGTGTAGCGTGGCAAGCAAACATGTGACGTGCCCTTAATTCGGGCTGTGAGTTTCTCACCTGCATCAACACAGCTACTGTCAAAGGTGTCTAAGGCAACTTACAAAAGGAGGTTTACTACCTCACCTGACAAAATGTAATGATGCTAGTGGTGGGGGAGGGGGGGTAATACATATTTTGTGCCACACTGTCCGTACTGCAGCACTGATACACAGATAAGCACTGTCAGCACTGGGGCGGTGGATAGCATAGCTTAGTCTTACGCACTGTATTTTGGCTGGTCCAATACGGTGTGCGCTACCTGTCAGGGACACAGTTCGAAACCTGTCTCTAACAGACCGGCCCTGGTCGTCAGCCCCGATCAGGGGCGGCATTTGGCCGTCCGCCCCAGGGGGGGGGGGGGGTGAGCCGGCTCGGGTCTGCCGTGAAGCACGTGGGTGGGCAAATTTAGTCTCAAAGGAAGCAGAGCTCTGAGAATTAGCTTGCCTCGTAGAGACAAGCGGCGGACTCGTGTGGGGAGGGTAAATCTAAATAAATAGAGGGTGTAATTGGCTACTAAATTGGGAGAAAAACAGGGGGAAAAAACTGAAACTAATTTTTGTTCAAGTAAACAAAGTTAACGAAAAATTTAAGTACTGCAGCATTGACACGCAGTAGTACATCATCAGTACTGACGCACGGCAAGACTAGATGTTCTCTCACCTGGACGAGTCGGCCCTGCTCGCTCTGGAGCGCGTTGAACTGCTGTCCCAGGTCCCACCTGCCACGTCTCAGTGAATCGTAGTCCGTCTTTGTCTGGCAGGTGTGAGTGGACAGCTCGGTCAGTTGCTCCACTAGGTTGACCGGCAGGTCACGGTCCTGACCCCTCCGACCATACGGTCCAGTCGCGGTCCATGGTGAGTGCAGGAGGAGGTCTGATCCCCCTCCGGCCGCAGGAAGTTCCTGCTGTAGTCCGGACAGTTGGGGTCAATAAAGATGTTCACGCGGGAGCCATCGCCTCTCTCCACGGTCATGAGGGGATTCCCTTCACCCTGTTTGGTGCTGATGAGTGGGGGCCATATGACATGGGCAGGACTTGGTAGTTGTTCATGAAGAAAATGGTGCCCGTCACTGCGGCAGCAAGCAGGACAACTACAAAGAACAGGGTGCAAAGGTGGTAACTCCAGGTCATCCTCTGGGGGTGGGGGTGGGGGAGAGATAAGTTATAAAACTATCATTTTTAACCTTCACAGTGTCTCATACTAACGTTCGGTCCGTCATACTTATTACATCTGCCCAACCATAATACATGTTTACATTCTCTTCCAAACGTCTGGAGACTGGCTTTATTTGTGTTACAATATATTGCTAAATATATTAGATATAAGCTTGTCTCATATCCAGCGAACACGTGCACGTATTTGAGTGGGGAGCGGGCGCGCATTGCGTGCCTACCTTTGATTTATGCTGTCGTCCAACTTCGAGTTCTGAAGCACTGTTCATGATTTTCATTCACCATCCTCTGGAGACCTTAGAGTCGTCTCTGGTATCACAGGCCAAGGGGGAAACAGTGTTCACGTTCATCCCGTATAGTAGTTATGTCAAACAGGGACGCTACCAGCAAACACGTTGTGAAATCATACGTACTGTACATATAGCAGCTATAATACCATAACTGCAATTCCCCAGTCCCATGTAAAACTTACGCTTTTAAAATAAAAATCTTGTTCTAATAAATACAAGTATGTATTGCTGCAGACCAGAGAATCACATATAATGTACTATTGAGCCTTTTAAGCACAGTTATTAAGACTAGATTTGTGTTTGTATTAACTGTAAAATGTATGACTTTCAATACGATAAATATTGTAAACCTTATCTATGAATGAAAGCTTACCAGCTAAAACAATAAAGATAAATGGCAAAACAACGTGGTTATTCATTACATCTCCAAGGAACTGATCAACATACAGGAAAAGTTCTAAAAATGAAACAATACATAAAAAAGGGAAAAGTGGCGCTGGTATGCGATGACAAATCTCTTTAATCACAGTGCGTGGTGTGGTGATGGTGGACACAAACCAAGGCAACTTGCCATCTCAATTGCAGATCGAACTAATTCTAGCCAACAGGTGAAGTAGCTTTGTAACATGTATATGTAGAAGTAACATGGCATAGTAGCTTTCTTCTACTGAGAAAACAATCTTTAAATAAACAGAGTTTATGCGGGAGAGAGACAGAAGAGAAGAATGACGTCGGTGGGGGGAGAATGAGGTGGGCGTTCCGTGAGGTTTTTGAGGCCTTCATGTTTGTCGCTGGACCCTTCTCTCTAATTTGGGGAGGGCTGGAGCACAAATGCACACGGATGGTAGTGTAATTAAGGAAAGCCGAAAGGCTCCCAAACAGCTTAAGAAAAAGCGTGTCTAAAAAGCGTAATACATGTCCAGGCGTAAGGTGTTAAGCTATTTCACCTCCAGACTTTGCTGTACTTGTTTTGTATATTCAAGTTTTATGTGTGATAATCAGTGCTGCCAGTGGCCATAATTCACTGGGGGAACCCACCTAGGGTTGTTTTTTTGGTGAATAGGGTGAAAAATTACGAAACTATATCACCATGAAACTGTGCCAGTTATTATTACTTACATAATTACAAAACTTTTTTGTATTACAAGGTTTCTAGAAATGTATATTTAAATATGCAAATATTTTTTTTACATTTTACATTTTAAGCATTTAGCAGACGCTCTTATCCAGAGCGACTTACAAGATGTGCATCAATACATGGTAGGAACAATCACAGTTAGCGCACGAGATCAGTGCAGGAATACAGCAATAGACATCATTGCAGGCATCTGCGTACCATACCTGTAACACCGGGAAGGAAAAGGTATTTTACAATGTTTACAAAATGTACAATTATTTTTATTTTATTTTATTTTTTTAAATAAAGAGTATAGTGTTGAACAAGTAGACAGTGGTGAAGACAATTTAGCTAGATGGACAGAGATCAGGGGTAGTGGAGTCTGAAGAGGTGGGTTTTGAGTCTCTTGCGGAAGATTGGAAGTGATTCCGCAGTCCTGACCAATTGCGGGAGGTCGTTCCACCAACGAGGGACCAGGACAGAGAAGAGGCGAGACCGCGAGGAGCGGCTGCCAGGCGCCCGGAGGATGGGGGCAGTCAGTCTGCCAGCGGAGGCGGAGCGGAGAGGTCTGGACGGGGTGTAGGGCGTGATGAGTGACTGGAGGTATGGGGGAGCAGTACCTCTGGCCGCTTGAAAAGCAAGCACCAGTGACTTGAATCTGATGCGTGCTGCGATGGGGAGCCAGGCAACATCTCATTAAATATGCATACATTTGCATATACTTAAAAACCAAAACCAATCTAGATATTGGATAAAGCCAGACTTAGTTTTTCTCAATCGATTTGGCACATTCCTCCAAACTAAGGTCCATGCTCTCAAAATAGTTAACACAGCCATCTAAACAGACTTTTTGCAAAACAGCCCAATAACACTGCAAAATGAAGTACTGCTTTTATTTCATATAAGAAAAATGAATACTGTCATCAAAACTATACACACGTGTCATCTGTTGATTAGATCATATGTTCAGCTACACACAGGAGTCATCATCATCGCCTACTGCCCATCCTTGGGCATAGGCCACGAACAAGGGCTCTCCAGGCATTCCGGTCCTGGGCCATCTTCTCCAGTTGTCCCCATGTATGGCCAGACCTCTTCACATCTGCATCCAGGTCACGCCGCCAGCTGTTTCTTGGCCTGCCTCTCTTCCTTTTCCCTTGTGGATTCCAGAAGAGGGCTTGTCTTGTGATGTTAGATGCAGGCTTGCGAAGGGTATGGCCAACCCATCTCCAGCGTCTTTGGAGGATCTCTTCCTCAACAGGCTGCTGCCCTGTCTGCTGCCACAGGTCCAGGTTGCTGATGGTGTTCGGCCAGTGTATTCTCAGGATTCGTCTGAGGCAGGAGTTAATGAATGTCTGGATTTTCTTCATGGTGGTGACGGTTGTTCTCCAGGTCTCTGCTCCATATAGTAGAACAGGCTTCACCATGGAATTAAAGATCCTGATCTTGATGTTTTCGGCAGCTCAGATGATCTCCAGACATTCTTCAACTGGTGAAAAGCTGCCCTTGCCTTTCCAATTCGAACTTTAACATCAGCATCTGTCCCTCCCAGCTTGTCGACCACACTGCCAAGATAAGTGAAGCTCTCCACCTCCTCTAGTGCTTCACCCTCTAGTGTGACGGGGGTAGTATTGTTGTTATTTACCTTGAGGATCTTGCTCTTTCCCTTGTGTATAATGAGACCAAGGCTTGCCGAGTGTGTTGAGATTATGTTGGTCTTCTCCTGCATTTGTTGCTGGGTGTGGGAAAGAAGGGGCCAGGTCATCAGCAAAGTCGAGTCATCCAGCTGAGTCCAAGGAGTCCACTGGATGCCATTCCTCTTCTGGGCAGTTGATGTCTTCATTACCCAGTCGATGGCTAACAGAAAAGGAAAGGTGACAACAGGCATCCTTGCCTCACTCCTGTTCTCACCTGGAAGGCATCAGTGAGGTGTTGGCCATGAACCACTCTGCAGGTCATTCCCTCGTATGAGTTCCTGATGATGTTAGTAAGCTTTGCCGGTACCCCATAGTGTCTCAACAGTTTCCAGATGGTCTGCCTATCCACACTGTCAAACGCCTTCTCGTAGTCAATGAAATTAACATAGAGAGGTGAGTTCCACTCCAAGGACTGTTCCAGGATGATCCGCAGGGTTGTTATCTGATCCGTGCAGGATCTACTCTTCCTGAAGCCAGCTTGTTGATCTCGGAGGTGTGGGTCAACAGCATCCTTCATCCTGTTTAGGATGACTCTATTAAAGATCTTTCCTGGGGTTGACAGCAGAGTTATCCCCTGTAGTTGGAGCAGGAACTAAGGTCACCCTTCTTGGGGAGCTTAATGAGGTAGCCCTCCTTCCACTCTGATGGAATGTCCTCCTCTTCCCAAATGTCCTGGAACAGAGGATGGAGCATTTCACTGTGGTCCTTTCATCTGCTTTCAGTGCTTCTGCAGGAATGGTGTCTGGCCCGGCTGACTTCCCGTTTCTCAGTTGCTTGATGGCCTTGGATATCTCTTCCTTTGATGGAACATCACAAACAATCGGTAGATCGTTGTTGGCTGGCTGGATATTCTCTGGATTCGGAGGAGATGGTCTGTTCAGTAGCTCCTCAAAGTGCTCTGCCCATCTACGTTGTTGCTGCTCTATCTCTGGAATTATTTTCCCCTCTTTGTCCCTCACTGGCCTCTCTGGCTGGCTAAACTTTCCAGAGAGCTTTTTTGATGTTATTATACAGCTCTCTCATGTTACCCTTATGAGCTGCCTCTTCTGCCTCTGCTGCCAGTGCCTCCATGTAATTTCTCTTGTCTGTCCTTATGCTCCTCTTAACTACTCTATTTGCTTGAATATTGCTCTTGGGCCTGAGCTTTTCTCGCACGTGCGGCTGCTGTTAATTTCTGCCTTCCTTCTTTTTCTCTCTTGGATCTTTTCTAAGGTCCCTACTGAGATCCATTCTTTGTGACTCTGTGTCTTGTTTCCTAGCACTTCCTGGCATGTTGATGTTACTACCTGTTTAATGCTCTGCCACTTATCCTCCATGGTCTCTCTCTCCATCCGCTGTTGCAGGATCTGGACCTTATTGGAGAGTGCGGTTTTAAACTCTTCTAGCCTGGCTGGTTCTCTCAGGGCAATAGTGTTGTACCGCTGACGCTGACTTGTTTGTCCTGTCCAGTTTCTCCTCAGCTTTAGTTTCATTCGGGCGACCAGGAGGTGGTGGTCCGATGCAACATCAGCTCCCGTCTGACCCGTACATCTTCGAGAGATCTTCTGAACTTTTTTCCCGATGCAGACATGATCGATTTGATTTTCTGTCATCATGTCTGGTGACACCCAGGTAGCCTTGTGTATCCATTTGTGGTGGAAGAAACTCCTCCGATGACAAGGCTCGTAGTGGCACAAAGGTTGGCAAATCTCTCCCCGTTCTCATTCATCTCACCCAAGCCCTGTTTTCCCATTATCTCCTCATACCCCTGGTTGTTACTGCCAATCTTGGCATTGAAGTCTCCCATGGTGACGATGATGTTACGTCTGGGGCGTGTCTGGATGATGGTCAGCAGCCTGTTGTAGAAATCCTCCTTGACGTCCTCCTCGCTCTCATTGGTTGGGGCATAGCCTTGGATGATATCCATGTTGATCCTCCTGTTGGTTGTGCGGAAGCAGGCAGTGAGGATCCGTGGGCCATGAGCCTCCCATCCAATGAGAGCTCTCTGGGCAGTCTTTGACATCATCAAGGCCACTCCCTGGCTATGGGGTGCGTTTGCTTCTTCGTGGCCCGAGAACAGCAACAGTTCCCCCGTGGCAAATTTCTGCTGACCAGAGCCTATCCACCTTGACTCACTGATTCCCAGTAGATCAAGATTATAGCGTCTCATCTCAGCTGCCACTTGAGTTGTTTTGCCAATTTCAAACATGGTTCTGACGTTCCATGTTCCGATGTTAATGGTGGTCCTGGTAGATATGATGGTTATCGGCCTAGTAGCTTCCAAATGGCTTTCACTACTAGGTGTCATACTTTCTCCAACTGTGGGTCCATCTTCTCCCAGGACTGTAGTCACTTTTGAGTTTCTTGTTCGTGTTTCTGTAACGACTATGTTTTTACAGGGTGGGGTTGTTGGCCCCACGCCCAACCCCCCCATAGAGGGGCGTGTTTGGAGTTGACTTGTTAGTCCCCTTCCCTCGCCTATTGTCTTCCAGGTAATGGATTACCGCCTCGTACCACGTGAGGCCAGACAGGTTTTGGGTCGTGTACAAGCTGTCTCGGCACGT
This sequence comes from Aldrovandia affinis, assembly GCA_029706075.1. Classification (NCBI taxonomy): domain Eukaryota; kingdom Metazoa; phylum Chordata; class Actinopteri; order Notacanthiformes; family Halosauridae; genus Aldrovandia; species Aldrovandia affinis. The sequence continues at coordinate 2,507,943 of JAINUG010000036.1, read as the reverse complement.
CAAGCCCAACCAACTCCAGCTACTGTGTAAAGAAAGCTGTCACCAGCAGACCCTACCAGCAGCGCGAGACAGACACACAGGAGTATTAATGGTTAAATGTGTTTATCGGAAAGTTCAGCAATCCTTTTTTTCATGAACTGATTTATTTAAATATTTAAATTGACACTTTCCATTTTTACACATGGAAAGTGTCAATTTTGATAATGTCATATCTGACATTTTTGCATGTTTGTCTATTTAAGATGAACAAAGCAGACCATTCTCAATTATACTCCCACAGAGCTAAATCAATTTAACGTGATTGTAGGAGCCATTTGTCATTTTGTGTTTTTGATTTTTTTGCCATTTTTCTTGCACTACACATTTCACACACTGGGTGGTAGTATGATGTTTTGTTCTATGATACTGTGTTACATGTTACAAATAGGTATACATACTTACCTCTAGAGGTCACTGTGTTAGTTCCTTGTTACCTCTAGTATTGAATATTCTGTGAGGATGTGACGTAGTGCTGGCGGGGAAATGCAGAGAAGAATGAATGAATGGATGCCCTGTTCACACTCTTGCGCTGAAGTAAAGCAAACTACTATTAATGTGACTGACTTGCTTCTTGCCTCCTGATTCCGCACAACATAACAAATTGGCGATGAGGATGTCGGGATCAGTACCAGCCCCTGCGCAGTTTCTCCCGTGTGTGGGTGAACCAGCCATCCCGTTTGAAACTTGGCAGAAAATATTCGATAACTATCTGCTAGTTATTAACGCTACGGGAAATGTGTGGCCAGATGTGAGACGCTGTGCTATTTTATTGCATTGCTTAGGCACGGAGGGTCAGCGTCTATTCTATAGCTTACCAAATGGAGGCACTACATACGAGGAGACTATGTCCGCGTTAGAAGCACATTTTGTGCCTAAAGATAATGTCGTAGCTTGCCGCCACAAGTTCAGGCAACGTGCACAAAGACCTCACGAGACTGTAACGCAGTATGTTGCAGCATTGCGCGAGCTAGCGGTTCCATGCCAGTTTGCATCTATGGAGAATGAGATGTTGCGGGACCAACTAATTGAACTGGTTTATCTACCTGCGATCAAGGATAAACCTCTAATGGAGGAAGAACTTACTTTAGAAAAAGCGATGACGTTAGCGTGCCAAGTGGAGTCAGCAGTGAAAGATTCTTCTCTTCTCTCCGGTGGAAAGCTACAGCTACTCCAGTGCACGCTATTACAGCTAAGCCTGGCATACGGCAGCAACGTAAATTCCGCTCCTCCGGACAGCCGTCTCATTCTCACACAGCGCATTCAGGACATGCATCTGGAAAATTGTTTTCGTTGCGGATCTACAAATCACTTAGCTAATGCTAAAGACTGCCCTGCTGTATCGTCCACTTGCAATAAGTGTAGTAAAACAGGACACTTTGCTAAAGTTTGCAAATCGGGGGCCAAAGAGGTACGGGAAGTTTCTATACCGAAGGTAACGATTCTTTGTCTGAATGACGTGTCCACCAATGGTGACGTCCTTCCTCACAACCGTGTTCGCCAGAGAAGGAAACCCGTGCTCCATTGTAACTGACAACGGAAGTCAATTCTGCTCAACAGCCTTTTCAGAGTTTCTAAAGGAGAGAGGGATTAAACATATCCGCACTAGTGTTTACCACCCCCAAGCCAATGGCGCAGCAGAACGATTCAACAGGGTCCTTAAAGAGTGTATCCAGGCTGCCGAAACTCACCACAAACCGTGGAAACAGGAGGTGACCACACTCCTTCAAAGCTATCGTGCGACAGTGCATGCAACGACTAATCAGTCTCCATTCCAACTCCTGTGGGGACGGCCGATGCGCATGAAACTGGATATCCTAACGGTCTGTGACCAGAACGTCCGCAAACGCGTTACTCTGCAACAAGAGAAAAGCAAGCATTAAACAGATAAGAAACGTGGACCGAAAGCACCGAATTTCAAACCTGGAGATAAGGTACGAGTGCGCAAACCTTTCCACGTCAAGAAAGCTGAGGCCAGGTTCATCTTTCCTGTTTCGGTCAAGCGTCAGACCGGGCCGAGCTCATTCGTTCTGAGCGACGGAAGAAGATGGAATGCTGAGCGCCCGTCTCTGTGTACCAGTGCGCAGTTGCCAATCCCTGAGTCGCGTGGTGAACTCATTCATGAGTACTAAGTAGCACCACCTTTGGCTATATAACAGCTTCCCAATGTCTCCTGTACCCCAAAACATACCCATCTGTGATGGAAAAAGTAAGTAATCCAAAGTATTCTAAAAGTAATCTGAATACGTTACTTTTTTTTTTGAGACATGTAACTGTATTCGTATCGGATTACTTTCAGAGCCGTGTAATCAGTAATCAGGCACTAATTACATTTACAAAGTAACCCTCCCAACCCTGTTGCAGACATATGCATTTTTAGATCCTGGCAGTTCAGCTACGTTTTGCACACAAAACCTGGTGAAACAGCTGAATCTAAGTAGAAAGAAGACCAGCATTCTTTCACATACCATGGGTCAGGACAGGCTGGTCCACAGTTGTGTTATTTCAGGACTGGAGGTGTCTGGATTGGACAGTCATCACTTTATTAGTCTGCCTGAAGTATACACACAGGAGAGAATGCCTGTCACCAAGGACAACATCCCCAAACAAGAACACCTGAATCAATGGCCATATTTGCATGGTGTCAAGATTCCCGTTATTGATGCTGAAATTGAAGTACTTATTGGAACAAATGCTTCAAACTTGATGGAACCTTGGGAGGTGATTAACAGCTGTGGAGAGGGAACCTATGCTGTTAAGACCCTTTTGGGATGGGTCATTAATGGATGCCTTCAAGGAGACAAACACCACAGGGATGAGATTAGCTTTCCTGATGTCATTGTCAACAGGATATCCATTGCAAACCTGCAAGACATATTGGTGTAGCAATACAATTACGGCTTCAATGAAAGGTTGTATGAGGAAAATCCAGAAATGTCATTGGAAGACATGAAGTTCCTGGATATGCTGAACAACTCCGCAACAAAGGTCCAAGATGGTCACTACTGCCTCGACTTACCTTTCAGACAGGAAGATCCAGTAATGCCAAACAACCGCAGCATTGCAAAACAATGCCTTCTGAGCCTAAAAAGGACATTTGGAAGAAGCTGCAAGTTTCATGATGAATATACATATTTTCTCAGTGATGTGATCAACGAAGGCTGTTCTGAGCTTGTGCCAACATCACAGTTGGAGAGAAATGATGGGAAGGTTTGGTACATTCCTCACCATGGGGTGTATCATCCCAGAAAAGAAAAGTTGAGAGTGGTGTTTGATTGTGCAGCAGTGTTCAAGGAAACATCTATGAACTGCCAACTCTTACAGTGTCCGGATCTAACTAACTTTCTTGTTTTAATAAAAACTAACTTCTACGTTGATGATTGTTTAAAATCAGCGGCTTCAGAGGAGGAAGCAGTGGAAATGGTAAAAGATCTGACCACTCTATACCAAAAAGGAGGATTCCATCTGTCGAAATGGATCAGCAACAGCCGTTTAGTGCTGGCATCCATACCAGAGGAAGACCAAACCAAGGAAACAAAAGAATTGGACTTGGACAAAGACAGTCTTCTGATTGAAAAGGCACTTGGATTGCACTGGTGTGTTGAAACGGACCAGTTAAAGTTCAAGATTGCTGTTGAGGAACGTCCACACAAGACGAGGCATCTTATCAGTGATCAGTTCTGTTTACGACCCTTTAGGATTCCTTGGATTCTTCACTCTGCCAGCCAAACTGCTGCAGCAGGAGCTGTGCAGAAGAAACTATGGTTGAGATGAAGACATACCCCAAGCATTTTCACAGCAGTGGACAAAATGGCTAATGGACCTAAAAACAGTGTGTGAGTTTAAGGTGAGACGAGTGCTCAATTCAGTTCTTCGTCAACAAGCACTTGATAATGAGGGATTGCAAACTGTCTTCTGTGAAACAGAGGCCTTTCTGAATGACAGGCCCATCACAAAGGCATCTGACGATCTAAAGGACTTGGAAGCACTAACGCCCAATCACCAAGCTTTGTCTGCTTCTGGAGGCAGGAGATGGATGAACGCAATAAATAAAATAAAATAAAAACAAGGAAGACTCAAGACCAAGAAAATTCACAAAGAAGATTAAATGCCCACACATAGTACATACCATTTTTTGCTTTTATTTCATTGTGTACTGTACTAGGCTCCTCTGTTTTAGTAATAGTTCTTACAGCCTGCAGTAACATTTACATTACATTTACATTTTAAGCATTTAGCAGACAACAATTAGGGGCCGGTTGTGTAGGAGCCATTTGTCATTTTGTGTTTTTTATTTTTTGCCGTTTTTCTTGCACTACACATTTCACACACTTGGTGGTAGTATGACCAACACAGAGAGCACTTGCAACCGGAAGTTGGGCACGCACAGGTAGAGGGAGCTGACACAGTTCTTACCAGGAAACACTTAAGGCAACAGGTGAACAAAAACCTGACATTATCATTTCAAATAATAAATCAACAAAACGAAAGCTATCTTCTGGACATTTGAATTATTTGCCTGCGTAAAAAACAAGCATACTTCGGAACTGTGCGTCAGTGGCTGTTATGAGACAGGAAACATGTTTGTTGTTTTTTGACCATTAAAAATAGCCACTACAGTGATTTTTATTATATTATTTATCTTGCAAGCCATTGTGATGAGAAAATTTGCTAGCCATGGCGAATTAACAAAACATTCACTTTTGAGTTCAACCATCAAACTTTTCAGTCGGAAACACCGGCAGAAATGTGATGGTGACACAGCTACAGCATGAGAGAAGACTATTATTCACCCGATCCCTTTTGACCAATTCGATTCTCAGTCAATAGGCATAGATTTATATAACAACTTGTGGATAGAGCTTTTTGGAATTTATATTACGAAAAGGAAATAACGTTGCAAATAATATTTGTTTTAAATTCTGTTCTAAATAATAAACGTCACGATCGCACGTTGTGTTTGGGCAAAACATGACCCGCGGATCATCAGAGCAGACACATGCGCAGTGCAGGCTGCCTCTGGTTATTTACGATTTAAAAACGTTTTATAGCTATGCTTGAAAAGCTATGCTATGCTATTCTATGCTTTATTTATTTACGCTGCTTCGAAACTAAAGTGATCGTATGTTCCAGCAACGTTTTCCATGAGAGCTGAGCAACTTTATCTCGATGACCAAGGATAGCTACAGACATGTGCGATTATATCCGTGTCGCGTGTGATCCTGCTGCTGCTTCCCTGTTCCGGTAGTAAATAGAACCGCGATTGGCTCTTGTAGAGACATGAAAACGAGTCATCCTTTGACGTATTCATTTGAACCTGAGGTTTTCAATGTGACATAAGTGAGTGAAAACAGACTTTCAGAAAGATTTGCCTCTTGACATTACGTGTATTGACGTAAGAAGAAGCAATAAACCTTACTGAAGCGCAATCTACATACCACGTGAAATCAAGATAATCGGGTAAATTCAAGGTTTGTTCTTGTGTTGATATTTATCGAAGTCAACGAATTAACGTTAGTTGGCGTTAGCTCGCCTTACGTGTTATGTGTTGTCGTATGTTTAGATCGCTAATGCTGACAAGAGAGCAGTCAGATAGCTTGGTTGTCATTTGGATTCTAATTTACTCACTCAGCGCTCATTGTTTACATTTTAATCTGTTGCAAACTGGATGCAACTAACGTTCGCCATCTTGCTACTAACTACATGATATTGTAACGTTAGCTGTACAAGCATATCTGAACGATAATAATCAGATATCGCATATTGTGTAGATTGGTAGCCATTTGGTGTTCGTCAGACGCGCCATGATGAATATGCACCTTTGCAAATGACAGCCATTGAGTTGGCATTCATTGTCTAATCGCTCGCCTCGCTCGCTTCGCAGAGGTATCCTTTTATTGTTGAAGGTGGGTATTTTCTCTCGTTATTTTGATCATGCAATAATATGTGTTTGTTTAACATGTTTTCTAAAGTCTGCATACTTTTTCTTTTTATAACAGGCTATTACAGATGGCTTCCAAGGCAGTGCCGGAGGATGTGTTGATGAATGGAGCGCTGATCAAGGATTTAGAAGCAGTAGCCAAAGATATTGCTCTTCTGCATGGAGTTATAATGAGAACAAAGGATGCCCCAAATTCATCTGAGGTGAACTTTCCGCTGACTTTAATTTAAAAGGCTGCATTGCAGAGAAATATCTGTATTGTTGTGTTTGTACCACTGCTCCTCTATATTAATTAGGTGAAGTCAGGTTAGCACAAGAGGGTAATGACTGAGGCTTAGCGAGAGAATGTGTACTGGTCAGTGAGGCGAGTAGCCACCGCTCTACCCAGCCTGGAATGTTGTTTCTTTTGCGTTGTTTTGGCTGCATTAGTGAAATGAATTGTTATGAAATTGCCCAGCAAGCTGGACTACGCTGACACAAAAATTAAGATGTTTGGAATGCCAGATGTCTAAAATTAATTGGGATATTACAATTCAGCTTCTTACCTAGGTGTACACTTACCTGTGTATCCTCATATGGGAGATGGTGTGAGAAGGTGTGAGCTTTGTAACCTAGGCATCAAAGCACAGCACAGTGCAGACATACCTTTGTCTAACTATTCAGTACTCCTATATTAAGGTCTCACCAACTCCATACAATGTATGCCTCTACCTGCACCAGCTGAAGATCTTTCTCTCCCTGCCATAATAACATGAACTGGTTTGCCTTAATCAAAACATTGAGCATAGGTGCACGCACCATAACAGAACATCCCGCACCAACACAACAGGATTTAAATACAAGCAATTGTAATGAACTGACTTGATGCAAGCAATAATTTCTGTTTTGCAATATGCGTACACCTATTCTATAAAAAGCAAACCTTTACTGAATTGCCTTTACAAACCTAATACAGGTGTGTATTAAGCATTTTTGAAAATAAAGGCTCTGAACAGATCAGCTGGTTCCATGTACTGGAAGGTACACCCTGTCAGAGGTGGATCGATGACATTATGTTGCATAAATAGTTGCGTAGACTCCCTTTGTGACTACTAAAAAGAGCGAATGCACTGTCCAAACGTGACCTCTGTCCACATCGTGAACATGTGTTCTGGTTGCAGGTGGTGAGCTACGCCCCATTCACGCTCTTCCCTTCCCCAGTGCCACGAGTGCTCTTCCACCAGGCGGTCGCAGTGCAGATGCACTTCAACCGGCTGGTGGACAAGATCAGCCAGGACTCCGCATTCCTCCACGAAGCCCTGGCTAGGTAACGTCACAATCCAGTCCCATGTCCAGTGTGCTTGCTGTTATATGGAAAGACCAAAAGAGACTGCAGTTTATAGTCCTTTTTTATTCTTCTTTATTTAATTAAGGCTCCTGATAGACTAGCACCAATCAAGGAAAACTGATAATAATTATGTCATTGTGAAGAAATGTCATTGTCAATTTCAAATATTCCCTTTCCCCAGCACTATCAAAGTGGATGATTTCACTGCAAGATTGTTTAGTATATACAGGCACGTTCTTCAAGAGGGCCGTTCCCAGGTACTAAGACATTTTAGATTTCTTAGTTTATTACTGTTTTTTAGTTTTTTTTGCTTTCTTTCTTCTTTGGCACTTTTCTCAATGATTTAACATGTGATACAAATAAACTGTATACTGCCCACTCACAGTGAGTGAAGCCAATCACAAGTAATGTGAAATTTAGCAATTGTTTGTCTTTTATTCAAACGTATTTTTTGATAAAGCTGTCCAGCGTTAATGGTCATAAGTGGTGTTGTGAAGACATTTTATGACAATACCTTATTTAGAGTTCTGTTTTTAAGTCGATAGTTTTGGGCCTGAATCGATCTGACTACATGCTGGACTGGGGGGCTGATGGAAACACAACCTTGAAGCAGATTGAGATCAACACCATCGCTGCCAGCTTTGGTGGGCTTTCCTCACGGACTCCAGATGTTCACAGGTACAGCACATCCCTGACAGAAGAGGTAGTGGTATTCCTGTCCTGAGATTTGCATCAGTTCACCTTCACCCAATGTGAAAATGAGTGTGAGATATGTAGGTATGCTTATGCTGTCTGTACTGGTGTATGACAAACACTGGTCATGAACAGCATTGCTTTAGCCCATCATGGAGCTCCAAAAAAGGATATTGCCTGCTTCTTTTGGCTTTGTTTGCATAAATTCAACCAAAAAAGGCTTCCAAAGGTTGCTGTATTATATATCTTGTATGGAAGCCTGCATTATAGTCAGTAAAGGTGAACGCAAGCTCAGCCCTGCAGCCTAGACATTGTGGGTTCACGCTTGAGCTACTTCATTAGCTGACTCTAACTGGGAGTCACAGCGACAGGCAATGTCCTGCCGGGGATTGTGTGGGTTTAAGTCAGCCAGGGTTCCCTAGGTGACCCCTGCATTAGTTGTTGCCAGTGAGCGATGTACCTCACCATTGATTATTTCAGTTTCTTAAATGGTGTTTTTTATAATCAGAGATAATTAATGTTACATTTAACATTCATGTAACCAGAAACCTTGATCCTTTGGTTGACCCTGTTGAGTTACTGATACACATGAGATTCTGTTAATGTCCAACTTGGCTCTTGCATAGACCCTCTGAAAACTTTTGGTTTTGCTTGGGTCCTCATGGCTTGTAGCATGTATGCATGCTGTCCATTGTATTCTGGAATTTTCTCTAAACTGCAATAATTAGTAACTCACACCCTGTTACCTGTGAAATGATGCTAGGGAAGTAGTTCTTGATACTTTTTTTGTGCTTGGCTGAATTTAAATGTTAGGCATGTGAAATTCACTCCATTGGCTACCTGTCACAGCATGCATCAAGTGCAAAATCTTTGGTGCTAGACCCCCCAGGAGTGGAATGAACAGAATGGTCAGGACAGCAGAATCTGACGCAGACGTGTTCATATTACTCTTGTGGATGCACTTATGTTCTTGCATTGTATGTCACTCTGGATTAGGGTATTCACGACTGCTGCATTTTAGTAGTCATCAACTACTCCCAAAAGTAGTCGATTAATCGCAGGAGATATCATATTTTGTTCACCCAATAACAATGATCAATTCTCGTCAAAAAGGTCTCAAATACAACCAGTAAAGGTTTAACGAATGTAGGCGGGACCAACCTGGGGGTAGGTGAAATAGCAGAGTCCTTGATTGGCTCTGAGAGGCTGTTCACAAATGTGCCGCGATCTGATTGGACTAAACCCCCAGCAAGCTTGTCTGAGCTGGAGATACTGTTTGACTGCAGTAACAACGCAACTGCTTTCTTGCAGGGATAGCGGACGTGTTTCCTTCTCTAAATACCTTAAATTCTGTTTATTTAACATGGCATAACGTAGAAAATGATTGTTCAAACAAATTTATGTTCAACAACAACCAAAGTTATGTCCACCTTCGGTCGTTAGAAGGCCATCTCAAAAGCTCTGAATAACCTACTATGATGCATTATGATTAGCCTACATGCTCAAACAGTTTGAAATACAAGATCAACTTTGGATATAACTTGTGAAACTATTGTAGCAATCTTGCCAATAAACACGAATATCCACAGGTTGCATAAAGTTTATGAATGTATTGGTTTATTGAAATAAACATTATTAATAGTGACTGACACATTGACACAGCGGAATGAGCTGTCGTAACGACACTATTCAGATTATTAACATACATTTTACCCAAATGGCTAGTGTAAAGAGAAAAATACAAATGGCTAGTGTAAACATATCGGATGCTAATTGCGCGCGCAATTCATCGTACTGGTGTATGATGGTGTTCCACAGCATAGTGTGTGAGGGGATAACGTAGCGAACGTTTACGAACAGACCTATTATTTTCATTTTTCTGTGGTCGGTGATCGGACGTTTCCGTCTGCCTGACATTACTTTGTTCACTCTGTTGGCGCTTCTCCTTGCTAACGTTGCCGCTGCTAGCGCTAGCCATAAGCGGGTGTAGCTTTAAATGGTTATGCATATCGCTGGTACTGTTGTGGTACTTTAGGGTAGCTTTACATATATTGCAGCTGCCGGTTTTATCTGCTCTGCTAAAGTATTTCCACACTTTTGATTGTAGTCGAGCATTTGGACATACATCCATGTTTCTTTCTGCTTCTTGCTCTTGCATGTATGCTGCTTTAGCGCCCACACTGCACAGTGATCTCCATGACAACTATGACTTATCAACAACTACCCACAGCGCCCCCAGCTGCATATCTGCTGTAGATGCATTGCCACTGCTTTATTACTGCACCGTGCTGAAACCACAGATGAACGATTAGTCTACAACGATGCACAGTGTCGACTAGTGGTTTTGATAGTCGAATAGTCGACTATTCTGTGAAACCCCTACTCTGGATAAGAACATCTACTAAATGAATGTAATGTTCTGAGGTAAAGCCCTTCAGGTAAATGTTGAAGAAATGTAGGCCTTCCTCACTGCCCCACATACATGCCATGACACTACTTGTTGCCATTTTTTGTGAGTGAAGGGTCAACTGTCTCGTATTTCTCCAGGCACATTCTAAAGGTTGCAGGTCGATTAGAGGAGCAGAAATTGATCCTGGACAATAACCCAGCTGCAGGGTTTGCAAAGGCCTTGGCCACAGCCTGGAGGTTGTATGGCTCTGCGAGGTGGGTAATACACTAGGCTGGTTCGGTTTTCCCACAAACTGGTACAACGGCAGTAGTGTAGTATAATGGTTATAACATTGCCATTGTACCCTTGAGCAATGTACTTGACTTGAATATCCAGGTTAAGAGCGTCTCCTAAATGCCAGTAATGTAACAAGAGGGCATGAGTGACATTTACCTGTGAATTTTGGGCTCACAGTAGAACCATTAAGTGAATTACTTGGAGTCCCTTTTTATATTAGTGAATGCAGTGAAAGTTTCATAACTTCAGATTTAGTGTGAGACTAATAATGTTGGAGCTGTAGCTTGCCCCTGGATATGGCCATATATCTTACCCTATTAACAAAAGGAAAATACCCAAACTAAAGGCATCTACAATGTTTGACATGAACACAGTCTCTCTAATAGCAGTAGAAGTGTTAACATTGCGGACCTAGTAGTAATGGTAAATGGTAGTAGTAGTAGTAGTAGTAGGTTTATTTGTTTATACAAAATAAGATGCCATAATGCACATGTGGCAGCAACCAAGCTGAATTGAAAATGCCTCTTTGCTACAGGGCTGTGGTCATGTTTCTGGTGGAGGATGTCCAGATGAATATCTATGACCATCGATACGTGGAGAATGAACTGTGGAACAGGTAAGGGAAGAGAATAGTCCATGGAGTTCCTACTTTATAACACCAATGAAGTTACTCTAGTTACTGTGACATTATGGAAATGTAAATTCTGTGAATGTTTCAATGCTAACTTCTAAATGCCATTTTTTTAAAACTATCTGCAGAAATATTCCTGTCATACGGAGGCGGTTTGAGGATGTGTATAAGACTGCGTTACTGGATCAGGACAAGAGGCTGTTTATGTAGGTTATGTTTATGTTTTTTATATTACTCAGTGCCTATGCAAGGTTTGGACCAAAACAAAGTGTGAGCTATCATGTAGATGTTATTTTTATTAACTTTTTCTGTTTATGCAGGTGGACAAAATATGGCCGTTGAAATTGACATTTTGTTCCTTTTTGTCTTTGCAGAGATGGTCGAGAGGTTGCAATAGTGTACTTCCGCAATGGGTACATGCCTCAGAACTACAACGAACAGGTCTGAACACACCCATAGATATTTTCGTGGTTGTCTTCTTTGTATTGCACCAAATCCTAATGTTCCCACGTTACAGCTTCAGCTTCTCTGCAGCATTATTACCTTTGAGACTTGTAATGTGAAGTGATTATTAGCGTTGTCTTGGTTGTCATATTACAGGTCACAAAGCAGGCTTGTTGCACCAGTTACATGATTCCTGTTTAAAGAAGTTGGTGCTTACTTATGAGTTAATGATCAATTCCTCAGTAAATGCTGTAAAACTGAGATCATCTGAATGAAAGCGTATTATTCAAAAACAATTATCTTACAGCAAATCAGCTTACTGGCTGACTTGAGGCAGATGTGGAAAGGAATATTGGAATAAAATATGTCCTAGGGGGCTCTAGTGCAACCCAGGAATCTAAAAATAGACATGCTGCACTGTACTGTGTACATTTACATTTAATTTAGGACTGTCAGCTCTTACAGCGACTTAGATAAATCATTGCAGGAACAATCATAGTTAGCGCAAGAGACCATACCGATAGACATGTAACACTGGGAAGGAAGGAAAAGGTTAGTAATTTATTTATTTATTTATTTTTATTAAATGGAGAAAGCAGGGGTATATAGTGTTGAACAAATAGGCAGTGGTGGTGACAATTAGCTAGATGTTCAGAATTCAGTGGTAGTGGAGTCTGAAAAGGTGGGTTTTGAGTCTCTTGCAGAAGATTGCAAGTGATTCCACGGTCCTGACTGATTGTGGAAGTCGTTCACAACTGGTGGTATGGGGGAGCAGTTCCTCTAGCCGTTGAAAAGCAAGCACCAGAGATTTGAATCTGATGCGTGCTGCGATAGGGAGCCAGTGCAGAGAGGAGAGTAGTGGGGTGACGTGGGTGAACTTCGGCTGGTTGAACACCAGACGAGCGGCAGCGTTCTGGACTAGTTGCAGTGGCTTGATGGCACAGGCCAGTAGGCCTGCCAGCAAGGAATTGCAGTAGTCCAGATGTGGGATCACCAGGGCCTGGACCAGGAGTTGTGTGGCCTCTTGGGTGAGGAACGGTCGGATCCTCCGGATGTTGTGGAGGGAGAATCGGCAGGTCCAAGTGATCGCTGCAATGTGGCTCGAGAAGCTGGTTGTCCAGGGTCACTCCAAGACTCCTGGCAGACTGGGACGGAGACACTATGGAGCCTTCCGTGGTGATTGATGCATCAATCATCGGGGAACCCTTAGCTGGGAGGAAGAGCAGCTCTGTCTTCCCCAGGTTCAGCTTCAGGTGGTGTGTGGACATCCATGCGGAGATGTCAGCCAGGCATGCAGAGATCCGTGCCGGGACTGTGTGATGGCTGGGAGATTGCTTTACTTTTGTACAATGGTATTATTGTGTGCAAAACACTAATGTAGAGTGTTCTATGGTTGTTGTCTGTGATTGCTGTGGTATTGAATCATTTGTCGGAGCTGGAGGAAAAGCTATCCCTCCTTGGATCAAAGTTGAAATGTGGAGAGCGATATACACACAGCTGCCTTATGCTGCTTTTTTCCTCCTGGGTTTAGCGTGTGTAAGAGAACATGGTGCAGATTTAAATCCCAGGTGGGCCCCTGCTATATACAGATCTATGCTCTGTAAGAGCACCTGCTAAGCAAATACATAATGATGTATGTTGTATGATGTACTGTATGTTTTTGTGCAGAGCTGGGAGGCAAGGCTCATGATGGAGCGCTCTCTGGCTGTGAAGTGTCCAGATATCAGCACCCATTTGGCCGGCACCAAGAAGGTCCAGCAGGAACTGGTCCGACCCGGCGTTCTGGAGAAGTTCTTTCCGGATGACCCAGAGGCAGTCACTCAGATTCGAGCAACCTTTGCTGGGCTTTACACTCTGGATGTGGTGAGAGAAAAATACCTGGTCTCAGAAGCTCACTTTCAATAACACTGCATTCACAACGTCGCAATGCAAATTATTCCAAAGTTTGAAGTCACCAGAGTAGAATGACTCAGGGTTTTTCCCCTCTAACAGATGGACAAGTGCTCAACACCACGTGTCCACCTCACAGCGTCCTGTGTTTCGTATCTATAGGCCCATCTTATTAACTTAGCATATGCGAACGAACAACATTCCCGGCTACACACAAGCACACAATTCTGTGAATCGCTTTTCTTCTTGCCACCGTAGTAAAACCAGTCTAACGCTCTGATCCTTTTATGCGTATTATCAGCTAAACATTTTAAATATCTAATCCAATAATTGATCCACCTCACCGACAATAGTCCATTGCCCTAAGCAATTACAGAATGTGCCCTGTTGTTTCACAGTGCATATGTGTGACAAGACAAACAACACAACATTCACGTGAGATTGTTCATCCTCCATCCCGGGTATCAAAATAGCGGCCCATTCAAGTTATCGGCTGCGTCTTGCCACACGTAATTATACGGTCTACTCTTTGGTCCTTTTCTGCGTATTATCACTGGAACCTCTCGGTCCAGATTCAGCGGATTCATACTTTTTTCCTGGGAGGTGAGAGGTTTGTCTCAGTACTCAACTTCCCTTTTGTCTGGGAAGGGGATGGGCCACGCAGGCCCAGAAACAGGAACAAAAAGGTGCTGCATCTGGAGGGGGCTTCCCTTCGTCGTGTAGTGGTGTTTCCAGGTGGGCTGGCTTTTGCACTTTACTGCTGGGCCCCAGTCGCCTGGCTTCGGGGAGTGCCGGGTGAAGTCATCCTGGCCGTCTGGAGTCATCCTGGCCGTCTGGGTCTCCTCCACCTGCTACTGTAGAACCCTTATGCATTTTGTTAGCATCACACAATACTTTATCCTTGCATCATCCATCAGATGCATGCCCATGTCTCTGACCGGATAAAGGTGGTGATGCCTGCTGGTGCCTTGGGTGCCGAGTGGAATTCTGGTGGTGGAACCTGGTTAGGCTGCAGTTCGTAATAAAATCTATGAGTTTATTTATACCTTAAGGGGGGAGGATATGAGGCCTGGTTTGCTGGTGCTGGGTTGTCCACATCGAATTGTTGACATGTGATACAATTTTCCCATGTCTGCTGTGCTAGCACGGTAATTTTGTTTTAAGAATTTTCCCAGTCCCAGTCTTTGTTACAGGCTGCCATCATTCCCCCTTTGCTCAAATGCGTTACACTGTGATACATGCGAGCATAGTACAGCAATAGGCTGATTGGCACAACCGGATGGCCAGTCCGGCAGCGCCACAAGCCATCTAAGTGAAGGTAGCAATCATTGCCGGCCCATTTCCAATTTTCGATTGGGTCTAATATATATATATTTTTTTTGGGCTTGCTACGTCTACTTGTGAGATGAGCATTGGCAATGGAAACCTTCGGACTAAAACCAAAAACATACAAATCAGTATGGACACATGGTACAACATATTGCGTGGAATAGCACAACGTAAAACACTCTTTGTCAGTCATCCCTTCTCTGTAAATGGTACACCGTTACGGAATGCTCTACCATCTGGAAAACAACAGGGTCAACAGGGGTTACTGCAAAAGTGAGTTAGTGGCTTAACAGAGTCAGATGTGCAATCATTAATCATCAAGATCTCCCCATCTAACTGGACGGACACGCACATGTACACACACATATACATACATAGACATACAAATGCGCACATTCACTCAGTCCTATTTACACTGGTATGCATACCCTAATTTCTAGGGCTGTCCTGACTAAAACGAATTTCGGTCGACTAACAGCCGTTCGTTTTTTTCGATTGGTCGAAACTTTTTTCCCTTATATGATTATTTTTTATTTTTCTGCGCGACCAAAACAAATCTCGGTCGTCCAACAGCCCATCGACCAAAAACAAGTCGACTAAATGGGGTCAGTCCTACTAATTTCCAAGATTTATTTCATCTTGGAGTCACTTGTTTGTATAGCCTATATATATATATACACGTTATTATTATTAGTTTCCCAGGAGTTTCTGACAGGACGTAGACCCAGTACTAATGGGATATAGCCTCCTTTATGAATACCATTATTTACCCTAATTTTCCGTTGTAGTTTAAACATTTTTGTAAATATTTTTTCCCCATTAAACGCCTATGGTTTCTATCTTTAATCAACAATAAAATCGGGTAGATAATATATACATAATCCAGGATGCTATTACGTGATCCGTCAGTTATACCTTCCATATTAAATCAGCTTCGCAGTTACTATAATGATGCTTCAAAATATTACTGCTAGCTTAACTTAACTATTATTAAACACAGCATGCGTTGTAGATTTAAGCTGATACTCGAGTTCTACTTTACCATAGTGTAAAGTAGAACTATGGTATCCATTGTACGCATCTTAAATCACGATGGATGGTACTATGAGAGTTCACTCGGAGCACACAGTTAAATCTACTTACGGAAATATGGTTTACCTCAGCGAATATTAGGTTAGCTGGCTACAGGTTAGTGAGAATGATCAATATTGTTTATATCTTTACTGATCAATAGCACAATATTTAACTTTGAATAGGACACTTCCGCCATTCGGGTTCACAACGCGCATGCGCGGCTTTCAGGACCGCTCCAGGCCAACATTTACCTGAGCTGTCCGTGACCCTTCTTCACACAGTTCCTCTTTCCATTCAAATACTTCTAAAAGTGACAATGACACGGCATTTCCACAAAAGTTATTCCAACCCCATTTGTAACACCAAATGGAGGTAATTGTGCTACTGATTTATTGCGACCTTAGCCACATATAAATGTATTGATACACAAAAAGCTCAGACTAGCTTCCCATTTAAATCACCGTTAGCCCGATAACCTTTGCTATAGAGGTACATTTAGCGTGCAAAATCGTAATGTCTCCACCCAAAACTGGATTGTGCCCACTTTCCACCCCCCCTTTTCTTCCCCAGCGGCCCCCTCCCCCAATGTGTTCTGTCCTAGTAGACTACCTTTGGGAGACACTAAAGCCTCCAGGGGGGGGGTCTTACAGCTCTGCTTACAGGAAGACGGGTGTCCGGGGGGTGGTATGTCGCAAAACCCGTTTTATTGGTGAGTCATAAACTGATTGTCCTGGCCGATCTGGGGGAAGGGAATGAATCCCTTTTGTCGGAGTTTCCTTTGAAGCTCCGCCAAAAGCCATATAATGGACATCCTCCCGATTGCCAATGCAACGCCGTGCTGCGCGGAGACCCATGTCACACAGGACAGCGAATCTCACGCCTTCAAATTCAAATGGATATTTATATCCAACACAACGGAAGGGGAGGGAACAATCACAAGGGCAGACCTACCAACCTGTACGCATTTTGCGTACAAAGCACGCAATTCTTGGTCAAAATACGCATGTACGCAAATGTCCGCTGAAACTACGCAAAAAAAGAAAAAATTCCGAGGGGCGCAAAATTTAAGAAAACGTTAAAAAAACGCACCGGGTGCTGGCAACCCACGCTACGCCACTGGTCGCCCCCAATGTTCAAACGAAACCTACGCCGCTGGTTGTACTCAAAATTCCCAAGGTTGGCAGGTCTGCAAGGGGGAAGTAACAGGGCATTAACTTACAGGTAAATGGAGCTATGGGCTAACATGAAGATATAACAGGTTGTTAGAACAGCCCTCCAAGGGTCTTAACCCAATGGGAAGGAGGTTTCCTGCCGTGGAAATGTTCCTTTGAAGTTGTGGCGCGAAAAGCCTTTTGTCTCTGACCGGACCACTCCGAACTGCAGCGTCACACTGAGTTAATTAGTGTCTGCATCCCCTGTGGATGTGGTCTAGCATCCCAACTTGATACAAAATTTCTTCCTCCACAGGCTTACCCGCAATGGTCAATTTTCAAGCTTTCAACATCCCACTTCCATCTGGTTTCGCCCAAACATCATCCTATTTGATGAAAAATGTGGTTTTAACTGTTTAGTTTAATTTAGTTTAGTTTATTAGCACAAAAAATATATATATAATACAACAAAGTATACGAAACAAATAAACATAACAAATTTGTGCAGGAGAGGTAAGAAACCCCAAAGGGCTTATAATAAAACCTCCCCTCTAGGATTTACTATTTATCCTGTTCTTTAACATAAAATGAAATTAAAAACAAGTAAAAAAGCAAATAAATTCATAATAACAGTAATAATAAAAAATAAATAAAAGAGTAAACACAGACACATAGCACATACATCCATGTACAGAGCACCTTAATTATGACACAGGTGTTTTTTCATGTTGGACTTGAATACAGACAATGATGGACAGGTTTTGATAGAGAGGGGACAGGTATTCCAGAGTGATGGACCTCTGTATTTAAAGGAGTGTTGACCAAGAGTTGTATGACAATAATGAATATGAATGTCCTTTGCTCGTCTAGTTGGATATGAATGGATATCTGAGTTCATTAAAAGAAGTTGTTGAATACACTTGGTAGGCTGTGATGATCTTGAGACATACATTTATACATAAAAATACATGTTTGATAGACATTGATGTTGAAGATGGTTAACAGATTTAGTTTCTTGAACAGTGGAGCTGATGGTTCATAACGATTTGACGCAGTTGCCAATCGTAAAAATTTCTTTTGGATTAAAGTAATTTTTGAAGGGCAGAAGGATATGTACTGGCCCATACGATGTTACAGTATGATATGTATGGGTACATTAAACTATAGTAGAGTGTTAAAAGACAGGATTGATTTACCAATGAACAAACTTTTCTAATGATGCCAAAAGATTTCATAGTTTTTTTACACACATAATCGATGTGATCTTTCCAGGACAGTTTTTCATCAACTAGTACACCTAAAAATTTTGCAGAAGTGACTTGATTAATTTCTATATTATTCACAAACAATTTTGCATCTTCCTTTGCGTAATTTTATTTTTGTTTCTGAAAATGATGAAATTCGATTTTTTTGCATTTAGAGAAAGTTTGTTCATCTGGAACCACTTTGCAGTATATGATAGAATATCATTGGCTTCTCTGATCAATGACCTAAAGTTTGTTTGTGATATGACAATATTGGTATCATCAGCAAATAGAATGGGCAATGCAGAATCAGACATCCTAGCAAAGTCGTTTATATAGATCAGAAATAGAAGTGGCCCAAGAATAGACCCTTGAGGCACTCCGCAGTATAGCTTGATTCTGTTTGAAATACAACCATTTATAGATACATATTGATCTCTATTATTAAGGTAGTCACTAAGCCAATTGATAACAACATCCTGAAAACCATAACGATGAAGTTTAGAAATGAGAATTTTATGATCGACTGTGTCAAAAGCCTTAGATAAATCCAAAAATATACCAATTGCAAACATATTATTGTCTAAAGCTGTGGAGATTTTGTCTATAAGTTGTAAGAGGGCCATGTATGTTGAGTGGTTTCATTCGAAATCCATATTGGTGTTTATACAGGATATTGTTATCATTCAGGTGTTTTAGCATTCGTGCATTGACTAGCTTTTCCAAAATTTTGGAGAAGCAAGGTAAAATAGAGATTGGTCGATAATTAGTAAAAATGCTAGGATCCCCTTCCTTGAATAACGGTATAACCTTTGCAACTTTCAGGTCCTTTGGGACAACCCCGGTTTTTAAAGAGACAGAGAGAACATGGGTTAGTGGTTCACAAATTGCAGACGCCACTTCTTTTAAAATCTTGGCCTTGATTTCATCGTGACCAGCAGCAGAGTTATTGAGGTTGACAATGATGTCAAGCACTTCTCTGGATGTAGGGGTTCAAATTTACACAAGGTGGGAAAATGACCAGTAATATTATCTATTGGACATTCGTCTGTATGAGCTATTTTTTTTTGCAAGAGTGCCACCCACATTGACAAAGAAGTTATTGAATCCATTTGCTATATCAGAAGGGTTATTAAATGAGATGTCGCCATCAGTAAATTGAGATGGGATTTTCACAGGAGCTTTTTTCTTATTTAGTAATTGATTGATGATGTTCCACGTGGATTTAATGTTACTAGCAGACTCTTTAAACTTGTCTGAGTAATATTTCTTTTTTGCTATACGAAATTTATTTTTATATTTTTTGTATGTATCAAGATTATGGGGGGTTGGGCTTTGCAGAAATCTTTTATATAGTTTATTTTTATTTATAGAGGATTTTAATAATCACAAAGAGAATAGATGGTTTACTAGCTACTTGGCCTGACTTGATCTTATACTTAACTAAAGGAAAACATTTATTAAACGTAGAGTTGAATATTTGAGAAAATGATTGGTATACCAATTCAGCATCATGCTGTGTATAGATATGATCCCATGGAACATCCTCAATCATGGACTTAAAACATTCTAAATTCGCTTCATTGAACTTGCGATAGCTTGCTTTATCTCTATTCATTCTTTGTAAACCACCAGTTGCTGAAGTCAGTTGAAATATTGGAAAGTGATCTGAAATGTCACTATACAATATCCCTGAATTGGATACATAATCAAAAGAATTAGTTAGAATATTATCAATTAGGGTGGCAGTTTTATTTGTTACTCTAGTTGGTTTATATATGAGAGGATAGAAATAAGATGAATACAATACATTTAAAAAAATCAGCTGTAGGAGAATGATTTTCACTTTTGAAAAGGTTGATATTGAAATCGCCAAGTAGAAAACACAGTTTTCCTTCATCATTAATAACATCCAGAGCAGCAGCAAGCACATCATTGAAGCAATTGATATTACTATCAGGTGGGCGGTAAATGAAAGCATCAAAAGCATGAATGTTTTCAGGGGTGTGGTTTGTTCTTCTTTTTGTGTATGGTCATTTCTCTTTGTACGTGCAGGGAGAAGAAGGAGACAATACTGTGGCTATGGCCTTAGCGAATCCAGACCGGTTTGTTTTGAAGCCCCAGAGGGAAGGAGGGGGTAAGGCACCACTGCTTTTCCATTAAAACATTCCTGTATTTCAGTCACCGCTCACAACGGTTGTTTGACGATCCGTTTCACTCCGGCAGGTAACAACATCTACGGCGCAGACATCTGCCAGGTACTGACGGGGGTGAAGGGCAGTTCAGAAAGGATGGCCTACATTCTGATGGACAAGGTGCAGCCCCAGCCCGTCTACAACTACCTGCTGAGAAGAGGCTGTCCCCTGAAACTGAGCACCTGTCTGAGCGAGTTGGGCATCTTTGGAGTCTACGTGAGGTGCACACTGCTCTACTAGTGTTTCATTCACCCTGATGTTCTTTTGACCAGGCACTTACATACATCTAATTAAATGAGCATTTTTTTCATACTTGCACATCATGAACCAAAGCACAATGGTCACTGAAATGCACAAAAAGACTTTCAAATAAATATTGTGCAAGAATTGAAAAATGTTTAAGTCCAACCCAGACCCCAACCCAAATTGGACCTTGTCACAGTCTGTTTGTACAAAGTACAAAGCTGTTTGGTTCGGCACATTTCCATTTTTAATATTTAATGTAATATAATGTAAATTTGTGTCTCAAGATAGTTTCAGCGCTGTTTGTCACCTCTTGTCAGCCAGATGCCATGTGCTTTCTTTGTCCATACAGGCAGGGGACAGACATGCTGCTCAATGAATGTGCGGGGCATCTTCTGAGAACCAAGAGTGCTGAACATTCTGATGGAGGTGTGGCTGCAGGGGTGGCAGTCCTAGACAATCCACTCCTCGTCTGACATGCGCCATTTCCTCTGAGCAGAGCACAAAGCACCAGTTGGGACAGTGTTGGACCACAAAACCGGAAGTGCCCTTCCTTTAACCCTAATGGTGTTGCTCCACGCTAAATGCATACTCTTTAAAGTACTGTAGGATATGTGCAATTTCAAGACTGTTTTAGTCTTGGAAAAGAAGATGTACATTTAATTGAAACCAAATCAGTCCAGGTATTCACAT
Organism: Aldrovandia affinis; assembly: GCA_029706075.1. Lineage (NCBI taxonomy): Eukaryota > Metazoa > Chordata > Actinopteri > Notacanthiformes > Halosauridae > Aldrovandia > Aldrovandia affinis. Next base: position 2,486,366 of record JAINUG010000036.1, on the reverse strand, counting down.
TCCTTGATGAGGAGCCCTGGTGTTGAAATTATATGACCAGATACTTAATCTTAGAAAAAACTATTGTGCAACACCTGAGGAGCATTTTAAAACAGGTGTGTAGGAGTAAAACACCACGAAATATAGTAATTACACTCCTGCACACCTGTGGTTTAAAACCATTTTCAGGTGTTCAGAAGTTACTTCACATTTGGAAATGTAACATTTATTTGTGCTAATGGTTAGGTAAGAACTTTGCCAAAGTACATATTCTAGAGAAGTTCTTAGACTGAAACTAGCACAAACTAATTTTTGGTGTGCTTTATTAATATGTCTATGCAAAGTATTTCACCAGAAAAAGGGCCTGGAAATCTAGGTACCTGACCTAAGTGTTGAATTGCTTCTCCTGTACAGGTTATTTCTAAATACTGGAAACTGGAAACTGGAAATCATAAGCTCAGCCTAGACATGAAGGAATTGTACCTAACCTCAAAATCAAGAAAGGGGTTTTAATAGGAAAGTCTTCAGCAGTATTGTTTAGCATTATTGTCTAAAGAAATGGGTGGAAAATAGTAATAGTGTAGTGATTTAAATAGTGCTTTTGTGTGGGTTTATTTGGTTGATTGTGGATCTTCATTTTATGAATAAGCTTTTTCTCTCCTTTTTTTCTTTTCTTCCCCTGGTGAATATTTCTTGTCAGTATTCTATTGTCACAAACCCAATTCTCAGGTGCCATGTACACCTGGCCACACCCTCTTGGCTTGCTATCTACTGCCAAAAAGATGCTGATCTACTTACAGCTAGAAAAAACTTGATGGCTTAAAATAGGGTCCTGGCCTGCTGTACGAAACTAATGGACCTCCCGTGTGGTCCAGTGGTTACAACGTTCGACGCTGGCCATGGCGACCGGGGTTTGATTCCCCATTGCGCCAGAGGCGGCTCTGGCCGGGAGTGCCACCGGGGGCGGCAATTGGCTGTCCGCCCCAGGGAGGGGAGGGAAGCCGACAGGGTGTTCGCTGCACACAGGAGTGGCTCTGGGGTGCTGGAATTACGATCGACGGCATGGAAAGTGCCGTCTCGAAAGACACGATGCTTTGCCTTCGACACCACCAGTCACAGGGCTACGGCAGCGAACTCATGGTACGAGGGGGGGATTGACATGAAAATAGTGGGTGTAATTGGATATCTGCTTTTCTGTTAAGCACTTTGAGATCGCTCTGCGATGAAAAGTGCTATATAAATGAGGGTTATTATTATTATTATCAAATTGGGAGAAGTCTCCTCTTACCAGCTTTCCAGGGCGTGGACGGGTCACTGTCTCCATTTTGGTGAGGGAGGGGGAAGGCGTGATGCCCAACCTCGGCCGGCTCAGTCTGAGGCCTCGTAGCCAGCACAGTGGATTCCTCCTCTTAGTTTAGTTTTAGTTTTTAAAATTGGGGGGGAAAATAAATGACTTGCACCAAAACCAAAACACAGGTGCAGGTGAGGAAATAGTGAGGATAGGCAAAAGCAGCTGTCACTCAGCCCTTTTCCACAAACAGATGGCACTACTAGGGCAGCGACCCCTTTCCAGAAGCCATCAGGCCCACAAGCCCGTCTCATCCACAAAACTGCACGCCTAATACCTCTTCGAACTGCCGCCACCATAGCCCCCCTCTTTCTTTAGTTTACCTCTCTTTTAAGCCCTCATGAGGAAGAGGAAACTGCGTCATGCAGGCACGCGCCCAAATCAAAGAAAGAAAAAATAACAAAACGTGCACCAATGGAGTGTGCATGCGACCCTATCCTAGGGATTCCTAACTATAGCTAATGTATGAATGCATGTTCATTTAAATGAATGAATGCATTTAAAAAATAAAATAAAATAAATAGAAGTCAATCTGTTTTTCAGCATCGCACCCTCCAGGTGTTTCAGCATGTATACGTTGATGAAAGGTCACACCCCTCCTCGCCTCACTCAGTTTTCAGGCTTCCTGTGACAGTGTTAAAAACCTTGGTGCTAGCCTACAGGGCAGTGAATAGAACACTTCCATCATATCTAATCCAATTTAAAACCATACACGCTGGCCAGATCAGCCTTGGAGCAGCTGGCTCTCCATTCCCTGCATGGTCGCTCTTCCACAGCCACGATGCTCGTCTCATATACACCATTCACTTACATACTCATACCTACGGGCAATTTAGACTCTCCAATTAGCCTAACGTGCATGTCTTTGGACTGTGGGAGGAAACTGGAGTACCCAGAGGAAACCCACGAGGACACGGGGAGAACATGCAAACTCCACACAGAAAGGCCCCCGGCCAGGATTTGAACCCCAGACCTTCTTACTGTGTGGTGACAGTGCTATTTTTTTTATAGCAGTGTTATTACTGCATATTGCCTTGAACCTCTAGATGACAGTGTTGTACACAGTGTAGTTTTATGGTGACCTTGTAAGCATGACCCACTGAACTAAAAAAATAATAAGACCACCCTTTTGAGCTTGTAAAATAGCTGTTGTCCAGACTTATTCACGAGCCCATGCAATAAGGAACCATATATGCCCATTTTTTTCCCCTGATTATTACCGCTTCATGAGTTTGAAAGTTGAAAAATGTATGAATCATACTTACATCTTACGTAAAATATGTTTATTTTTCTGTTTTAATTTTATGACTGATGTAATGTGGAAGAAAATACATCTCCAGTTACAGTTAAAATTTGTGGACATAGAGCCCATGTCACATTGTTTGGTGATATTAATGATTAGCAGATTTTCACTATATCTCTATATTATTGTGTTCACATAAAACTAAACATGTCCCTTTTATGTGAATTCTCTTACATGAAATGCATTTAAGATATATCATTTGGAGCTGCTGCTTGCACTTCTGCGTTATTCTCCGTAGTCTCTGGAACACATTGGTGCACACTTTTTCCTTTAAAATGCAGTAAGCAATGAATTGTCAGCTGGATATATAGACATTACTTCCTGTTTTCTGACTTGTATAGCTACAGTGTGTACTTATGTGGCTTTAGTTACATAAATTAATTAAATTAGCAAGCTTCTCCGTTTCATCCATGTTTCATGAGCTGGGTAACCTCCGGCAGCTAAGCATACAGCGGAGTTCAACTTAATTTGGTATTAGCAAATGTTGTGTTAGTTACAGAGCCCTGGAGTGGTCAAATTATCATTTTTTCCTATTTCGAGAGCACGTGATGCTATTTCGTGAACACAAGATACAATTCGTTACCTCGTTTTGCTGTATATTGTTTGTGAGCACGATTTAAGTATTCTGTGCGCACGAAAAGCAATTTGTTACCTCATTTTTAGTAAACAGGATTTAAATATTTCGTACGCTCGAAATAATACTCTAGTTTTGATTAAAACTAGAGTATTTAACTTCTAAATTTGAAAAACTAGAAGAGGAGTAATTACTATAAGCCAGCTACGTGTCAAACACTGTAATTGCTCCTTTTTAGATGGTGGGCCGAGCTGGGAAATTAATTCCATCAATCCCTGGCGAGAAACTATTCCAATTTATGTGTTTTGTGGAGAATCAAATCTCAGTCAGGGCCAGATAGACTGAATGATCCAAAACCACATTTAATACTTATTAAAAAACAACACATTTCTTCAGAGTCTGATGTAATCGGGTCTATTGTACACAATGCAAAATTATCTACAAGAAACCAGGCTGGTTCGCGAAACAGCTCTCCACATTTTGTGCATGCCCAGTTTTAAACATGTCCTCCCCTCCTGCCTTGGAGCTCAACGTCATCATTACACCCCCTGACTCAACCCCTCCCCAATGATCTCATCACATTCCATTGTCCCTCGTGATAATTTTACTTCTCGTTTTGGTTACATTTCCATCTTTGTTCTTCACTCTTTAAAAAACAAAGTAAACAGAGATAAACAGACACTTCAGCTGACCTAACTGCACTGTTTGGTTATGTAGACATGTATATCGTGTCAACAACTTACTTGATGCATGGTTACATCGTTCCCGCACGATTTATGCAGATAGCCCAATTCCAGGGGTTTATAATCTGTCCGCCACTCGACTCGGGAACGCTGGCAGTAAATTTAGCAAAATGTGATACAAAGGTAAATACTTAAGCATGGCGAGATGCATTTCTTTAACTTGATCCATGTTCTGTACTCTTTGTGCCCTCAAAGTTTTCTCGAGCTGGACTCGTAAATCCCAGTGACGGGTGAGCCTTGCTCAACGACCTTCGTGGTCACTATCTTGTGAGGGGAGGACCACGATTGCTTTTGAACTACAAACTGCAGTGGCGGAACCTTGAGTTCCAGACCGCACGGTCCGGATCTCTCCCGTACACATAATCATTACCTCATCGGACAGAGACAGTTTTACGACTGCACAAACAGACACTCGGGCCTTCGACTTCAATTCATGTTAGACATAATTTTGTATCTTTTGTATAACGAGTTTTGTGTCCCTGCATAATTTATATGCCTAACACATCTGTTTAATTTGAAGTTCTTGGTGTCTCACTTCCAAGCGCCAGCATGTAGACTATATTTCTTTTTGAATTGACATACTGATAATAGACTAACAGTGGCTTTATTTATGTGTCTAGTGGAATGTTATTGGCCCGGTTAGCAAAACATACAGGAATTAGACCATGTGCAGATATTAGGCTACATGAATGATCTGTTGTAAACATAGGAACAAAACACAGAGTTCCTGAATGCAAGTTCCTCTCGTTTTTTTTCTCTCACAGTTTCACAAAGAAACATTTTTATAAGCGTGGCAAAATTTCTTGGCAACGTAGAAATGTGCACATAAAAAAACGTGTTTCAATCAGTGGTGGGCCGTCAGGGCCTGCAAGGCCTTCTCTGCTGGCCTAAAAAATATCTGAATCACAGACTGATGTTAATTATATTTTTTCCATGAATACTTATTAAATAATTCCAAATGGTCTGTCCGCTTCCTTTCATAGCTTTTCTGGTTGCGCTGCTTCCAGACGTGTATTTTCATATTAAAGCATTTAACCAATCACATTTCAGCCATCATTTGTTGCCAGGGTCAAAGAAATCTGCCTGGAGACCTTCACAATCAGTTCTGCAGGCCCTGTAGCATAAAATAAGTGTTGATCAAACTGTTGCTTCAACCAATCAGATTTTGAGTTGGGGATACGAAGGCCTTCTAGAAGGCCTAGGTAACGTCAGCGTATTCACACCCTTTGATTGGATAGTCAGAGAGTGTCTGACTATGATGTAATGTGATTGGTTAAATGCTTTAATATGAAAATACACGTCTGGAAGCAGCGCAATCAGGGGAAAATCTATGAAAGGAAGCAGACAGACCATTTGGAATTATTTAATAAGTATTCATGGACAAAATATAATTAACATCAGTCTGTGATTCAGACATTTGAGCGGACATTTTCAGCCCTAAAGCGAATTAAAACTTATGCCAGAAATATGACAGGGCAGGCTCGACTTTCAGCATTAGCTTCGATGGCGATAGAAAAGGACTTCTTGATGGAACTGAAACACACGGATAATCTGTACGACAGAGTAATTGAACTCTTTTTGAGGAAAGAAAGGGGGATGGATTTTGTGTACAAATAATAAGGATTTTTAGTGAGTAAAATGTTGCCATTTTCCTAAATAATATTGCAATTTTATGAGGTTATTATTGATGATTTTTTATGTGTGTCGCAGCTGTAGCACCCCGGTTTGTTTCTTCAGTAAAGGCATTTATTCTGGATACACGAGTTATCTATCTTCGATGCAACGGCAACAGGTGTCTGTTCAGTTTGTTTTTGCACTTTGTTTATTTATCTTTCTTCAGTCATGTTTCATTCTCGTTCTGTTCCACGTCTGTCATTGTTCCTGTTCGAGTTCCTCTCCTTGTCTTGTCATGCACTTCGGGAAATTCTATGTTTCGTTTTTAGGGAGGAGGAGGAACGCATAAAGAAATCTGCGTGCGAATAAAGCGGAATTTGAGAAGCGTACAGAGATAGGGACGAGAGAGAATGACAGCGATAGTTAGAAGCGTGAGATAATTAGTGATTAGTAGTGTTAGTAACTTAATCTAAATCCTAATGTTAGTATATTAGTTGGTTAGTACTATATACATCTAACTAATATATACAAAGTGTAATTAGAAAGTAAGAAGGAAGTAAAACGAGATTAGAAACGAAGACGGAAAAACCGAAACATAGAATTTCCCGAAGTGCATGACAGAACGAGAATGAAACATGACTGAAGAAAGATAAATAAACAAAGTGCAAAAACAAACCGAACAGACACTCAAAACATAACAATAAGATGGCTTTTATAGCCATAAAATAGTTATTGAGGGGTGGATTGATTCAGACGGAGCACTACTGAAGGCCTAGGTGTGAAATGCACGGCCCGCCACTGTTAAAACCCTTGATAAAGATGAGCAAAAAAGGCTGTGTGAAATAAACACGGGTTATGAGCTATGTTGTATGCTCAAAACAAGTAATCAATCGTGGGCCGAGTGTATGCAGGTTTTGTTGCAACCAGTGCCCTACACCAGGTGATTTCACTAATTAGCTTCCTTCTTCAACCAAGGGGAGCTAATTGAAATCACCTGGTGCTGTGCACTGGTTGCAAAAAACCTGCATACACTCGGCCCACGATGGAATGAGTTTGACACCCCTGCTCTATATCTTTCATGTAGTGTGGTGCCCAGAACCATACACAGTACTCTAAGTGAGATCTGACAAAGGCATTATATAACATTAATATAACCTCCTTTGATTTATACTCAATACTTTTTGCTATGTATACCAGCATCCTGTTGGCTTTTCCACTGCTGTAGCACACTGCTTTGATGCATAGACTTTGATCAACAACAATTCCTAAGTCTTTTTCAAATTGAACACCTACTAATTGTTCTCCTCTTATAAAATACTCATGTCTTACAATTTTATTTCCCACATGCATAACTTGGATTACTTTAGTTGATTCCAAACTCTGCCAAACCCCCAAATTTAGTATCATCTGCAAGTGTAACTATTTTATGCTACCAACGTCCCTATCAAGATCATTTATGTAAATTAGGAAGAGCAGAGGTCCCAGCACCGATCCCTGCGGGACTCCACTGCCCACAGCACCTAGGTCAGATACGGCCCCACCTACTGTTACTCTTTGTATTCGCCCTTGCAGCCAATTATAAATCCAGTTTGAAACAATTCCTGAAATTCCTGCTGAATTCATTTTAACAATGAGCCTCTCATGTAGTACCTTGTCAAATGCTTTTTGAAAGTTCAAATATATAATATCATAAGCCTGGTTAAGGTCAACACACTTTGTAGCCTCTTTGAAAAGGTCCAGGTGGTTTGTTAGGCATGACCTCCCCTTGAGAAAACCATGTTGGCTCTCCCTTGAGATATTATTAATTTTCAAGAATGATTCCAACTCATCCCTAATAATACATTCCAGTATTTTATATGAGATGCAAGTTAAACTGACAAGCCTATAGTTCCCTGGGTCAGTACAGTCCCCCTTCTAATATATTAGAATTATACTAGCCTGCTTCCAGTCATCTGGTATTTCTCCAGTGTTTATGGATTGCATAAAAATATCTGGCAATGGTTTATATATAACCATCCCAAAACATTCTGTACATTGGCTATACATTTCTGCATATTTATAACCTCTTCCCTAGTAAAGCTCTCAACAAAGTAACTGTTTAGTGTGTTAGCAATATCCTTATTTTTATAAACCAAAGTTCCTTTCTTATTCTTAATACACTTAACCTCATCATTAGTTTTCCTTTTTATACTACAGTATTGAAAAAAACTTCTTAGGATTACCTTTTGCATCTTGGGAAATTTTTATTTCAAACTGCCTTTTAGCTGCTTTTATTTCCTTTTTAGCGTTAGCCTGTATATTACAATAATCTACCATGCCTCTCTCTGAGTTTTCTCTCTATTTTCTAGAGTATACTCTGTAGAGTCGCTTATTTTTCCTCAAAATCTCCCGTGAAGATTTAGTCATCCGCTGCAGTTTTTTCATCCTATTTTTCCTTACATTTGGAATTAATTTACACTGTACATCAACACTCAGTGGCCACTTTATTAGGTACACCTGTTCGTTAATGCAATTACATAATCAGCCAATCACGTGGCAGCAACTCAATGCATAAAAGCATGCAGACATGGTCAAGAGGTTCAGTTGTTGTTAAGACCAAAAATATGATTGGTCAGCTGGTTGGCAGCAGAGTAAAAAGGAGAGGCTACCGTTTTTCCTGGGTCAGATTCAATTAGATTACTTATTCAATTGTGTTGCAAGCTGGATACAATTGTTTTTTTTATTACCTAAATTTATTATTGACTGAATGAACCTGAATGAACAAAATACATTTGTCCTGCTTTTCACCTGCATGGATTTTCAGGTGATAATTTAAATGATGTGTAAGGCTTTTCACCTGAATGAATTGTATGGTGTTTTCTTAAACTAGATTCACAGTTTAAACACTTCCCACACCGAAAACACGTGTAGGGCCTTTCACCTGTATGAATTCTCAGGTGGCCATTTTAGTTTTTTTAATTTATAGTTTAACATTTTTCCTGTATTTCTCCAAATTTGGTTGCCAATTGTACCCTCTATTTATTTCAATTCACTCTCCCGAGTCTGCCGCCCGTCCTCTGGGTAACGAGACAATTTTTCTGGGCCGGTAGATCCGCCTCCTCGGAGACGGAATCCGACAACAGACGCCTTTCCTGCTCCTCGACGGACTCGTGCCAGCTCACCCTCCCCTCCACAACTTCCACTGAAACAAGGGACAGTTATAGAAAACAAGTGCTTTTATTGCTTTTTTATTGATTTCTACACATTGATTATGAATTCAGTATATGATTAGTGCATCCACTATTTTGTACCAGATTCAGCTCAAAGGCTACGTTTCATCTGCAGTCTTTGAGCAGGTAAAAAAAAAAAATACAACAATGTTAAAAAACAACATCAAAACAATGAGTAAAACAGAAAATAACCATGCATGCTTTAAAATGGTATTACAAACACAACATTCAAACAAATACAGTTTGTATTACTTCAAATACTGATTTGTTATTCAGTAAAAACCAAGACAAAAAAATGAGATATCAGCATTAAACTTGATAGACAGACAAAAATGACCTTTATTTACGCTTTACACAAATCTATACAAAACATTACAAGTCAAAAGAAGCATGTAACAAATATTATTTTGACATATTTCATGAATGATATATTTTAAACTTCAATGTTGTATATAATGCTAGTTTATACATCCTGTTATATTTTATCATTGTAATTACATATTAATATTGCACTATATACTTGTCTGAAATAGATACACAGTATGACATTTTAAACATGCTTCCATATAGTAGTGTGTTAAACAGCCTACTGTATATTGGGCCTGGTGGTGGTCTGAAAGACCCCTCACGTTTGCCCCTGGAACCAGAGATGAGAAGACAGCCGCAGGTAGAACACAGACGTTTATTAACCAATGTGCACACACGGAGAGTTGTCAAGGTCAAACCAAAAACGCTATATTCCCAATCATTGTTATAGGAACATTGTGGGAATCTCCCCCCCTCTCTCCCTTGCTATGCCCTCTCACCTGTGAATGGCATGATGAACACATTTCATTAATCTGCTCATGGTCACCCCAGCCTCCGGGCTGTGATCATCTCAGTTCGACCAATGTGGTACACTCAGGGCAGAAAAACCCTGCCCTTAAAGGTCGAGGAAATCTAGGACAGGTCCATGGCCAAGATGATGGCTGACCTGTCTTCACTCCCCGTAGGGAAGGTGACCCAAAGCACCAGTCGCATAGATAATATTCAACATCCACTTGTTTTCATAGTATATTCTACAAAGATACTGATCAAACCCATGCCACCCCCCCGGCGCCTCTCTCTCAAGGCCTGCGGCCTAATCAGACTGCAGAGAAGACAGAGTGTGATATATTATGTGCGTGCTTTATTGTGTGTGACCAGTGTAGTGGATGACAGAAAAATACTTGGAATGGTAAAGAAAAACCCCTTTTCAAGTGTTGAAGATCAAGATCAAGAACACTCTCCAGCATGTAGGCGTAGATGTGTCAAAGACTACCATCAACAGAACACGACACCAGCATAACCTCCGAGGGTTCACCACAAGATGCAAACCCCTGGTAAGCCTCAAGAATAGAACGGCCAGGTTTGCAAAAAAGCACAAAAAAAACCTGAAGATTTCTGGAACAGTGTTATGGACAGATGAGCCACAAATCAACATGTACCAGAGTGATGGAAAGAGGAAAGTGTGGAGAAAAAAAGTAACAGCTCATGCTCCAAAGCATACTACCTCATCTGTCGAACATGGTGGAGATGGTGTTATGGCTTGTATGGCTGCCACTGGAACTGGCTCACTTGTGTCCATTGATGAGGTCACTGCTGACGACAGCAGCAAGATGAATGCGGAAGTATACATAAATATCTTGTCTGTTCAGATCCAAGCAAAAGCATCAAAACTCATTGGACGACGCTTCACCATGTAGCAGGACAATGATCCCAAACATACAGCCAAAGCAACCAAGGAGTTTTTAAGGCCAAAAAGTGGAATTGTCAAAAGGGGCAGGGAGAATGGACCCAAGAAAAGGAAACAAAAATGGAGGCAGGAATCCAAAACAAACAGATAATTTAATAAACCCAAACAACAAAATCAAACACAGGAACTAAATAAAACACTGGATGAAAAAAATCTAACCCTAGACTCAATAAAACACTGACAAGAAATAAAATGAGAGATAAAAATAAGAACTCAAAATGGCACAGAGGACCACTAACACAAGGAAACAAACTTTCAACAAAAATTAAAGCCTGAGCCCAGGAACCAAAAAAACAGGCAACTTAAATAGACCAAGAAAACGAGACACAGGAGGAATCAATAAAGACAATCAGGGAACAAAATTGCACCAATGAAACCAGAGACACAATGAGGAAATGCTAAAAGTCCAATGCTGCCCTCTAGCAGTGAGCAGGAACCTTGACAGGAAGTTTCTTGACTGGCCATGTCAATCACTTGACCTCAATCCAATTGAGCATGCATTTCCCTTGCTGAAGACCAGATTGAAAAAGCTCCCGAAACAAGCAAGAACTGAAGATGGCTGCAGTACAGGCCTGGCAGAGCATCACTAGGGAAGACACCAAATGTTTGGTGATGTCTATGGGTCACAGACTTCAGGCAGTCATTGATTGCAAAGGATTTGCAACCAAATATTAAATATGACGACTATGCATAAAAAGTGCTGAAATTCCTATACATTCATCCGATATGGATGTAAATACCCTCATATTAAAGGTGACAGTCTACAATCATAGTCATTGTGTCATTTAAACTTTTGGGGGTCTTGAAATTAACATTTAGGGAACTCCTGTTTAGTTTTTTTCAGTCAACAACACGTTACCAAGATAGATTCCTTCCTTATCAAAACATTTTATGGAGCTGTCATGGCAAAACCTGTCTGGGCTTAGGAATTTTTGTCCGGGTGACGTCATTGGAATTTTGGACTGTAGTTGCTATGCCAACATGACGAGCTCGCAGCTAACTTAGCTGTACATCTGAACAGACAATGCATATTATTATCTTCGTAGCTAGCTGGCTATATAATTCATATATTATGTTCGTAGCTAGCCAGCTAGCTAGTTTTACAGCTGAGCAGCAATGGTTATTCGTAGCTAGCCACCTAGCTGTAATGCAATGACTTCCATATATTATATTTGTAGCTAGCCAGCTAACTTTTAACTGTACAGCTGAACAGACAATGCATATTATTATCTTCATAGCTAGCTGCCTATATAATTATAATATAATTATATATTACAATTCATATATTATGTTCGTAGCAAGGCAGCTAACTTAGCTGTACAGCTTATACGTAGCTAAATGACATCACCTGGACACCCCGGACACATTCTTCCGGGTTTTGTCACTCAGGAATGCGAGCTCGTCATGTTGGCATAGCAACTACAGTCCAAAATTCCAATGACGTCACCCGGACAAAAATTACTAAGCCCGGACAGGTTTTGCCATGACAGAGCCTCCCAAGTTGTGCATCCAGTGCACGAGTCCTTGATCAGCATATCTGCACAATTCAATCAGTTCAAATATACTTTTTAATACCACTGTAAACAGCATTATCACATTAACACAAAAAACTGAATATCGTAACTGAAAATTGTGTTGTGTTTGTCATTAAACTTGCATTTTCCCATCGTTTCTGGTAACGTTACTGGAATCCATTGGTACAGTACTTAATCTATATCCCTGCATATTATCTATAAACCTGCATTAACTGGCCATTTCTCCTGTGTCAGATTCAATTAGATAACTTATTCAATTGAGTCACAAGCTGGGTACAATTGTATGTTGTTTTTTTGCCTAAATTAACTCTCCAGTGCCTGTTAAAAGTACACTGATTAAAAAAACTTCCCAAAGTGAGTACATTTGAAGGGCTTTTCACTTGAATTAATTATCAGGTGGGACTTTAAATAACATGCTTGGCTAAAACACTTGCCACACTGACTACGTTTGTAAGGCTTTTCACCTGAATGAATTATTTGGTGTTTTCCTAAACTAGATGTGGAATTAAAACGCTTCCCATACTGAGTACATTTCTAAGGCTTTTCGCCTGAATGAATTATTTGGTGTTTTCCTAAACTAGATGTGGAATTAAAACGCTTCCCATACTGAGTACATTTCTAAGGCTTTTCGCCTGAATGAATTACTTGGTGTTTTCTTAAACTAGAAGAAGACTTAAAGGACTTCCCACACTGCATACATGTGTAGGGCTTTTCACCTGTATGAATTCTCAGGTGGTCCTTTAAACGTTGTGGTTGGCTAAAACACCTCCCACACTGTGTGCATTTGTAAGGCTTTTCACCTGTATGAGTTCTCAGGTGGGTCTTTAAGTTAAATGCTTGGCTAAAACACCTCCCACAGTGAGTACATGTGTAGGGTTTTTCACCTGTATGAGTAATTTGGTGTTTCCTTAAACTGGTTGTGTACTTAAAACACTTCCCACACTCTGTACATTTGTCAGGCTTTTCATCTGTATGAACTCTCAGGTGCTTCTTTAAACTACTTGAACGGCTAAAACACTTCCCACACTGAGTACATGTGTAGGGCTTTTCACCTGTATGAGTCATTTGGTGTTTCCTTAAAATGGATGTGCAGTTAAAACACTTCTCACACTGAGTACATTTGTAGGGCTTTTCACCTGTATGAATTCTCAGGTGGTACTTTAAATGACTTGCTAGGTTAAACCACTTCCCACACTGAGCACATTCGTAGGGTTTTTCACCTGTATGAACTCTCAGGTGTGTCTTTAAACTACTTGAACGGCTAAAACACTTCCCACACTGAGTACATGTGTAGGGCTTTTCACCTGTATGAGTCATTTGGTGTTTCCTTAAAATGGATGTGCAGTTAAAACACTTCCCACACTGAATGCATTTGTAGGGCTTTTCACCTGTATGAATTCTCAGGTGGTACTTTAAATTACTTGCTCGGTTAAACCACTTCCCACACTGAGCACATGTGTAGAGCTTTTCACCTGTATGAATTCTCAGGTGCTTCTTTAAACTACATGCATGGCTAAAACACTTCCCACACTGGGTACATTTGTAGGGCTTTTCACCTGTATGAGTTCTCAGGTGCTTCTTTAAACTACATGCATGGCTAAAACACTTCCCACACTGAGTACATTTGTGGGGCTTTTCACCCGTGTGAATTATCTCATGGTCTTTTAAATGGGATAGGTGATTGAAACACTTCCCGCACTGAGTACATTTGTAGGGCTTTTCACCTGTATGAATTTTCAAGTGGTTCTTTAAAAGATGTGGTTGGCTAAAACACTCCCCACACTGAGTACATATGTAGGACCTTTCATCTGTATGAATTCTCAGGTGCTTCTTTAAACTACATGAATGGCTGAAACACTTCTCACACTGAGTACATTTGTAGGGCTTTTCACCTGTATGAGTCCTCAGGTGCTTCTTTAAACTACTTGCATGACTAAAACACTTCCCACACTGAGTACATTTGTAGGGCTTTTCACCTGTGTGAATGATATTGTGGTCTTTTAAATGGGATAGCTGATTAAAACACTTCTCGCACTGAGTACATTTGTAGGGCCTTTCACCTGTATGAGTTTTCAAATGGTTCTTTAAAAGATGTGGTTGGCTAAAACACTTCTCACACTGAGTACATGTGTAGGGCTTTTCACCTGTATGAACTCTTAGGTGCTTCTTCAAACTACTTGCATGGCTTAAACACTTCCCACACTGAGGACATATGTAGGGCTTTTCACCTGTATGAACTCTCAGGTGCTTCTTTAAACTACTTGCACGACTAAAATACTTCCCACATGAAGAACATCTGTAGGGCTTTTCACCTGTATGACTTCTCATGTGGCACTTTAAATTATGTCCTTGGGTAAAACACTTCCCACACTGAGTACATTTGTAGGGCTTTTCACCTGAATGAATTCTCTTGTCATTTAAATTAGATTGCTTATTGATATTCATGAGATTACTCACTAAACTTTCAATGGATTCACATTCCATTTCATCAGATTTAATAGTAACACATTTAATATCCTGCAAGTCACTGTCCTGTTCAGCCTTAAGGTAGCCTCCATCATCAGTCTCTGTTTTGATCTGGTCAGGATGCAGGTGGGGCACATATCCCTGGTCTGTGCTGTCGAGGCTCTCTGTCTTAATAAGAGCCCCAGTGTGGGTGGAGCCCAGACCAGTTTCTTTTTTTATCAGTGATGTGTGTGTGTGGTGTAGATCACTGACCCCGCTATGTGCTGTAACACACTCTGGCCCCAGTGTGTTGAGTCCTGTTGCAGCACACTCTGTCTCTGACTCTGCCATGTGGACAGACTCCAGTCCACCGAGTTCCTCTTCTTTCTGTCTGATCCTGTGCTGCTCAGTGAGTTCTGGTAGTGTTGTCTCAGTGTCCTGTCTCAGACAGACACCTACCTGCATCACACTGCTGCTCAAAGCTGTGCAGAAGTGCAGCACCTGCAGGGAAACAGGGGAAGGGGTTTAGCCCTAACCAAACTGGTCCTACTGCATCAGAGGAGAGAAGTGTGTTGACACATTCATCAATGCTATAAACCTGCATTAACTGGTCATCTACTGATACAACCTGGGACTTTCGACAGTAGATTTTATGCAATTGTTTACAATGTTTCATATTTCAGTGGGCAAATTGAGCAATATTCAAAGAAAAGCAAATAAATTAGTAAATTAAGTTTAGAGCCTTGACCCATATGATACCTCACAAGACATAGATAATTATCCAGTATCCCGCCTTATTGATTTGTGTGCATCACAGTCTTTAGCCAATATTACCTAACAGCAAACCATGCAAGGGTGGCAATAGAATGTCTGTTTTATATTGATATTATTTTACACATTGTTCTGTCAACAATGTTTCTTTAAAAAAAATATATATATATTTTCCAATTTTACCCCATTTTCTTCCAATTTGGTAGCCAATTACCGTGTGCTTCGTTCAATCCCCCAACCCTTATAGTTCGCTGCTGTAGTCCTGTGACCGGCAGTGACAAGGGCGTAGCGCTGCCTCCTCCGAGACAACACTCGTCGTGCCGTCGACTGTAATTCCGGTACCCCAGAACCACTCCTGTGCGCAGCGAACTGTGTCGGCTTCCCTCCCCCCTCCCTGGGGCGGACAGCCAATTGCCGCCCCTGGTGGCACTCCCAGTCAGAGCCAACTCTGGCGAGACGGGGAATCGAACCCCGGTCTCCGTGGCCAGTGTCGAACATTGTAACCACTGGACCACGTGGGAGGTCCCACTGTCAACAATGAACCCCCAGAATAAATTTAATGAAGTGGACAAGGAAATAGATCTTGATAACTTTAGCTTTTGAAATGTTTATGCAAGTGCACATACATACACTTGCAGATATGCAAAAACAAAGCATGGCTGTGAGCCAAGCAGAATAGGTACAGGTATATATACGCAATATAGTTAATACTAGGCCATCAAAGTTAACGCGCTAATTCTTTTTACGCATTAGCGCACATTCAGTTATGATGACCGTTTTCCTGACCCGTAGTTTAGGAATCAGCTAGCGTTAGCGTTAACGTTAAGTCGGATGGCGATAGCAAGTAGCAATGGATAAAGAAAAAGGTATTTTGAATGGCAAGTTCAGCTACAAAGCCCTGCCAGATGGGTCTGTCGACAAGACCAAAGTTATTTGCTGTTACTGTCAATGTGAATTGAGTTACCACCGGAGTACATCTAGTCTCAAATACCATTTGCTAGCCAAGCACACAGTTAACGCAGACAGCCCTGTTAGCCCCGAAACATCTCGCTTGCAGCAGACCACGCTTGATAGTGTGCAAGGGAAACCCCTGGACAACTCTACAAGCAGCAAGCTTTCAACAGAAATAGCTAAAAGGGTGGCTACAGCTTGCAGGCCAATTAACATTGTGGAGGACGAGGGTCTGTGTGAAATCATTCAGATCGCATCCAACAACTGCACTTATGAATTGCCTTTGAGAGCCACCACTGTATCGAAGATACACAACTTGTATGAAGACCAGAAAGCAAAAGTAGCGGAGGAGTTGGGACAGACTATGACGGTTGCGCTCACCGGAGACTATTGGACTTCACTCAGCAATCACAGTTACCTCGGGGTAACAGCGCATTATTTTGACCAGCAGTGGCAACTTTGGTCGCATGCTGTTATGAAGACAGAGGAGAGGCATTTTACTGAACCGTGCGTCGAGCACTTTATGCAAGTAGCCAAACAGTGAAACTTTGAACATAAAGTCAGAACAATCACCACCGATAGTGCGTGCAACATGATTGCAGTGGCCCGGCAACTCCCGTTCGAGCATTTGCCTTGCGCCGCGCATAGCCTCCAACGATCCATCACAGTGTCTCTACATAACAGTCCGTTTGACATTGCATTCGCAAAATGCAGAAAGGTAGTGGGGCATTTTAAGCATAGTCTGCCAAACGCTGCGGAGCAAATTGCAAATTGCAAATGGTCAAAAGAGTCACTCACACAGGACGTGTCAACGAGACGGAACAGTACCCTGGAGATGATCAAGCGTGTTCAGAGAAATCAACAACCACTGAGAACTGCACTGGCCCTACATACAACCAATGTCACCATGCCAACAACAGCTGAGCTGGATAAACTGCAGAAGTTGGAGACAGTGTTGGAGCCCTCTGCAGGTAATTATTGATACTCATTTATAGTATGTGTTTCTTAATCAAAGTGGGTCTTTGTCAGGTGTGTGTGCGTGTGTGTGTCTCTGTGGTGTGTGTGAGAGAGAGAGAGAGAGAGAGAGAGAGAGAGATGAGGGAGGGCAAGAGAGAAAGAGGGTTGGGAGAAAGTGTGTGTGTGTGTGTGTGTGAGTGTGAGAACCACTCAGCCCTTGAGTGAGTGAATGTAACAAGTTCCTAACTGAAGTGCTTTTCTCTATTATTGAAGGTACATAACTGAACTTCTCGGAGGAGAAACGTTTGTTTCAGGCTCAGTGGTGCTGCCTGCTTTGTGCCATCTATCGCGAGTGATGGAGATCTGTGAGGATGACCCAGCCTACATGGTTAAATTCAAGCAGACCTTCACAACAGACATGGAGAAATGCAAGGAAAAAACAAACATCACATGGCTGAGGATTGCGACAGCACTTGATCCTAGATTTAAGGACCTCAAGTGTCTGTGCAGACCTGATAGGACTGAGGTGTGGCGTTCGATCAGTGCCTTGCTCAGGTAGGAGAGGCCTGCACAGCCGGAACAACCAGCGGCGTCCGAGCCACCTAAGAAAAGATCAGCTCTCATGGTTGCCCCAGAGCCTGACTCTGATGAAGAGGACTCTATTGAGAAATGTGTGGAGCGCTAGAGGGCAGAGCCCACTATTGACATGGAGGACTGTCCCCAGCAGTGGTGGTCCAAACATGAAGGGGCACACAGCAAGCTGGCCTGCCTTGCACACAAGTACTTGGCAACACCTGCCATGTGAGAGGTTATTTTCATTGTCTGGGCATATTGTTAAGAAGAAGCGAGCTGCCCTGTCGTCCGACAATGTAGACAGCCTTGTCTGTTTAAGCAACTGGCTCGGTGCAAAGAAATAGAAGTATAGACTAACTGTTGTATCCAAAGAAATGGAAGTATAGCCTAACTGCAATATCCTAGTTTGAGTCCTAGTTCTGTATTATACTCCCTTTCCACTGCTTCCTGCTCACTTTACTTATTGTTTGTTTTATTTTGTATCATCCTGTTTTGATCCCACATAGTAGAAGGGGATGCTTTTGTGAGCCTTTATTTTCCCCATGTGAGGTTGGACACAATTACATTGTGTGATTTGCTTTAGAAGTGCGAGGGGTCCAGGGAATGATCTTTGAGTAATGGAAAATTTAGCTGACCAATGTACCTGTTGTACAATGTGTCTGTTGTTGCGATGCATTGAGGTCCATCGTTTTGTGTTAATGCGTAAAAAAACAGGGGATGTTTTAGTGAACCTTTATAAGCATAAAGTTGGACACACTACATTGTGTGAGTACTCATATTACTAAGTAATGTTAAATTAAATTTAGCAGGTCAATATGCCCATCTGTTGTTGCCTGTTTGGCTTGAGTTTGCCATGTTATGATTTGAGCATTTTATTTATGCTAAATGCAGTACCTTTGAGGGTTTTTGGACAATATTTGTCATTGTTTTAGGTTGTTAATTGATTTCCAATAAACATACATTTGCATAATGCAAGCATATCTGTCCACCCCCATGTTGATAAGAGTATTAAACACTTGAAAAATATCCCTTTAAGGTACATTTTGAACAGATAAAAAATGATTAATTTGCGATTAATCACGATTAACTATAGATAATCATGCGATTAAATATTTTAATCGATTGACAGCCCTAGTTAATACGTATAAGAGCATAGTTATGGCTGCTTACTCGTTAGATTAGGCCTACTAAGGTGAATTGTTTGTAAAATAGATAGTGTACAATCTTGCTTCTTACACTGATTAGCTATCCTCAAGATAGCAAATATCACAAATACACTAGCATAGGCTACTGTACTACAAAACAGGCCTACTGTCTGCCCACTTTAAACATAATGAATAAAGGTATGGGCTCCTGGACATACATTTATCCATATAACTGTCTAGCTATAGTTAGGTAGACAGGTAGGTAGGTAGTTAGCAAGTGCACACTTTTTAAATACGGAATGTAGCCAGGTGTAGTCTATAGCCTAGATTCAATAGGCAAATCAACATTTTATATATAACATTGAACTTTTTATTATACTTTTTTTTGCTGACAAAAAGAACATGCAAACACCTACCTGGTCTTACTCAGTAGGTCAACACTCAATTTATTTCATTAGCCTACATAAGGCTATTAAATGAGTGTTTTTACAATGCCTTCATCAGCATTTAATCATCTCCTCTATTCAGTTTGTCACGGAATGGCTAATTCCAGAACATGTTCGTTTATAATGACATGATCAAATAAGTAGGCTAAATTAAGCCGGTTAACTGCCCATTGTCGGGCATGTACGAATTTCTCAAATTTGGGGGTGGCAGCTCTGAATCCAGCCAATGCCTACTATGAATTATAACAGGTTATCCCTCTGAAAGACAACCCACAGGGAAGAAGGAACAGAGGACTCCTAAATGCCGGATATGTATAATAATATTCAACACGTTTAGATTATCTATTATTATTAAAGATTCAAATTCGCTGATAGATAATCGAACAGTAACTGGTGGAATCGGTCCGTCAAAACTAAATACAAATCGGATTAAGTATGAAATATGTCTATTAAATAGGTTACCCACACGATACATTTATCTTAATATACAATGAACAATATACAACAAACAAATGTAAACCAAAATATAAATCATACACCCACTTTTGAGTATAACCTCACAACTTGTAATGAACTAAAAAGAATACATTAGACAAGAAATCAGAATTAAAAATTACTAGCAGAGAGACCAGATAAAACAAGACCTTGCCAAAGAATAACCAAATTTCAGCTTTAGCACAAAGGAACACACAAAAAGAGGGAAAAATAAAAGAGGGAACATGCAAACCCAAGGTAAAAGACGAAATCGCTTCTCTTTCCCATACTCGAGTGGAACTGTTATCTAAGATCTCACTTTTCCAAGAAGTAACTCGAAGTGGTCGGGGGGTGGGGGGTTGGGGGTGCTGACCTGACCTTGACCTTCTCTGATGCTCCGGTGATAATGCTGACCGCCCCTGCTGCTCTGATGATGTTATGATGATGATGGTGATGGTGATGATGAGGATGATGTGCTCACTGCCCCTGATGCTGCCTATTAACACATTACTTTTGCAACATAATAAAATATATATTATTGGCTGTCCCCTTACCTTTTAAAGCAAATCTAATCTCCTTTCTTTCCTAACAAAGTGCCCTATAGTATCAATCTTACCCGACAAGGGTTTTTCTCCAACTTCACTATTCTCAATGTCAAGCAGTTAGCTAGCTAGCTAACATTAACCCAGTTCAGTTGAAACATGCAAGATGACAAACAATTTGCTAGATAATGTTAACTAGGAGCTAAATTTAGCTAGAACAAAAACGCAGCTTATTATTTGACATGTTGAATATACAAAGACTTTCTTCTAAAACATCATGCTAACTAGCTAGCTAAAATCTCATGTTTGATCTGAACTGCAAACATCAGCTAGCTAGCTAATGTCAGCTAAGCTAGCCCAGGCAAATTAGCAGACTGACAAATCAATGCAATTATCAAACATTAGCTAGCTACTGTGGCTAATTTTCAAACTCCAAGAGATCAATTTAGAAATGATTAACAGTTCAATTAAAATACCGAATTACAATAACAGAGGAATAAACACCAAATAATTCAAACTATTGCCAACCCCACCTTTAACAGACATCACTCTCCAAAACCTCCTGTATCCAAGCCACAAATATTGTACCCATCTTCTATTGGACAGGGATGGAGCCACAGACAGATCCAGATCCGGCTCGGAAGCTCAGCTTCCCTAAACCCATTACGTTATTCAATGAAATACAGTAACAACTGCGACTGGCCAAGCTTCAAGTGCATGAGGTGATAGATGGTGCTGGTTTAAATAAAACATTTCAGTCTAAGTGACATACCATGGAATTGAAATATATGCATTTATACTTTATATGCATGCCTCAATCTCTGTTTTAAAACCACTGCTTGCCATACATCATTTATCACAAGCGATGGGTTTTGAACTCATCATTGTACATTGTATTAATCAGTGGGTTGGTCCTCTCTTTATCTTCGGAGGAAGGAGCATGGTGTTTTGTTTATCTACAGAGCCCTACTTGCTAAACTACCTCTTTACCTAACCTAACTATCTATCACTCTCTTATCAATTAATTACTCAAACTACTCCTTAAACACACCACGAGTTAGGACTGAATGGGGTAAATCAGAATTTAATGTCTATGCACCCCTTCTGTGGAACTCCTTTCAAGAGTCTGTAAATGTTTTTAAAATGTGCCTTAGATTAAAATGTGCCTTAAATTTTATTTTATATTGTATATGTTATTTTGTGATGCAGGGCACTGCTGCAAAAGTTACATCTGGTCTCAGCATGTCTCCCTGTTTAAATAAAAATAAAAAACATCAATCTCTATTTGTGGTATTTAAAAAAAATAGATATTAAGTAAAAATGTTTATTAATGTTGTATACAACAACAACAAATATTTCCCATCTCCCCAAAATTATAGGGGAATCCAAGCTTCCCTCGTTGTCTTAAAGAGATCGCCACTGCAACTGAAAAATAGAAAATGTGGCTTCAGAGTGAACATTTAATATTAGTATGAATGAATTATGAATCACAAACGACAAATGATTAAACTGAGGGTATGAATTGGATGGTTTTCTTTTAAGTTTCAGTATTTTATTATACCTTAAGATAAATACAGCAGTAGACTCAAAATTCGCCATTCATTTTACTTAGCCGTGGAGTTAGCCAAATGTGGCAAGTTAACTATACACTGGACGTTATTTAGCATCCCAGCTAAACATCAGTAAGTAAGCTAGCTAGCTATCAACATAAATAAGTATAATTTTCATCTTATGGCGGGCGTGTCAATAAAAACATCAGTGCGTGTTTTGTCACCTTTTCTGGCCAAAACAGAAAACAACTGTGCAAAACCTCCTTCTACCACCTCAAGAATATCTACAAACTGCGTGTAACTTTGCAACAAGCACAAATGGCATCTCGTTATTGCACACAATAGAGCTACATAATGCACGGCCGAAGAGCCATAACATTACTTGTTACGCAGGCATTCCCTTATTCCCACAGATGAACGGTCAGTCATACACTTCCACCCTGGTTCTTAACGTGTATGTGATGGGCAAACTTTGGTTGCTCCACAGTAACACCACAATTTAATTCTGGAACACCAACACGATCGGTTATAAAAAAATTGCAGTCAATTCAAGTTGGACAAGTTCCACGCTGCCAGAGGCATAGATATATACACGTAGATGCCTCATTCACCCTGTTCAGATACGTCTGCACGGCCGCCATATAGAGATGGGCAAGATCCGCATTTAAACAAACGTATGTGCATTGAGAGATACAGACTTCCCCTGACAAAATCTACTGTAACTCACTTAATTCTCAACCAATTTTTGTGATATTTCACTTGTTATAAACGTGAGAAATGTCTGCATCAGTATGTTTTAAATAAAACACATTGTTTGTGCATAAGAAATTGAAATTAATCACTGGATGGGTGGTTACACCTAATGGTACAAAATATTTTTTTTGTTGGTGATACTGAATTGATAGCCTTTTGCCACTAGTTTTAAGAGCTTGCATTTCAAATGTAGCAAATACAAGTATTTTACATAAGAATTAGCTGCTTATTGTGGTAACATTTTTTCCAAGAGTTCAGTTCATTTTGGAAAACCATCATTGCATGATGGGGGTCTATACAATCCAACAATGTTAACTGACATTTATGGAGATAGGATATGCACATAACATACACATACAATAAACATGAGGGTTTATCGTACAGGGATAGTATACAATTTTCAACATGGAACGTGCATCCACTATTTTGTACCAGATTTCATTCCAGGCTAAATATAATCTGTAGTCTCTGAGCAGGTAAGTAAAACAGAAAATAACCATGAATGTCTTAAATAATAACAAATGAGATATCAGCATTAAACTTGTGATAGACAGATAAGAATAACCTTTAATTTACTGATTACTCAATGCAAATATAAAATGTATTTCAGAACTTTAAGTAAATAATAATCTTTATTTCTAAGTATTTTTTTTTTTTTTTTTTACATTCCATTTCATGAATGACATTTTTACTTTTGGAAACACATCCTTGGGAATATTTTATCATTGAAAGTACATATTTATATTGAACGATATACTTGTCTAACATAGATCCACAGTATCACATGCTTCCATATAGTAGTGTGTTAAACAGCCCACTGTATTGCAGGCTGCTGTAGGTTTAGGCTACCGGCATTGCGTACAATTCACAAGATTCTATTATGTGGTGATGTTATTGTGCAGTAATTGAATAGTGGTGTTACCTATGGCAGGGAATCGCTAGACTGCATTTTGTGTGATATGATGCGTAGTCTCTGGCTAGAGGGCAAAATAGATTTTTTCAATTTTGTAAACATTAGCCAGCTATCTACTGTTAGATATGGCGAGACAAGCTATAAATGGCTAGATAGTGAATGTTAGGAATTTAGTTATATAGCTACATATATAGCCTTGTTTGTGGAGACAAATACACTGACATAGCTAAAACGTTAGCAAACAAGCTAGTCTCTGGTGGTTTGACAGTTGATTACTTACAGTCAATCTTTTTGTTACTTGGCTAGAAGCTAGATCATTAGCAGTTTTCTAAATTGTTTTAAAGTTAAAAACTTGCTAAAAAGTTTTACTAACAAAATTGCACTGATGCTTTGTAAATAAATTTGCTAGCTATTTAACTTGCTATCTAGCAAGCTAATGTTTTTATTTCACATGCAAGCAAGTGCAGTCTGTGCAGTTGTTTATCAAGGAAGAGATTGAGAATGTGTGTTTACGACTACCTTGTGTAAAAAATGCTAAGCACCGACCTGCGTCTATTATTATGGACTCATAAAAGTAATAGGTAACGAAAAGCGGGCATCATTGTTGAAAAACACGTAGTCATGTCTGGTATAGGTCAAGTCTTTAAAAGCGACATGCTCCCACCCTGTGGGACCATAGGTATATAGCACCGTAGCATGCCACAACACAACCGAACCATTGCTAAATACACAGTACATTGTTGTTTGTTTATTCAACCCCCCCCATTCCCTTGACGACAGCTAAATCGTTTGCTCCCCATTACAGTTTGAAAATCTGGAAACCACCCAACTCTACATTTTCCCTGTATGACTTCTCAGATGGTCCTTTAAATTACCCACTCTGGTAAAACACTTCACACACTGAGTAGCCTACATGGACAGGGCTTTTCACCTATGTGAATTTTCAGACATTTAACCCATTAAGACCTGGAGTGACGTTTAGGTCTCATCGATGGTCGATTAATGAAATTGATTCGCTGAAATCTGCGGGGGAAATGAAGTGCACTTCACTTTTTGTTTTGAAATTTTTTCCAGAAAACCCTCAGGGTTTTAAGAGGTTGTGTAGAATAATTGCTTAGGTTTTAATAGGCGTTTTTAGCAGGCATTTTAGGTCTGAATGGGTTAAAGTACTTGAATGCCTAAAACATTTAATTACATTTGTCATGCTCTTCACCTGTGTACACGTATTGTCTTGTGTCCATTTAAATGGGATAACCAATGAAAACCCTTCCCACACTGAATACATCTGTAGGGCCTTTCACCTGTATGAATTCTCAGGTGGTCATTTAAATTAGATTACTTATTGATATTCATGAGATCACTCACTAAACTTCCACTAGATTCACATTTAATTTGATCAGATTTAATAGTAACACATTTAATATCCTGCAAATCACTGTCCTGTTCAGCCTTAAGGTAGCCTCCATCATCAGTCTGTTTTGATCTGGTCAGGATGAAGTGGGGTACATATCCCAGCCCTTCGTGTTAATAAGATCCCCAGTGTGGGTGGAGCCCAGATCAGTTTATGTTTTTATCAGTGATGTGTGTGTGTGTGGTGTAGATCACTGACCCCACTGTGTGCTGTAACACACTCTGGCTCCAGTGTGTTGAGTCCTGGAGCAGCACACTCTGTCTCTGACTCTGCCATGTGGACAGACTCCAGTCCACTGAGTTCCTCTTCTTTCAGTCTGATCCTGTGCTACTCAGTGAGCTCTGGTAGTGTTGTCTCACACAGACTCCTGCCGGCATCACACTGCTGCTCAAAGCTGTGCAGAAGTGCAGCTCCTGCAGGGAAACACATACATGCACTTATTGACACACACATGGGTCAATTCTATGAACCTGCATTTGCACCAAACCGGTCATCTACTGATAGAACTTTTAACTATTGATATAATATTGAAAGAAAAATAAAGAAATTAGCCTTCATAAATGAATGAAATTAAAATAGTTTAGGATTAAACTTGATCCATATGATAGCTCACATGACATTGATGGACAATTAACCTAGTTAGCAAACCATGCAAGGGTGGCGATAGAATGTCTGTTCTATATTTATATTATTTTACACACTATGGGTTCGATCAACAACATTTCCAGCCACAACTTGTGAGTAGCAAACCAAACGTCTGCTTTCAAAAACCTCAGAATAAATTAAGGGAAACAGAAAAGGAAATAGAACTCGCTAACGTTAGCCTTTTACATATTTATGCGTAGTGACTTAGAGCTGATGAATCACCTGACATATGCTCTGCATATACTGCGTGTAAATATATGAAAAAAGAAAGCACAGCTTAGCCAAGCAGAATCGCGCAGTTATCTAAACGAATATCTTGTAAAAACCGGGCAACCTATGGAAAAGCGGCAGTAGAGCGTTCTGCAGCCCAATTGCATTTTCTGTAGTGCAGTATAATGGTTAAGGACAAGGCTTGCAACGCAAATGTTCAGGTTCGATTCCCAGGTGGGCTCTGCCGTTGCACCCTTGAGCAAGGTCCGTATTCTGAGTTGGTTCAATACATATCCAGCGGTGTAAATGGATGTAGGTAAATGCATTTAAACGGTGCAAGTCGCTCTGGATAAAATGAAGGATTTGTAAATCAGGCCCAGATGGGAGACGTGTTAACGGAAGATCCTGCTAGCGCGAAACAAAACTAGCGACAACTATTTATCTTAAAAAACATACTTATTAGCTCGTATTATGTTTCTCTCCCTCGGTTTGATTGTCCCGTGCTTTTTTCCCCCAACTTGATGCAATTCTAGTTCTCCACGATTTATTAGGTTGAATTAGCAAACTGCTAACCTGAAGTTCTTCTTCTTGCAAGGGTATTGCTATAACACTCTGCTGAGCGTATTGCTGCCACCTACAGGTCAGATGGACTCACTGAAAAGAGACTCAACTCAATATTACACTAATTCTGATGTGGAGCGAAGGTGCTACGTTCAGACCACAAACTTTTAGTATTGTTTTGGTACATAATAGTTTTTCTCTTGGTTTGTTGGTTGTACATGCTTCCCTTCTGATTGGCTTGATTGATCTTGATTTTCTTTTTTATATGTTTTTATTAAATATTATTATCGCTGATTCCTATTGTTTGTTTCTGTAATTTTTGTCTTGTGTGCCTTGTGATAATGCTGCCTGACACCTTAATTTCCCCTCGGGGATCAATAAAGAATCTATCTATCACTAACCCAAATCCAAGAGCTCGTACCTGCGCTTCCCAAAACATCAACACAACTGTCCACTGAGTTTCGATTACTCACAAAAGCGATTCATTTACAGTGTTACGCAAACTTTCCTTCATCACATTGAAGAATACATTGAACAGAAATGTTTCGGGTGTGTTTCTTTAATTATTTGCTGGCAAGCGAACCCTTTTATTCAGAGATCGGGCAATCAGCATAAAACGTACAAAATTAAACTACAACTGCAGGTTCCACCGGTTGCTATGAAATGTTGCGCTCTCGTGGGAGTTGTCGTTTAATGTTATTTTAGGCGTTATACTTTTACGGCTCGATTCCTTAATGCATGGGACTGATTAACAACTAATAATTCGAAGAGCAGCCCTCTTTTTTGCGCGTTTTATAATGAAGGAAAGCTCGCGTCCCATTGAAAAAGAATGGCTTCGAAATCGAATTTCGTCCCAGAAGTTGCTTGTCTACAGTCTCCGCTTTCCAGCGTGTTTCTATGAATGAATTGTAGAGCAGGAGCATTGCATCAAGATGCGCTAATGGTGCGAGAAAAATCACTGGACAATAAGACCCAAGGAGATAAACATAATCTGAGCGAATACGTTAAAAAAAAAATGAACAAACAGTGGTGGGTAGTTTTATTTCGCGCTAGTTGGACACTCCGGTAACATATACGTCCCCCTTCTGGGCCTGATTTACAAACCAGCTCAAGTTTGCCGGGGCGAAGTTATGTTTAGTTCGTTTTCAGCAAATGCGCATTTGGTCTTCAGAACTCTCTACTGCCGCTCTTCCACATGTTGTCCAGTTGTAGTTTAGATAAATACTCTATTCCGCTTGGCTGACAATCGTTTTTTGTTTTTGCATATCTGCAGGCAAAGTGTATACATGTATGCAGGGAATATCAGAACGGACTCGTTGTAGTTATACATCACTACGCACACACACTGCAAAAGCGAACGTTACTGAGTTATATTTCCTTTACGGTTTCCTTCAATTTAGTCTGGGCTTTTGGAAGCAGACGTTTGGTTTGATGAATTTGTTTTAATACTCATAACAACGCCGGAAACATTGTTGATAGCACTCGTAGTGTGTAAAATAACATAAGATTGTGTTTGTTCGTGTATCTTTCATTTTTGTTTATATTTTTGATACATACTTTCCTTTCTGTAGTTTATTGGGGACAGGTTTTGGAAATTAGCCTTTGGCTATAAGCACTTAATGTAATGCATCTGATGCTTGTTTCTAACGTTGTGACAATGCTTTTGCCATGAGCCTGACAAACAAACAAATAAATAAAATAAAAAATATAACAGACATATTATCACCACCCTTGCGTGGTTTGCTAGTGAGGTAACGTTAATGAACGCTACATTGTATGGTAAAGACTGATACAAAGGAATCAAGGAGACTAGAAACTGTATAATTATCCATCAATGTCATGTGAGCTATCATATGGATCAAGGCTCATGCTAAACTATTTTAATTGTATTTTTAATTGTAATTTACAAAGAAATTAGGATTAATAAATTACTGTATTTATTTGAATATTGCCCAATTTGCCCTCAGAAATCTACAAACAGCTGCATGGAATCTATCATAGAAAGTGCCAAGTTATATCAATAGATGACCAGTTTGGTGCAGATGCAGGTTTATAGCGTTGACCCATGTCAATGTGTGTCAATAAGTGTAAATGTACTGTATGTGTAGCCCTGCAAATCCCCCGCCAAATAATGCTGACTTTAGATTTAATGAAAGGATAAACACTCGCTTGCAGATACATATATATTTACTTAATTAGATGAGGGCAAGGGTAGCTTAAATGTCACTTTTAAAAATAATAAAGTAATCATGTATTTTATATCCTGGCAGATGACCTACCAAAACCTGGTAAGAACACATTTGAATAAGTTTTGAATTAAGTTATAACAAGTTATATAAAAATACATTTTTAATATTATTTAACAGACATATTACTATATAACATTATCAATTAATGTCTGCATAAATGTTATAAATAAAACATGTCTATAATTATTTAGCATGAACCCTATATACACCCAGTGGCCACTTTATTAGGTACACCTTTCTAGTACTGGTTAGCACCCCATCCACAAGAACTGCCTGAATTCCTCGTGGCATGGATGCAACAAGGTGCTGGACACATTCCTCTGAGATTCTGGTCCATGTTGACATGATAGCATCACGCAGTTGCTGCAGATTTGTTGGCTGCACATTCATGTTGCGAATCTCCCATTCCACCACATCCCAGAGGTGCTCTATTGAACTGAGATCTGGTGACTGTGGAGGCCATTGGAGTACACTGAACTCATTGTCATGTTCATGGAACCAGCTTGAGATGACGTGCTTTGTGACATGGTGCATTATCCTGCTGGAAGTAGCCATTAGAAGATGGGTAGACTGTGGCCATAAAGGGATGCACATGGTCAGCAACAAAACTCAGGTAGGCTGTGGCATTTAAACAATGCTCAATTGGTATTAAGGGCAGATGTTACAGAATGAGACCTCCAATTGAAAACTTTGAACGTTGTAATGTATTAAAAGCCGTCAAAGAGTACCGACTCTTATATTACAGTGCTCTCGAAATATTCACGTCTGTTACCCGAACGCATGAGTTCAAGTTCAAGTCATGACCAACCTTGCCCAGCATGGCAGGATAATGAAAGGGAGTAGTAGCCTAGTGTACAAAGTAGGCCTACGAACCAGAAATTTGACCACAAATGACAATGCACAAAACAATACACTTCCCGTTCAACCACTAGCACCAACAAAACAAGAATTGATATAAATTATTTAATGTTACTCACCTATAGGACAAAGTATCATACCTTACACGTAGCATTAAAACCTGCATCTAATTATACAATAAATGCGAATGTATACAGCAAACTTGACATAATTTAAGTTTATACTGGCTTTAAAAAAATACTTTTGTCCAAACATTGCTACAAATTACAGGCCAACTTGCTAGAGAACGTTAGGCTATTAAATTGCGTTGGTGTTCAGCTAGCTAACGTTACTTACTTAGCAACACAACTAAGCTATTCGGTCATGCAAAATTAGCTTCGTTTTCTTCAGTCGAACTCGAATTAAGATGAATTTATCTGAAATAGTTTGTTGAGTTATAAAATGGTGGTTGCTTGGGGGGGAATAGGCTACAACATAGTTTTTTGCAGCGAAACCCGTTATAAATAGTAATTAATTACTTTCTGGTTGGACATCTCAGGTTATAGCTCTAGCTAAGTGCGTTTCTCTCGCTAATTTCAGCAACTAAAGTATCAAAATGTTATCGCACGTGAAATTGGCATTGGTCATTATCTAATTTCACTAAAGAAGAACGACAGCGCACATACATGTAGCGACGTGATTGCGCCGCACGACAGGTTTACCTCTGCTCGTGACGCTACAGCAACAGATGAAAGTCCTCCGACACACCGAGTTGGACCGACGCCGATTTCCACTTGTAGAATCGAGCTCCCGAGACAAAGCCGCCCTTATTTAAAAAGGGAACAGACTATACAAACACATTCTCACTGACACTGATTGTTGCGACAGGACAATGTGGACAACTACAGGTGAGAAAGTGGACCAAAATGTACAGTAACAGTCAAAACACCATAAACTCGTATTCAAAAATATTATTCTATTTTGGCCTACAGTAATCTGCTATTCCCGGGGCCCCCTAGTGGCCGGGGCCCTGGGCTGCAGCCCATGTTGCCCAAGATTCACAAATACACAGGACAAGATGTTACTATCCCTTGTGCCATAATCCAAGGTAAACACTTGTAGAAGACCAGTATAGATTAACAAACAAACAAACGAGTGATATGACCATCATCAGAAGCAATACCATAGGAGACATCAGGCTCGCTACGCCGTCATAGATCTACGGAGTCATTCCTCAGATGGCACCAAACGCCAGTTACCTACTCTAAACAACAGCGGTATGCAGCATGTCATTGGGGTTATCAAGTGGGCACCTTCCATCACCAATGTTTCGTTAAGTTAGGCCCACGACACCTCCAGAAGGCTTAACAGTGTTCCAGCGTCCTGGAAACACCCCCCTCCATGCCACGACCACCTCAAGTAACTTATCATGTTGGAACCTACAGTCCTATAAATACAGCCACACAGTTATTATGCTACACATACACTACACTACGCTACATAGTACGCTACGAAATTAGCAGCCATAACAAGCCCCACTGGTACCGTTAATGCATATGCATGACTCATGCAGTCTACAGTCCTATAAGTACAGCCACAAAGTGATTATGCTACACATCCACTACGCTACGCTACGAAGTTAGTGGGCTCCCCAGGTAGCATGCTTCCTCCTTATCCATAACCATTCACTTGCTCGCTCCGCTGCCTGAGACATATTCCTAAACCGCAAGTTTCAAGCTCCGTCCGCGAACACCCAGCTCGCTTAGGAGTGCAAAAACTGACTTTGCCACAAAACCACGACAGCCAACTTCTACCGGCCGTACCCCGAGCCCTCCAACCTCCAGATTAAGGGGCCTAATATTTGCCAAGAAAACATTCCCCACACCATTACACCACTACCACCAGCCCGAACCGTTGACACAAGGCAGGATGGATGCATGGATTCATGTTATTTATGGCAAATTCTGACCCTACCATCTGCATGTCGCAGCAGAAATCAAGATTCGTCAGACCAGGCGACGTTTCTCCAATCTTCAACTGTCCAGTTTTGGTGAGCCTGTGCCCGCTGTAGCCTCACTTTCCTGTTCTTAGCTGACAGGAGTGGAATCTGGTGTGGTCTTCTGCTGCTGTAGCCCATCCACTTCAAGGTTTGACTTGTTGTGCGTTCAGAGATGCTCTTCTGCATACCACTGTTGTAACGCGTGGTTATTTAAGTTACTGTCGCCTTCCTGTGAGCTTGAACCAGTATGGCCATTCTCCTCTGACCTCTCTCATTAACAAGGCGTTTTCGCCCACAGAACTGCCGCTCACTGGATGTTTTTAGTTTTTCGCACCATTCTGCAGCTAAACTAACACACTGCTTGGTCAAGGTGGCACACTGGCTTGAGACTTCCTACCTAACATTGAATGTAAAAAACCTGTCTCTATCTGTTTCTCAATTAGAAAGCTATCCGCCACAGAAACCTTCAGTATGAGGATAAAAGACAACAAATTAGTTTATTTGTAAGCTGCATTAAACCATGTCTTTGCCTGAGAAGATACATTCAATTGAGTTAATTTGGACAATAGAATGTCATGATTGGCAGGATCAAATGCTTTCTTGAGATCTAAAAAGACTGCACCAACTATATTCCCCCTATGTAAGAAGCTTTTGATATTTTCTAGCAGATAGCAACTGACTAGTTCTGTTGAGTGCTTAGGTCTAAAACCAAATGTGTAATTAATTGTTGTGCTAAAACCTTTTCTAAGACCTTTTCTAACCTTTTCTGGAAATTGGCCTATAGTTTGAGGCCAAGTTAGCTGCACCTGATGTGAAAATTGGGGTGATCAGAGCCTTTTTCCAGTGATCAGGGAACCTTTCTGTGGTTATGGCCTATGATTTTGGTTAAAGGTTTTGTAAGAATGGATGAGTGTCTCTTCAAGAATGCTGTGTGTATATTAAAGACATCTTTAGCATATGAATTAGACAGTTTGGTAATGATTTTATTTACCATAGACTGATTTGTCATTTTATAGAAAGAGCTGTCAGAGTGTTGTAGTATCATTCTCTGTTTTAACTGGGTGAAAGTTTCGGGCAAGTTCATCAACAGAGCCAAGAAAGAAATCATTGAAAACATTTGCAATCTCCATAGGGCCTGTGATTGGGGTATTCTTAATAATCTTAAGATCATTAACAGAGCTCTGTTTCTGAGGTTTACGGTTTACCCAACTGTATATTTGTTTCCAATCATTAGAACTATTACCCTTGTTGTCTTAAATCAGGCTGATAAAGTGCTTTGCTTTTGCAGCGTGTAATTCTTTGACCACCTTGTTTCTTAAACACTTAAATGTTATGATGTCAGTGTTACTTTTTGATTTCAGGGATATTTTTAGGGCTTGATCTCTCTTTTTCATTAGAGTCAAGATTTCCTTTGTCAGCCAAGGAAATTAATTTTCTTGTGTATAATTATCCATAGTGTTGTTGTTGGAGTAGTGACCATTTGTTTCAGTTTGATGCTTTTGAGTCTTTCCTTATTTTTCTCATCGAACCAGTTGATATTAAAATCACCAAGAATATATATTTCTTTATGATGACCCAGTGTCTTCAGCAGTACTTTGAAATCATAATAGAATGAAGTGTAATGTGAGGGAGGGTTATACATGACCAATATATGAAAAATATATTTGTGGTGAGAGGATAATACATACAGCCAAACATTCCAATTGGGATTGTAGTTCTATTTCACAGCTGGTAATGGTATATTTAATGTACATAATTACACCTCCACCTTTCCCCGGACGTCTATCTTTGCGGTAGCAGTTATTGCCAGGTATTTTGAACAATTCTGGTACAATATTGGAATTAAGCCATGATTCAGAAAGTTTGAATGAATCAACAGTTTGTGTATTTGATCACGTTTGGGCAGTAGGCTTTTAATATTCAAATGTCCTCCAAAAATAGGCTACCTTTAGGTTTAAATGTCCGATCCCAAATAATTTTGGCGTGGTTTACAGTCTAAAAGAAACAGACTTGCTTTCGCTTCTTATTCAGATTGAGATTATTATTGAGAGCCTTGATGCTACCATTATTGTAATTTGAGTTTTCACATTGTGTAGTGTTCATGTCCATTCGCGTCCGTTCAAGCTGTTTGTTGGTTTGTTTGTCCTTAATTGTTTTGTGTGTTGAGGAGGCCTTTTGAGCTTCTCCCATTTGTGCATCCGTATTTTCCAGATGGGCTGATGACTTGTTGAAGGCCCATCATTGATAATGTCAATAAGGAGACCATCCGAGGCAGCGTTGGTGCTCACCGTAGTCCGAGGTCAGGTGAAAGTGTTCAGTTGGATACTGGTGCGCGGTGTCTCCTTAGTCAGCAGCAGGCCATCTCCAGCACAGGCAGGCGTGTTGCTTGCCAGGAGCAATGGAATTAAAAAATGTGTAGTGGAATAAGAATAAAAGTGAATGCAAATAATATATACGCGTAAGGTACAAATCCCTGAAAAAAGTATTTAAGTACAGTAACAAAGTATTTCTACTTCGTTCCACCACCATGGTGACTTGATTGATCATTAAATCAACTGGCCTGAACCTGGCTGTGTATCTCTGACTGTGGACCAGTGGCAATCACTGTCCATTCTTTCTACTGACAACCAACTTGCTAGATAACGTTAGTCATAACCTAACCTAACATAGTTTTGATGCAATCAAAACGATTATTTTTTTCCTATTTTTTTAAACTTTACATTAAAAAAATAAATAAATGAAAATGGATGCCATGAATTGCGATATAATATTACTGTCATATAAACTAGGACACAGTCTCGCTTGTATTCACACGCAGGAGAAATGCCCACCTCAGAAATTCTGCATTTTATTAAGAAAGAGTGTTTTTCAGGGTTGAGGCATAGCACAGAGGCATGTGCAAACACTGGAGCAGTGGGTTGGGAACTGGAATTGTGCGGCGAGCTCTGCTGTAACAAAACCCAGTGTACAATATGAGCCAGAATGACAGCTCAAAACAAGCACATTCAGAAGTACTACAATATATCACCACTAGAGGGCACAATTGTATTGCTCTACTCATTGGCATTTTTTTCACGTTCGCAGTCATATCAGACCTGTCATAAATATTGTTTAAAATATGTTAACCTATATTGGCTGTAAAAGTAATTAAATACCATTTGTAAGTCATTGAAAATATTTGAATAGCGATACCAGAATGTAACTATTTTCTTCAAATCTATTTGAATACACATTCCAGGGAGTAAATACTTTTTCAGAAAATATTTCAGTACGAATGATGCAAATGTTTATAAAGTAGTTGTAAATATAGTATCTTTTATTTGTTTTTTAAGAAACATTTTCTTTTGAAAGTTGGCGTGTCCAACTTGAAAAAACAAAAAAAGACATTCAGGTATACATTAGGTATTCAGACAATACATTCACAAGGATAGGGGCACAAAACACATTTACATCAAACAGTTAAAAATAATCACGAGACAGGGATACATAGGGTTGTCAAAACCAGAAGAAAAAGATAAACCAGAAAAGAAACACCTCCGAAATAAATCTTTTAAATCATTTTGGTCAGAGAGGCCTGCACAAAAAATACTCAAAATACTTTTTAAAAACAAGAAGAAAAAAACAGGGTTCAGTGTCCGGGCTTTGGCCGCCCAGAACGTGGCTCCTCTGGGGGGCGAGCTATATAGCCAGTTCTTCCCAGTCGCTTACCCCCCATCTCTCTCTCGCCCCTCTCTCGTCCTTTACAAAGTCCGCCAAAAACACTGTCCTGGAGGAGGTTTTGCATCCTCCTCCAGAGAGTGACCAGGTCTGCTGTTTATTTTAGAAGACCTTGATGTTCCTTGTCTCCCACAGGATCTGCTTCACGGTGTTGATGATCCTCCACTGGCGCTGCAGCTCCGGGGTCCTACATCCTTCCGGGGGCCAAAACGGGGCCCTCTTAACCATCAGGGAGGATCTCAGCAAAGGTCTGTTAAGGGGGAGACAGAGGACCCAGACCCGTCTGGCTATGGAGCACTCCTAAAACAGATGGTGTACATGTTCCGGGTCAGTGCATCTGTGGTGGCAGTTCCCGGTATGGGCCAAGTGCCATCTAGACATGAATGACCTTATGGGGAGGCAACTGTGAGCAGACATTCATGTAATTTGGTGGGGGGGAATTGGGAGAGGCACCTAACTATATGGCATTTGTGGGGGTCTGTGATACTGCAAGTATTGAGGGATGTAATTGTTCATTTTTGGATGGGGAAGCAAGAAGAGGGTTATTTCTGGGTGATGTATAGTGAATCAGTTTTATTGAGTTTGTCTTATGTCTTTGCATATTTGATTGAGGCAAAGATATCGGATTTTGATGGAGGCCTCATTGCCCCCTGGCTAGGTCCGGTTCTCCCCCCAAACTGCTTGGTAAGGTCTGTCCTGGAGAGGAGGGGTAGGTTGATTTTGCCCCTGAGTCCCCCTTCTGTCTGGAGACAGAGGGCCCCTGGATGGGGTCCTGTTGTTCCATGGACGGGGCAGTTCTGGGGCGCTGAAGTG
Source organism: Aldrovandia affinis (assembly GCA_029706075.1). Lineage (NCBI taxonomy): Eukaryota > Metazoa > Chordata > Actinopteri > Notacanthiformes > Halosauridae > Aldrovandia > Aldrovandia affinis. Next base: position 2,450,325 of record JAINUG010000036.1, on the reverse strand, counting down.
TTCGGTAACCTATGGGGTAGGGTGGAGGTGGGTGTGGGAGAGTTTTTGGAACCTGTCGGGGGGGTTTGGTTGGGGATGGGAATTTCTTGGAGCAAGGGGGGACCTATGGTCTACTGGTTTTAATGAAGGTCATTGAGGTTGAAAGGGGGGAAGGGGAGGGAGGTGAGATGGGGGCCCGGTGCCCCCAGCCCTGTTTGCATATGAGAAGGAGCAATCTCAGAAGATATGCTCCCTTACCCCAGAAAGGTTACAGGTTCTAGAGTTCTGGAATGCCCTGGTCTCGTGCTCTCCTCCACAACTTTTTCACTTGACCACTGTAGTCTATCTTGCCGCATCGCCTGCACAGCTTGGGCACACTATGCTCCAATTGTTCCCCAGCGTGATTGTGCTGGGGATGTCTCACCCCACCTACCAATATCAGATCAGGTTGGAGTTGGACCAGCCACTTTCTGGCCCCAGTCCATACCCCGTCCTCATCCAAGACCCTCCTTACTTCAGACTTGACGGAGCCATACCTGCCTAACCACATCGCAATGTCCTGGTCCTGTACAGCCTCAACTGTACAGTGACCACCTTGTTTTCTGTGTCAGACAGGGGCTCAACATCAAAGATGTAAAAGGGACTCCTATCCTTCCCCTATGTATAGAGGTTACAGAATCTCTCTGGGACCTGTGCATTCCTAAAGCTGACTTCAAAAATGTCGGATGTGTTAGGGACCCTCACCAGGCAGTTCAGGTCACTCAGCCCAAAGCCCATACCTCTCTGGAGATCCACCCTGCTGAACTCCAGACATGTCATGTTAGTCACTCTTGTCCTGGGGGTGATAGTCCAGGGAAGGGCCCAGGCGTTGTCGCTTGGTAAGCAGGTGGCTCCGCTGGTAGGTGGTTCCGCAAGTCCCGTACTCCACACAGCCACTCCGGCGCCTTGTCCTGCAGGATCCGCCTGGGTGTGGGCCTTGCTGAAAGTTGGCCGAGAAGCCTGGTGAGTAACCCTTTCGGGCATCCTCGCCAGGCAGCTCTGTACTCCCCTCTGGTCTCCAGTCCTCGTCCTAAACTGAATGATTATCCTAAATGTAAAGGAGGTTTAAATTCCTCGTTAACGTTTTTGCTCCTCATTTGGAATCCTCCTCAACCATCTGGTTGTAACTGCACTATATACTACTGTATATGCACACAGTCGTGTGTATATAGCCTATCATGTATATGCACAGATAAATCATTTTCAAGTTTCATATTAATTTGCCTAAACAGCTAATGCATTAACCCTGCTTACTCCTCAAAAAAAAAAAAAATATATATATATTTACTAACCTTTTCCTTCCAAGTGTTACATGTATAGTATGCAGCTGCCTACAACAATGTCTATCACTGTATTACTGCACTGATCTCTTGCGCAAACTATGATTGTTCCTACCATGTATTAATGCACATATTGTAAGTCGCTCTGGATAAGAGCGTCTGCTAAATGCTTAAAATGTATAATGTAATGTAATGCTTTCTGATCAATAATCGTCGGTCATTAAACTAGACAGATGAGCTACCACATCTGTTTGAATTTGGAAGCCTGATCAAACAAATTGGAAGAAGTTCCAGTGTTGAAGTAAAGTTGATTTTGGTTAAATATACAAGAAGTATTGAACAAGTAGGCAGTGGTGATGACAATTGGTTAGATGTACTGAATTCAGTGGTAGTGGAGTCTGAAAAGGTGGGTTTTAAGTCTCTTGCAGAAGATCGCAAGTGATTCTGCGGTCCTGACTGGTTGCGGAAGGTCAGTCCACCACCGAGGGGTCAGGACAGGGTCAGGACAGGTTATAGACAGCCTGCTCTAGTGTTTTGTAAAGGAATGGGAGGAGAGAGACAGGTTAGAGCCCCACCTACCCCAATTATAACTCTGAACATGTCCAATTTCCATTGAAAGCTTGACATGAAAAAGGTTTTGGCCATCAATATTATTAATCCTATTCATTTTACTAATTAAACTAAAGTGATGACTGTTAGATTGATTCAATAATTTTACTTCTATCCTGCCTCAACAGGACACAGTGAACCAGAAGTGAAATAGTTGGCATATTGTATTTTGGCAACTAATTGTCCGATTTCACCTGAAATTCATAAAAAGTCCTCAGACTATAACTCCAGGAGTTATAGCCTACAAAATGACATGTATATTTAATGAAATAATTAAATGCTTTGATATATTCTCTGCATTAAAGGGACATCTATGACTACTGTTTAAAAGGTTGAGGTAGATTTCTTGTGCAAACTGAAATAGAAAGGGCGATTGGCTTAGACAGTGCAAACATCATTTGACCATGATTTCAAAAAGCAGGCCTGTTTGGCTGAAGTTGAAATGTAAACACGGACCTGGAGGAGGTCAGCGTGGCAACAGGCTGTTTTAAATTCTAATAAACAGGTACCTGCCCCACTTGTAATAAATGATGCCTGTAAACCAGGGTGATTGTTTTTTTACTGATAAAGATGAAAAGTAATTGTCTGCACTGCCACAATATTAATCGGAGCAAAAAAGAATAGAGTGATAAAGCATTTTCTATTTGGCATGAAGTCTGAAGGTTAATGTACACATATAGGCTACCATGCATGGGAGGCAGCTATTCAAGGAGGAAGAGATAATATTATGGAAAATATTTAAATAGGGAATGCTTATGTTTACAAGAATATTCAGATCTTGTTTAGATCTACAAGGTTATGAATAATACATTAAATATTTATAAAGTGCAGTGCTTCTGCAAGCAATACAGGGATGAAATGGAGGCGGCATTTCACAGGCCCACGCTTCAACTTATCTTAGTTTTCTTGATCGGAAAAACAGAGGATAAAAGGATAATGCAAAAGAATGCCCTTGTTTGTCCCTTTTTATCGAGCATGAATACTGTTACCATGCACACAACATAACACCGGTGTCATTTACTTCTGGGGATCTACAAGTTATTATTAGTAAGTTATTTACGTATAGCCTACCTATGATTTAGCCTCAAACATTGGCATGGATTCAGTCAACATTTGTGATTAACATTTTGACACACAATTAAATTAAAGTGTATTCTTTCTTCACAAATGTATTTTAATTATCGGCACAACCCCCCCCAAACAAAATGCACAAAAATTGTATGCGTTTGTATTTATTTGTAGGTAAACGGCTTCGTTGTGAAAGCGCAATGTGCAGACAATAGCGATAATCCTAACGTCAATCACGTCCTTATTTTGATTATTACCGTATTTTAAACAATGCAGCTACGAACACGGATATAAAATATGGATATAACCCCCCGCCCCATCCCTGACCCACAGCTCAACAATATAATCAGCAAAAAAATTGCTTTGTTACATTTTTATTCCACCTGATTTGTCCTACGAATTCATTCTGATTGTCCTGAATCATCCTGATAAAACGTGTATGTGTATCAGTCTACTGTACAGTGTACTACTGCAGTTGTCCGGTATGGAGAAGTTTAGTTTAGTTTGTGTATAGCATTTAAACCTCCCATATTAAATCCTGTTTTAATATGGGAGGACTCGAAAAGTCCCTCCTCTCCTCCATCTCCACCAACCTCTGAAATCGTTCACAATAATTTTGGATGATATGCCGTCCAATTATGCCGTCCAAAACCCAGAGCGTTATACATACACACATATTTACTTTACTTTAAAACATGTTGACAGGTGTAGAGACGGTCTCACTCTCATTTAAGTGCATTGAACCACTTAGTGCAAAGTTTAAATACTTTATCTCATAACAATTTGTCTCAGAACTATGTATAATAACATCACCAAACTAGCCCATAATGCCTACTTTTGAGTTAAGATGTGGTCTGGGTGGACAAAAACGCAAACAAATTGTCAGACACGAAACGTGCATGGCGCCAAATGTTTTATTGAGACACCCCCCATTGTCATCCTTCCACTTCCACGTTCCACTGTATCAGTCTTTTTTTTTTAAAAACATACCATCAGTGGGGAGGGTATGGGTGGCAACAGAATGATTGTTTTGCTCACTTTTTATTCTTTGTGCTGTTCTACTACTTCTTACTACTGTACTACTTCTTGTTAGTTTTGGGGTGTACCACTTAACTGGGATTCGGGGGGGGGTCTCGCTCTGCCTCAGTGGCACATGGGTATATATGTCAGTATATATGGTTTACATTGTTTTCATGTCCATCAAATAATTCAGAGACCATTCATGCCCTGTGGATGGGGGCATTGTCATCTTGGAAGAGACCATTCTCATCAGGATAGAAATGCTTCACCATAGGATAAATGTGATCACACAGAATGGCTTTCTATTTAATGCAGTTTACTTTGCCCTCGAAGGGGTTGAGTGGACCTGACGATCCCAGGAAAATGCACCCCACACCATAACAGAGCCGGCAGAACCCTTAATTTACTTAAGTGTTTCCTTTATTTTGCCAGTTACCTGTGTGCATATATATACAGTACTGTGCAAAGGTTTTAGGCAGGTGTGAAAAAATGCTGTAAAGTAAGAATGCTTTCAAAGTTAGAAGTGTTAATAGTTAATTTTGATCAATTAACAAAATGCAAAGTGAATGAACAGAAGATAAATCTAAATCAAATCAATATTTGGTGTGACCACCCTTTGCCTTCAAAACAGCATAAATTCTTCTAGGTACACTTGCACACAGTTTTTGAAGGAACTCAATGCTTGTTTTGTTGGGCAGGTAGGTTGTTCCAAACATCTTGGAGAACTAACCACAGATCTTCTGTCAATGTAGGCTGCCTCAAATCCTTTTGTCTCTTCAGACAGACTGCCAGGCCTGGTCGCGTCAATGTGCTTTTACTTTTCCAGATGATGTTGAGATCAGGGCTCTGTGGGGGCCAAACCATCACTTCCAGGACTCCTTGTTCCTCCTTACGCTGAAGATAGTTCTTAATGACATTGGCTATATGTTTGGGGTCGTTGTCTGATTGGCCCCAAATTCTGCAGCAGGACGCCTCCCTGATGGTATTGCATGATGGATAAGTATCTGCCTGTATTTCTCAGCATTGAGGACACCATTAATCCTGACCAAATCCCCAACTCCATTTGCAGAAATACAGCCCCAAACTTGCAAGGAACCTCCACCATGCTTCACTGCTGCCTGCAGACACTCATTATTGTACTGCTCTCCAGCCCTTTGGCGAACAAACAGCCTTCTGCTACAGCCAAATATTTCACATTTTGACTCATCAGTCCAGAGCACCTGCTGCCATTTTTCTGCACCCCAGTTCCTATGTTTTCGTGCATAGTTCAGTCGCTTAGCCTTGTTTCCACATCGGAGGTATGGCTTTTTGGCCTCAATTCTTCCATGAAGACCATTTCTAGCCAGACTTCTCCGGACAGTAGATGGGTGTACCTGGGTCCCACTGGTTTCTGCCAGTTCTGAGCTGATGGCACTGCTGGACATCTTCCGATTTCGAAGGGAAGTAAGCATGATGTGTCTTTCATCTGCTGCATTAAGTTTCCTTGACCACTGCATCCACTGCATCTACGGTCTTCAAAAGAGCTTGAACAGCACATCTTGAAACCCCAGTCTGCTTTGAAATATTTGCCTGGGAGAGACCTTGCTGATGCAGTATACCTACCTTGTGTCTTGTTGATGTGCTCAGTCTTGCCATGGTATATGACCTGTGACATGAAACTGTCTTCCACAACCTCACCTTAGTAGCAGAGTTTGGCTGTTCCTCACCCAGTTTTAAGCCTCCTACACAACTGTTTCTGTTTCAGTTAATGACTGTGTTTCAACCTACATATGAAATTGATGATCATTAGCACCTGTTTGGTATAATTGGTTAATCATACACCTGACTATAATCCTACAAAATCCCTGACTTTGTGCAAGTGTACCTATAAGAATTGATACTGGTTTGAAGGCAAAGGGTAGTCACACCAAATATTGATTTGATTTAGATTTTTCTTCTGTTCGCTCACTTTGCATTTTGTAAATTGATAAAAATAAACTATTAAAATTTATATTTTTGAAAGCTTTCTTACTTTACAGCATTTCTTCACACCTGCCTAAAACCTTTGCACAGTACTGTATATATATATATATATATATATATATATATATATATATATATATATATATATAAATGTATATATTGTGGCAACCTGGCACCCCGACCTCGCAGGACCAAAACGATTGCCACCTGCAACTAATCAACCAATCAACACTCAATCAACCAATCAACACCCAATCAACAGTGAATAAAAGGAGCCAGGTTTTCCTTGTGGAGGGAGAGAAACAAAGAGAAAAGTTGTTTTATTTAACAATTGCAGTTAAATCAGTGCACATCAGTTTTCACCAGCATCACTGAGCTTGTGACCGGCTTTGTTTCTTCACTATTTTTTATCTTCTTTTGATTAACGAAATAATTGAATAAACCCTCACTTCATCCTGTACTGGCCTGTGGACCAAGGCCAAAAGAAACAGATAACTTATTAGAGAAAAAGACAGCAGATGGGAATGTGGAACAGAGGGTACTTCTCCGGTTAGTTGCGGCCATGGCTCATTTGGGGTCCTGAGAGAGGGTCTCAGAGTTTTGGCCGCCTGTGCTGGTGCCCATCCGGTCAGGTCAGAGAAAGAGTCATGGGTGAAAGAAAGTGTCATGTTTAATTCTCTGATGAGAAGAAATACTCAGCATTGCACAAGCCTGACAAAGAGACTGTGCTTGAATCATATTATTGTTTCAAGTGAAAGTTAAAGCAAGCCTAATGGGTCAAACAGACCCATTTTATAAATAAAATAAAAAACAGTTCAGTATATCAGTGTTAGCACCACTGATATACAGCTTATGTACCATATATAGTAAATCCATAGACTTCTTTGTGTTATGTGCATTTGGTATTTGTACTCACACAATATTCTCAGCAGAGACTGTGGACTCCTAGAGACTCGTACAGAATGTGCAGGCGTAGTGATGTGCCTATTGGTGGCAGGTACGATCAGTCATTCTGCTTCAAGGGGATGTGCACTGATTTAACTGCAATTGTTAAATAAGACAAACATACAAATGAAAGGTTAAAGCTGTAAGAGAACAGTGTTGGTGTCAGGAAATTTGTAGCATAATGAAGTGTTTTAACAAACATTATCTATTGGGATAAACTGACAAAGGACTCCAAATGTGTTGCCTTGAATCCACAGATACTGAGTAAGACAACTAACATGAAAGTCTTTACTGGCACAAGATGTATCTAATAACAATAATAATAGGTTGCATTTATATAGGGCCTTTCATGATAATCTCAAAGTGCTTTACATGAAGGGAAGAAACTCACCTCATCCTCATCTAATGGGAAACAAAATGTAAAAAAAATCAAAAAACAACACTGCAGAACATCCAGTTATTTTTCAGTTTGGGGGGAAGGGTGGTGGAGCACTGGGCAGGGAAAGGTTAACGGAAGGGCCAGAGAAGAGCCCAACTCAAGCACCCACACCTCCCTGCAAAAAAACCTCCTGATAAGGGCAAAGTAGGAGATATCATATTTAGTAATCAAAATGAAAAATGGGGCGTCAATGTTTTACACAAGACCTAATTCATCACCTGAAACTATGGATAAGTAGCTGCTTTTTTGCCATTCGCTAAGTACCCATCCCTCACCAAATTATTCCACCCTTGCTAGTGTGCCACCATAAATCATGCAGGTCTGCATGGCTTGTCCTATTAGTGGCTTGGCTAAGAACCCCCCCACCCCCAGCTAGCTGTATCCCAAACACATACAATCCACATATAACTATATGCATTCCTGGTCTAGATCAGCTTATTTTCTTCTTTATCTATTACTCTCCCTCTCAATTTAATTTGATGTACTTTATTGGAATATAAGACAGAGTAAATATTGCCAAAGTGTAAAACACAAGTTGTAGTGTAAAAAATTACCATTTGATGACTTCAGACTTGACTAGTCAAAAATAAAAGTATTTGACACTTAACTTTTACACATTTTTGACACTTGCACGTCTATGACTATGGATGATTCGAGAGACCGTTTTGAATGTTTTCCCAATGTTTATGTGACACACACACAGAACTATCATTGCGTACTACATTAAATATTTAGGTGGACAGAAAAAAACAGGAATGCTCCCCTCTAATTGGAAATGTCATCATGTTGATCAAAACTATCAACTAATGTCAGTTAATGTCAAACATGAGCATGAGCAGTTGAATGCAATCATGGCGTTTTAATCCATTCCGAAAATTGTTGAATACCGTTATTATTCTAAAACAATGGTTCTCAAAATAACATCAGAGAAAAACCTCACCCAGTGGCCCTGAAAGGTAGACAGTGCCTGTTCCATCAGGCATTATAGGGGCCCAAATGTGACGGATGACATCTGTGTTTTCTGGCACGATGCGTGGTTTCTCGTAGGAAAAAAAGGCATCATCAACAATCTTCACTCAATTAACCACCATCTGAACCATTTTCTCTGTTTGATGAAAACAAGCGCATGAATGAATGCATTTATGGACATTATCTGAAATAAATATACCCACATGATCTTCAGAATGACTTTACAGAGGAGTTTTGTCAGTTCAGCTCAATGGTAAAGGGTGAATAATCAGTGATGGGCATGTATAAGAAGCTCAGAAAGCTAGGCCTGGGTGCTGCATTGAACGTGGAAATATGCGTTCGCATGCATCTGGCATTACCGATTTCAAATTGCTAGGAGAAAGGTTGTTTTCTTTATTGAAACATTTTATACATACCGGAGATCAACAGTGAAGGAAAATAAACTGAACGCGTTTGTGTTGTTGGTGATTGAGAATGAATTTACCACTTCATTAGATTATGATGACATTATAGAGGACTTCACCTTATCGAAAGTCAGGAGAAAGCATCTGTAAATGTGAGCACACTTTCCATTTAAATACCTAACTATGAATAAGTAGACACCAATAATAAAATCAAATGTAAAATACAACTAAATAAATTAAACGTAATGACCTATACCCCTATAAATACATGAGTATCAAATTGCGTATAAATACCTAAATATAAATAAACCACAACAAAGTAAATTATATATACCCACCTAAACTAATAATAATAATAAAGAAATTATGGTTTAACAAAATTTACAAAAAAAGGTTTGCCTATTGTTGTCTGTCCATTTAATCTGGCCCTGGCTAGAACTATGATTTATCTCAAAGCACTGCTTAAGTAGTTCACTGCTCCCTGTGAATTGGGTTATTAATACTTCTTTGAGAATTGGAGAATTGTTGCAATATGATCAAATAAAAATGAAATGTATAGCTTGATTGACTATATTTTCTGACACACATCAGTTGTGAATCAGAAAATGTATACATTGTCCTTGAAAATACTATACCTGTTTCAGAAATCTTATTTATTTCACATTCACTGGGAGCAGGCAAGACTTCCTGCTCTGAGCTACTTAAGCAGTGCTTGTGTTCCACATTAATAAATTAAGTGTAGCACACTGTATTTACTGGTTAGATATACAATTATGGGTAACATCTCCATGCAAATATGATTAGATTACCTTCTGGTGAAAGTCTTGAAATTAAACCAAAAAATGTAGTTTTAAAGTGAGAGATAATGGTTTGCAAAAGCCAAAAAAGCCAGGAAATTCACACAAACACCTCAACCATTATCTTGACCTATTTACTGGCAAGATTTCCAACACACAATGCTTTGATACCTGCTACTGTACTGTAACTATGTTGGTCTACTTCAAACAATGTACTTACCACTGGCAGGCTGCTGAGGTTTCAGTCAAACGTTCTCTTTGAATCATCAATGAAACAGATTATTTTCAGAGGAACGAGGGCTTCATTTATAGCGAACAATTAGGTAAGTGATTGCTTGCTATATGTACTTAAGATTGTCCAATTACATGTCTTTTACTTTCTAGTAATGAGTGCTGTGTAAAAGAAACGAAAAGTCATCACTGCCAAATTAGCCTACTTAAATGCAAAGTGTATATCTGAAGGAATGGTAGCAGGTATCTCCCTACAATTGTATGTGTTGGGCGTGAGGGAGTTTTTTTTCTGTCAGACAAAGTGGAGTGGGAGGCGGGGTCCCTTTCGCTCCCATCCCTGCTCCCTGTATGTGTGTGCTTTACAACTCACCATGAGGGAAAAGGAGAGGTCAAAGTATCAAAGCTCCTGCTTCTCCACACAGTGTGACTGCCTCAGGATCTCATAAATTAAAACACTCAAAGCTGCTGTAATGGTGTATAAACCATCACTGAGGTGCCAGCACACCTGTGAATATTGGTCCCCTGCTCCCAGTTCATAACTTCAGTTAAAAGATCTGTTTTATGGATGTGGCACAATGCGATTCTACCCAATCAACATGCCTCATTGGATACTTACTGCATGCATTTAACACATATTAAATGTATGCCTATGCAATAAGATTTCTGTGTGACATGTTTGTCCACACAATAAATGTACATTGCAGTCCATCTTCCTATCAACAACTTAAAGCCAATAGTCATAAATAGCAGTTTAGTCTGTGCATAGGGCATCAGCCAACACTGTATATCTGACGTTATCAGGTACATTACCAAGGCTTGAAATAGCATTGAAAAAGAAAGAGAAAAACACCAACACTTAAAAGATGAAAAACACCACTTCACATCCATTATCTAAACTGGTCATGTGGGGGTGCTGGAGCCTATGAAATACTAGGACTTATGTTCATACATCTCGTGCACCATATATTCTCAAACACATTGTTGTACAGGGTTTACAAAAATCTATATAAGATACATTCATCTATTAATAAAAATCTGCATGAAGTTCAAGCTTTCTGGTTGTGAATCTCTCCCATCTCTGCTCTAGCAAAAAACTAAACAAAAAATGGAATCATTCAGGAAAGGAAGAGGTGAAGAGGGAGGGAGGGGGTAAATGTGTTTCAGGGATAAGAACCATTGCTGAACCATTGCTGAACATGCAGTTCCATGGTCCTTTTGTTAGCTTGTCAGAATATGTTTCAGACAAACAAACCCAATGACATCAGCCACCTCAACCTTCAACAGATAAGAACACCTGCCACGATGAACCAACCACTGAGAGCCAATTCGACAGGTGTGCAACGGCGAGGTGAAGTCATGGATTCCTTACGGATGATTTTGGCAGCGGGGACCCTTTGTTGTCTGTAACTGCCGACAGCTGTACATTTTCCCCTTCTCTTCCTCCTAATGCAAGCCTTCGTTTGCTTTAATTGGGGGATTCAAATGAAAGCTAAAGCAAAGACTTGACTTTGATAAATGAGGCGGAGAGAATGGCCAGTGGGCTGCTTAGCCACATTTAACTCCTTGGACAGCGGAAACCTCATAAAGATGGCTGCGCTGAGATGTGGAGCCTGGCTTGTTCCCAGAGTCATGCAAATCTTTCGAGTTTCCGGTGCCCAAGGAATTAAATGTGGCTAAGCGGCCACATTTCAGAACAAGCATTGCTAATGCTTTGCACTCCAGAGGTGCTTTAACTGTTTAATTGAACATGTCAGAACTACATGCGCGTTATGCAATTAACCCTATGGTTAAACTGTACTTACCACAATGGAAACTCTTGATGAATACTTTCCACATGTGTACCATCACATTGCTTGGTATTCTCCATACAGTACGTACTATGTGAGAAGGTGCACTTAAATGACACATGCCATTTTAACGTGAAATTGCACAGGTATCAGCTTGCTGTAATGTAAACTGGGAAGTAGGAAAATTCATTCTCCTGGCAGACACAGTGAAGGGCATAAATGCTGGTTATGAGGGCTGAGGTATTATGGCAAAGGCCACAGTAAAATCCACAGAAGCAGCCAGGGGGTCAAGGTCATTTGAAAGATTGACAGAGCCTTTCAAATGAGACTCCAACACCTGTCTTATCTTGCCCAACAGGCCCTCAGCAGTGTTTGCATTGCGATTGCCTGATATGCAAACTCTATGTAGTATGTAGTTCTGGACAAATGGGCCCATCCTTACTGAATAAGGTATAAGAGTATGGTAATGCATTGTCTTATTGCCTTATGCCTTTGCATTGCATTGCATTGTGTGTTTGCCTCCTACTGTCCTGTTATTCCTGCTGTTTTGTCTTGTGTTTTTGCAATTTGCTGTATGTAATTCTTTGTTATTGTCTGACCTGTACCTCAGCGCTGAACGTTCTGCTTGTCTAATTCAGTGCTGAATGTTCTGTCTGTCTAATTAAAAAAAATCCCCTCCCCTTTCCCCTCCCCTTAATGACCTCTTACCAGGCCATCCTTGTAAATAAGAATTTGTTCTTAAGTGATTTTTTATTTTATTTGTATCAGTGTTTTATGACATTCTTGAAAAACAAATACCACATGAGTAAAAATATGGTGTTAGAATTTGAACAATGAAAACAAACAGATGGGAAAATGCCAACCAGTTATGTTTATTTTAAAAGCAACAAACATGGGAAAATGAAAGTTATGTTTAAGGGGAAAAAGGGAAAGGGAAACAAGTAAAGTCCACAATCCTTGCTCGTCGTCATAATCCGTAATCCAATTTTGCAGGGCTGGCTATGATAGCACCGAACACTCTCCGATAGCACTTCAGGAAAAATTGTGTGGCTTGCCGATTGCACCCATAGTGTACATAAGAATGTCATATTAAAGCATGGTATTTGCTGACATTTATTAGACCAATGACACAGGTGATTCGTTATTTGACAAACACATAAACCAATAAGAAGCATCTTCTGGCGTGCCAATCTCAGATGGGGTCTGTCTCAGAGGCAGAGAGACTCAGTCATGCAAATGCAAATCCCTGGCCAAATGATTCTATCAAGAGGACTAAGCCAGAGAGAAATGGCTATGTTTGCTTGCAGAAAGCCAAGAGGCCAGCTTTTGTGAGGATGTGTCAACTCGCTACAGGATCTTAGCACTTAGTGATCAAGCAATCAATTCTTAGTTGTTCTTCAAAGCATCCATTGTTCTATAGATTGCTTGATATTATTATTTTCCTGTGGCCCAACATTCAAAACATCACTTTATACAGTTGGACATTATTAAATAATTTCCCCCAAAAGAAGTACAATATGGGCATGATATTTTAATAACAGACAATTCCATATACATTATATAAAGCTTGTGATTATTTTATTTTCCCTGTATATTTCCTGTACTGTTAAAACTGATCTAAATTAATCAAAGCCTTTTGCACATTGGGCACAGATGTAGTGCAAAGGCAGTGACAGGGATTTCAAAATAAATCAAAGGTACAATAATCCCTCTTCACATTACAGGGTTAATAACATAAATCACAACTGAACAGAATGGCCAAACACTGTTTTAAGTTGAACTGAAGTGGTGTCATGAATGGATGTGCAGTGTTGGGCACAGCCACCAGAGTTTGGCCGCTTAGTAAAAATAATAAATAAATCAACTGGATCCTTTCCTAAATACTAGCTGTGGCACTTCTAAATTCACTTGACCATTTGTTTTAATTGTGTACAACCATTATACTATCACTAGTGCACTACCCACCATTCTAACCAGAGATGTGGCTGCACTGTGCAACATACTCTAATGCGGTAACAGTCTGTGCTCATTTTGAGATGCCAACCTTGACAAACGTAGAATAAAATAAACAGCTATCACAAAGGACAGGTCTCAGCTCCTTTAGGATTCAGAGTGGCAGAACTCTTTTTTATTTATGCCAATGGCTCCCCAGTATATTTGTTTGGCTCGCTTCCAAAGGATGAGTAATCCAAGCCCTTAATTTAAGCAAAGAGGATGCAAGAACTCTGTTCAGACTCGTGATAGGAGGATGAGGCTCTGTGAAACAAAATATGGGTGGAGCTACCATATGTCCAAGCAATTTCATTCTGACAACTGTCAGCTTTGTGAATCACCTAATGTGTCAAAAAATGCAACCCCTCTCCCCCTACATTCTGGCCGTGAATGTGCCACAATGCTTTATGTAATATAGTACAATGTCTCTTTAATTAACTGAGATCACAATTGTAACCTCTAACCACCTGATCCCTGTTTCCCATGAACTCAAATGTGTAGCAATAATTTCACCATTAGAAAGGGTGAATTTCCACTGTGCAGCCTAGCAATCACTTTTGTATCATCTAAATACATTATTGGCCACGAAGACCAGGAGAACAAACCATGGACATTTATTTTCCTCCTTTCCCAGGCTGCATCTATGCAGATCCATTTCTATGATGCTAAAAAAAAAAACTGTTATATACATAACTTATATACAAATGGGCCAAGCATTTTATTTTATGTTCTCACACCAATTTTAGAAAAACCCCATTAAACTATAATAATTATCTTCAGTTGCCCCTAAGAAATGCAGTGAAAATTTGGGAATAGCGAGTCCCAAAATGTCTGTAGTCTGAAAAGAAACTATTTTTTTAAAATGTTTTTTGTTTTGTTCATGCTTTTAACATTTTTGTTTGTTTTCTTACTGTTTGTGGTATCTTCTCAGATGTGTGTTCTCTTGATGTGCAGTGACAGGCCAAATGCGCGAGCGGTTTCTAACGCGACGCAAGGAATTAAGCCTTCTAGCGCCTTCAAATATGCAGGAGAGGGACAGTAACGCCGGCTGCGATGTGCAACTGCAACCTCAGCTCACAGCCTGTTCGCAGTACGCAGCCTCCACAGAATGTCTGCATTACAAAGTTACAATGCATTACAAAGTTCTCTCTGCAGATTCTGTACATTTAAGATATTATGCAGATGATACACAGCTGTACATATCAATGAATCCAGGTGAAATACTTCCACTCACTCAGTTAGAGGCTTGTATCTCTGATATAAATATTGGATGACAGTAAACTTCTTACTTCTGAGTTCAGATAAAACAGAAATGATGGTCTTAGGCCCCAAAAATTAAGGAATAAGTTGGATATGCAGTTAAATGCAGGTGATTGCCTGGTTGCATCAAATCTGATGGTCAAGAACCTTGGTTTTATTATTGATCAGGATCTTACATTTGATGCTCATATTAAAAACACTTCCAGAGTGGCTTTCTTTCACCTAAGAAACATAGCTAAAATTAGGCACTTTCTGTCATTAGAGGATGCAAAAACGTTGAGCCATGTTTTTGTCGCATCAAGGGTAGACTATTGTTATGCCTTACTATCTGGCTGCTCTAGTAGCTCACTTAAGAGTCTAGTACAGAATACAGTATTTTGACTAGATGTAAGAAATATTAGCGCATTACCCCTGTGTTAGCATCACTACATTGGCTTCCTGTTAAATCTCGGGCTGATTGTAAAGTACTGCTGTTAACTTTTAAAGCAGTGCATTGACTTGCACCTATATATCTGACTTAAATGATTGTTCCTTATAAGCCAACATGACCAATTCATTCACATGAAGCTGGCCATCTATTACTCCCTAGAATTTTGAAAAGCACAGCTGGTGGTAGAGCCTTCTCTTATAGAGCTCCTCTGTTGTGGAACGGTTTACCAAAGCATGTTAGGGATTCGGACACAGTTTCATTTTTAAGTCTAGATTAAAAACATATATTTTTTGGTCACCTTTGGACCATGATACAGTCTTTTTTGGACACACCCTATGCCGGCCAGAAGAGGAAGGGCTCCCCCCCTTTTAGTCTGGTTCCTCCCAAGGTTTCTCCCTATCAAGGGAATAAATATGTTAAAGTCAATGGTTCTTTAAAATATTAGTAACAACAAAATCATATGAGTCATCTTCAAGCTCATCTCTTTTAATCTGAAATAGATCTTGTTGGATATACAGTATATCTTTACCCTTTACATGAATCCACTGTTTCTTTTTACAAATGATTTTTGAAATGAAATATTCTATCTTTAACCCATTCACATAAACATTTGTACCGGATGTCTGACCATAATAATAATAATAATAATAATAATAATAATAATAATAAGCACTTCTCAATGTACTGGTGAGGAAAAAATATATAGACAAAATATATTTTAGAATTACTGTTCCATTTGCTGTTAAAGCTTGGTATAATATAGTGGCCATGTTTAATGTTCAATGTACAGTATTTACATGACCATACTGTATGTCAGCAGCACATGGAAACGTTTTTCCATGGTATACAGTCAGCAAGGCCTCGTACACCTCCAGGGAAGAAACTAAGACAAAAAGAAGAGTACTTTAGAAATATAAGTGGGGCAATACTGCAGAAAACATGTTTACTACCAACTCGGCCCCCAAACCCATAAATCTACAACCGACGTGAATCTACAGTCTACCTCAGACATCCCAATCGCATAAAATTCCCCATGGACAGGGCTCCCATATCCCATAAAATCCCTGCCATAGTGATCTGAAGATCTCTGGGTTTACACTCCTGGCCACATTCCAACAGCAACACACCACCTGTAATTCTACCAACATTTTCTCAATGTTTGACGTGCAATTTTTCTCTTGGTGACTCCAGTCCATTCATGGCAGTAAATCCATGGGTCGGGGGCATTGTGCGGTTTTTGATCATTTATGTGACATTTGGTTTGTTTATCATTGTTGGGGTCATGGATTTTATATACAGATCAGTTGCATTCTTTGCTCTGGGAGGGATTTGATACGCAGGGCCTGTTGTGTCCGTGTTGCATTATCCTAAATTTAAACCTGCCCTACTGCCATGAGGATGCCTGGTCCTCCATGCAGGCCCTCTGAAGTGACATGGGTGCTAGTCATGCTACAGTTTAGCCTGGGCTGTACTGTACACCCTCCAACAGTTAAACCATAAACCAAACCTGCACCATTTATTCCAAATGTTTACAGTTCAGTACATGCCAAATATTTTGTTACTTTATAGTCATATAAAAGTCACTTTATATTTCTAATGTGAAACACCAGCATTCTACACAGTGTTTGATCAATTAAAGTAAAATGAATGCCCTCAGTTAGGATGAATTACCACTATTTCCTAGGTTCAATGGAAACCAGGATGTGGTCTGTGGTCCGAAAACGGCACCTGTTAATGCCTGCTGGAATTTGGGCGTGGTGCAAACCTCAGCAGCCATGGCAGCATAGCACGGACACCATGAGGGAAAAGCGAGCGGTTGGGTGTCTTTACTGTGGTTGCATCGGGGACCACGGTTACGTTCAGCCACAGCAGCTGGCAGCCATTCTTCTGGAGTGTTGCAGGCCTGCTGATTTGCTAGGTCTAGCCAAACGATAGAACACAAGGGGCGAACGTTCTTTAAACAGCCCTGATGATCCGTGGCCCGTTGACTGCTTGAGCCCGGGTCGGTGTTGGGACTCCATCGCCCCATGCAATGCCCTTGACATCCCCTCAGTGGTTATCTTTCTCCCCCTCTTACCCAGCCTCTCTTACACAGGGGGTCAGGGGTCACCCTCCTCTGCCGAAATGTAAATGCTGACAAACTTGGGCTATGGGATTGACTGACTATTTTTTTTAATGGGAATCACCACATTGAGCGCTTAACAGTGTTGCCAGTTGCCAACAGACACATACACCCACCCACACACACACAAACACACACACACACCTGCCAGGAATTCTTACAGTAGATCCAGAGGAGAGGTGAGACAATTTGAGGACAGACTGTAACTGTAACACACAAGAAAAACAACAGATTGCCTTATTGCTGTGTTAATGCAGAAGAACCTTTGCTGGTTTACAGTACATTGGATAAGTTGATCATGTTTAGACCTCTTTGTATACTGCGCCCAGCTCTGATGTTTCCACAAAGCTCTACAGAGCTATAGTCGAGGATATTAGCGTGTGGCTCATCAGAGCGCTCATATTTCTCCATATCACATGAGAGCAAGATAACAGGTGTCCAGTGCACCAGACTCTTAAGAATATAGAATTTGCGATAAATGTCTACATAGCCAGAGAGTACCCGTGATATCACAAAACCTTTAAAGTTTGAATTCGACAAGAAAAATAATAAAACCATAATTTTAGCTAGCATTTTGGGTACATCAGAACACATATGCACACTTTGCTTTAGGGATCAGGGGATCAAAAAGTAGCAACAGAAATCTGGGGGGGTTCCTTGTTCTGGAGACACAGATTCAGAAGGTTTGTTCTTTGCACATAGACCGACAGACCATGAATTGCAACAACAAAACGCTAGCCACTGTACACAGCCTCTATTATACATCTTTATATTATACACTGATTTGCATCAATTTTTTGCATTTGCACTTTAAATTCTCATTGAATTGTCTTTTTTTCTGCACCACATTTTTTCCCTTGGGGGCAGGGGGGAAGAAGTTCAGGGGATCAGGGGATCAAGACGTCAAGTTTGCGCCCACCCAGCTGCAGCGTTGCCTCCCTTTCCCTGCATCCCATTTGCCAGTCCCATTCGAGTGTTCATCAGACCTTGGCCTCCAGCATCTCCAGGAAGAGTTTGTGCATGGGCACCTTGCCCTGGACCTTGATGCTGTAGAAGTGCTGGACGGCCCTGGCAGCCGTCTGGCGGAGCAGGGGGAGGGTCATGAGGAGCTTGCCTGCCCGCCGCGGGTCCTCCTGGTGCTGCCCGCCCTCGTACTCCTGCAGCGCCTCATGGAGGGAGTCCTGAACCTTCTGAACGGCCTCCACATCCTCTATGTGCATGGAGTCTGCAGGGAAAGGGGTGGCAGTGGCTCAGTGGTTAGCGACATGTGCTGGAAGATTGCTGGTTCGAATCCCAGGAAGGCCAAAATGAAAAAAACAATGAACTGGAAACCGGAGGGATGTTAGTTCACTTCCTGGGGCACTGCCGAAGTGCCCTTGAGCAAGGCACTGAACCCCTAGCTGCTCCAGGGGCGCCGTACTATGGCTGACCCTGCACTCAGGCAGGAGAGGTATGCGAAAATACACATTCCAATTACCTTGTGTAACATGCCAATAAAGAATATTCTATTCTATTCTAATGTTAGGGAACTGCTCTCCGATATTGCAGGTCCAAATCCCCGGTGAAGCAACCTTAATCTGAATTGTTTCAGTATTATATCCAGTATTGGATGGATAGTATGTTAAAAGCAGTGAATGTTGCTCTGGATATGGTGCCTGCCAAGCAGATGAATAGTGTAATATATGTAATGTAAAGGAAAGGGGGAGTGGGGGAGAGAAAACATCAATGCTTCTTCATAAGATGGGAACAGCACTGCAACACAAAGCTATAATAATGAATGAGGGTGCGACAGAGTGTAGTCGGAATAAAGTATAAATATCATAGATGAATTGCTGATCGCAAACTCAGCGCATGTGACAGGCCGTAGGATAGGTGGGCATCCAGGAGAGTGATCTCCTGGAGACACTCAAATGTTTTGAAAAATCTGAGTAAATCTCATATCCAACATTTCCCGTTTCTCGGCAGGGTCGATACCAGGGTGCGTCCACCTGGCCTTGAACTTTGCAGGATGGACCCTCCCCTCGCAAAAAGCCATCCATATTGGGGCACCCCCTTTGTGCTTAGACAAGCCCTCCCTCATTCCCCAACGCTCATACCGCTTGGCTTAGCGCATTGTATCGACAGCCTCTGTGATGCTAACGATTTGCTAAATTAATCTCCCTTGGCTGCTATGCCTGGCAGTTCCTGGTGACAGAAACAACACAGAGAGGGCACAAAGCAGCGGGTATCCAATTAAGTGCCATAGGCCCTGCTCCGCTACCTACACTTCATGCAGATAGATGCAAGGTTTTAGCCCATGACTTAGCCATAGAAGCGATAGTGTTTCGTCACAGTCACTCACTCGCTAGCTATGCTTCCATTGGAATGTCACAGTGAATTTAACTCGGAGTGCTACAAACAAACGCTTTAACTTGGAGGTTCCAAATTGCATTTTCTCACTTGTTTTTTTTATTGAGCCCCACATGATGTGGGTGCCTGTTATTGGTCCTGTTTAATTCGTTACATGATATATTTTTCCTCCTTCATTTCAGTGACTGCTGAACTCATGATGTTGGATAATAAACAAGTAACACCTGCTTAAATTAGCCAAGAGAAGCCAAGGCCATCAGATGACAGTTAAAATGGATAGGGTACGGCTTGGTGTAGCCCTAGGCCACCTGAAACAGTCGCCAAGTTTAGCCCTGCATGGCACATATTGTTCTGTGAAAGCATGTGTCTTGTAGCCGTGTGTGCAGTCATTTTTTAATGTACTGGAAAGTTCTGTTTAAAAGATGCCCTCTGCTCTTCAGAGTGTATTAAATAGGGGCTCTAAATCATTTATTTTGGCTTAACACATTATATTGACAGCCCCTGCGCTACTAATGAAATTCTAGATTCATCTCTAACTCTGACAGCTAATGTTACAGAGGCGGGGAGGAGCCTTTGAACACCTTTGCCATAGCAAACTGGAAATTTTGTTATGTTTAATGAAGAGTAAGCACCATGGCATGCGAAGAGGAAGTTATGAGACTAGTTATATGGTGTATCACGTGGCAATACTAAACTGAGTTCAAATAAATGCACGTGCATCCATTTCCTACCGAGAAAAGCGCTGTTCTCAGGAGGAAACTGATATAGTTGTCTGGAAGGAAGTAGAGGAAAAGACATGTGGCGCACATTGCTTTAGTTTAGTTTGTATATTCTCATCAAAGCCATATTTATTAAAACACATTTATTAACAATAGTAATTATGTTTCATTTATGCACTTTTGATGCTCTGCGTAGGGTGACCAGATGTCCCACATTTTGATTTGTTGTCTCGCATCCTGCAACAATGGCTGTTGTCCCATATAATAAAATATATTCGTTATGTTATTATTTTATTAAGAAATATCCGTTACACCTCGCTCAACAACATCATTGTCCCGGTGTAAATAAACATTGTTTCAGAATTCTCTAGCTGTTATTTTGACGATTACCACTTATTAAGTACACATTTTTAGGGATATAAAATACAGATATGATCCCTCACCCCACAGCTGAACAATACCATCAGCAACCGCTTTGTTATTTTTCAGTTTGTTATTATTCCTCATTATAAGGTCCATCCTCTCCCGGGCAATCATATCCAACTTCTTCCAAATCAACTTCTGTAATTGCTCAGGGCATTGGCCATGATACACTGACCAATTATGTAGCTTACATTTTATTATATCGGTCATTGAATATTTAACATAACAGAAACCAGTGTGCATACATACACATATTTATTTTAAAAACATGTATCTTACACAATTACACAGGTGTAGAGACTGTCTCTCTCATTCAAATTCATTGAACCACTCCTTACAAGTGCGAAGCTCAAATACATTGAGCTTGGTTGAATACAGATTGTAGACTATTTCAAATAGATGTTTATTGAATGATTTGCCTCAGAGTGAGGTGAAATGCAGAACATCCACATAAACATATTTATCACATATGTGTCCTAACTGTTCATATCTACCCATTAATAACGTCACAATACTAGCATATAACTATGGAGTGTAATTGCTGTCAAAAATAAGCATATACACCAAAATATTTATAAACTTAAATTGAAATTTGTAAAACTAAATTGTAGGTGTAATTGTAAATCACACTTTGTAAAGTCAAAGTACTGAGTTTATGCATCCGTGTTTATGTTCAAGACACAGTACGGCTTTCATTGTATGAGTGTCTATCTGGGTTTACTTATGGAATTTTGACAGTGTTTTCACAGCAATTGTAAATATTTTTGATCTGTCCATACGTGGAATCATGCCTGGCCTAGCCGAACGTGGAAACATCGAGCAATTGGGATGCAATAGCTTTACCCTATTGGCTAATAGAGCTCCCAATGTAAAACAGAAACAGCAGGATCATGGTTTGGCGGAAATAGTAAGCTATGGTGATAGTGATCAGTCCCTAAGCCAGGTAAGTTGGTTTCTCTGCTTTTACTCTGTTTTAAAATAAAATTGTTTTGCGCTAACCCTAGTTGACTGTGAATTATACCTTGCTAGCTAGCAAGACATCCAGCCAGTTTAGCTAGTTAATGTTGATTGCAAATTGTGCCTTAATTAACATTGATTTTATTTTAAAACACAGGGTAAAATTGGAGAAACTTACATAGCTTACCATTTCCTCCAAACCATGATCCTACTGTTTCTGTTTTACATTGGGAGCTCTATTAGCCAATAGGGTAAAGCTATTGCATTGCTATTGCTCGATGTTTTGGCAATTGACTAGTTCAGGCATGATTCTATGTACGGAAAGATCAAAAATATGATTACAATTTGGCTTGAAAACACTGTCAAAATTTTGTACATAAACACTATTGAAAAAAAACTTCAGTTCTCACTATCCAATGTCTGGCACATACCTGTGCCTCCTTTACCTGAGTTGGTGAGGACGATGGCCTTGAGCGTGACAAACTCCTCCTTCTCCACCCGCAGCTTCTTATACCTGCGCACCAGGTGCAGAATGGAGACGTAGAGGTCCAGCAGCCCCGTAAGGCGCGAGCGGCCTTCGTCCATCACATAGTCCTCGGCGTAGACCAGCTCGTCCTCGTAGGGCATTGAGCGGAACGCCACGCTCAGGATCAGGATCTCCATCCACGCGCTCTGCAGCAGGCTCATCTGGTCTCCTAGCGATAGGCTGGAGAAACCTGAGGGAGCCCAAAGATGTCTCATCACTCACACCTGCAGGGTGTCAGTCTCTCACCTGCACTGAGCTCCCATATTCAGAACAGGAACAGCTACTAAAGGGACTGACTGTAAATTTATGACAGTTCATAAATAACTGAGGAGGGACCCTCAGCTATCTAGGCTGAAATGGTGGTTTTGATGTTTACACTAAATTGAATAATATGTAGGTAAATTATTGTAATTATAAATAATTATATTGGGAAGAGGCAGACAGTTTTTTATATAAACAGTTCTGGGGACAGGTGTTGGAAAATAGCCTTAAGGCTATAAACACTTAATGCAATGCTTCTGATGCTTGTTTTTTTTTAACACCGTAACAATGCTTTTGCTATTGCTATCCCTGAGAAATATGCAAACAAACAAACAAAATAATAATAAAAGATATACTGTGCATATATTACAAAATCCAGTCGAACTCGGTCAGGACTGCAGAATCGGTGGCCATCTTCTATAAGAGACTGAAAATCCACCTCTTCAGACTCCACTACCACTGATTATACTGTATACAGTACATAATAACAAACTCATTGCCATGACCACTACAATGGAAAAAAAGTACTATAGGCACGGTGCACAGCTGTCTATGGTGTATTGTTACTATAATGAGCTGTGATTATTCTTGCAATATTTAAATGCACTTATTGTAAGTTGCTCTGGATAAGAGCATCTGCTAAATACCAAAAATGTAATGTAAATGTGCCCTTCAGCTGCCCCCCACCTCCATCCCCAACCTAGGCTCCAGGAGGCAAACAGACAGTAACTCTTCATAGGCAGGGTGGGGCTGAAATATGGCTCACCATCAAACAGCAGAAAGTACACCATCAGACAGTCACCATCTGAAGGTGACCCCTTCAGCTGCACCCCTCCAACAACCCAATCAACCACCCCATCCCCCAAACCAGAAATCTCACTTCAACCAACTGAGCATCCTCCGGGCTCTGTTTCATAAATCTTACACCTAAAAATGAACACTGTGCGCAAATCACCCCTATCAGCACAGCGCCGAACAGGCTATTTACCTTTAATCAAAGGGTAAGCACCAGATGTGTCATGAGGAAACAAGGCCACATGGAGTGGTACAAAATATTTTTCCTACAAGCGGCCTTGAGGAAAACAGATACGTTGAAATGAAATGCTGTTTGTCATCACAAGTTACCACAAGCTCTATTTAATCTGTAGCCGATGTGCAGCCACACAGTAGTGGTGTGTGGTGTGGTGCGTGCGTGTGTGCATGCATGCTTCAGTGAGATTTATCCCTATTTGGCAGATCCTTAATAGCAAAAACAGACTGACTATGATGATCTATGTTGCCCAACCAATAGATGTCCCAAAGGAAACCATACAATCTGTTGACAAAATTCTTTATAATTTTGTCTGGAAAAATAAGACTCGCTACTAAAAATATCTGTTCTGGCAAATAGCCCTTTCACTGGAGGTCTACATTTCCTTGGCTTCTCTACTCTTAATAGTACTCTTAAATAAAATGGGTCCAGCAATTCTTCAACAACCCTTCATCACTTTGGAATTGTATACCTGCTTATATATTTAATAAACTGAGGGGTCAATATTTTATTCTGCTGTGTAACTATGGCATCTTGAAAATCCAAGTCAAGTTATACAAATGTTATCCTCCTTTGGCCTACAAGCACACAGCTCTATGTGGAACAGCAGATATTTTACATTTCACAATAAATGGCCCAATAAACAGGCCCAAAAAGAAATCTATGTATCTTTGGTGGTGCATCTGTATGTGTGTGTCTGTGCATGCCTGGAAGCATGCATTTGTGTGTGCAATATGCTTGTGTATGTGTGTGTGTGTGTCTGTCTGTGTGTGCGTTTGTGTTTGTATGTGTGTGTGTGTGTGTGTGTGTGTTTATGTTTGTATGTGTGTGTGTGTGTGTGAATGCCTGTATGTTAATCTGTACCCTGAGCCTGACAGCAAAACCATTCGCCTTTCATTGCTATCACAACATTGGTAAGTTGAACCAAATCGTTGCCAGTATGAATGGCAGTAAATTGTAGCCCTTGACATAAGTAATTTTACCTCAACCCTGGCCATACATGGACACCATCCAGCTACAAAATGACCTTGATGTTATTATAGTTCACCTCTTGGAAGGGCAAAGGTAAAATGCAATTTTGCAAAACACATTTTGTTAAATGTCTCAAGAGTAACATTCAGAGTAAGAATTTCATACTAGAATACGAGGGCACTTAATTAATACAATTTATGTTATTTCTTATTTTTTAGTTATAAAGCTGCATTAGCAAGCCACATGGCAGTACATAATTGATTATTATTGCAACTGTATATATACAGTATATATATATATATATATATATATATATATATATATATATATATATATACATTTCCGTTCCCTAAATCTAGAAGGACTAATTTTTACAATGCAGTCCCACATTTGATATGTGGAGTAATGTATTCCCATTGCACTGTAAGATGTACAGTAAAACAATTTTAAAACGTAATTTACAATGTGTTGTCATGGCAACATTTGCTATACCTGCATATCTTGCCATTCCTATTACACAGCCAGGTTCCCTATAATTGTTTCAGTTTACGTGAGTGAGTGGGCTACAGTTTGCTAACGTGAGCCGGTTGAGCTCCCTCTAATCTGTTTAGGGCTAACAATCCTGCTTCAGCATAGACTGAATGGATAGGCTATTCATCCTCAGTGTGAATAAGCTGAGGAGCCTCCTTCATTTCTAGGAAAAGGAAATAATAGGCATTACATAATAGGATACAGGGAGGGCAAACAGGCTTTGCCAATCATGGATATTACTAAAGCCATTACTACTACATTACCACTACTATTACTGCTACTACTACTTCAACTACTACTACTATTGATATAGCTACTGCTTCTCGTACTACTACAAATACAAATAATAATACAATAATGCTACTGCTACTGCCTCAGGCATATTTTATGGAATACATACAACATACAATTGACAGGAGCTTCAGTGACAAAGACTGCTCAACTTGCCAATGTTTCATGGGGAACAGTGACTAAGGTGATGTTGGCATGGAAGTCTAAGGGAAAGACATCATAAACTAGGGGCAACTGTAGTCAAAAGCCTATACTTCTTGACTGCAAATATCAATCTAGGGCGTGAGCAGGCAATTTCATGAAGAACAGTCTGTCGAGAACTTCACAGAGGGATACTATGGTCGGGTTTACAGTGCATAAAACCCTTATTACACCTAAAAATATATTTTCGAGTAAAGTGGTACAGAACACACAGATAGTAGTCTACTGAGCAGTGGAAAGAAGTTATATCATCAGAAGAGTCATCCTTCAACCTGTTCTCAACAAGCAGACTGGTGTCTGTGTGTCACATGCCAAAAAAACCTACAGTCCTAAGTGCTTGTTTCCCACAGTGAAGGATTCTGGCAGCTCTGTTATGGTGTGGGGTGCATTTTGTGGAATGGTTTAGGTTCACTCAACCCTTTAGAGGGCAATAAATACAAAACCATTCTGAGTGATCATCATCATCCTATGGTGAAGCATTTCTATCCCGATGGGAGTGATCTCTTCCAGGATGACAATGCTCCCATCCAAAGGGCACGAGTGGCCATTTTATGGTTTGATGAGCATGAAAACAATGTAAACCATAGGCTATGCCTTGGCTGTCTCCGTCTTCAGCTCTCAACCCAATTGAACACTTATGGGAGCGGCGCCTGAGACATATTTTTCCACCACAATCAACAAAACACCAAATGATGGAATCTCTTGTAGAATAATGGTGTTGCATTCCTCCAATAGAATTCCACAAACACACTTGTAGAATCCATGCTAAGGGACATTGGAGCTGTGGTGGCTAACGCCGTATGAAGACTCTTTATGTTGGCATTTCTTTTATTTTGGCAGTTGCCTGTATATGAATAATAGTAGTGGTATGATTAGGGCCATGTACAGGCTATGTTATACATGCTGGGTCCTAACAGCAAACTGCTTGTGATTTGTGCCACGCTGAAGGCAAAGCTTTTTTTGACATAGCTCTTCTGACCAGGCTCTGGTTTTCGTAACCAGGCTTGGCACAGGGTCAATGGTGACTCACTCCCAGGTAAGCTGGTCTGTACACTCACCTGTGCTGACACAGCATACTGTGAGGGGAATTAACAAGATAATTAATCTCCTTACCTGATGCCATCTTTACCCGCATAATCTGTACACGATTATAGTCAATCCCCCAGAGGGGCATGCACAGACTAGGATACTTTTCAGATGGGAACACAGAGAGAGGCATGCTGGGTTATTAGTACAATGATGTGGCTGCATTTACATTTTACATTTTAGGCATTAACAGACACTCTTATCCAGAGCAACTTACACAATTTACATACAATCAATTTATACAGCTGGATATTTTTACTGAAGCAATTCAGGTTAAGTACCTTGCTCAAGGGTACAATGGCAGTGCCCCCACCTGGGAATCGAACCAGCAACCTCTGAGTTATAAGCCCAGTTCCCTGACCATTACACTACATTGCCGCCCTGGATGAACATGAGTGCTCATGGCAGAAGAGCTGGAAACAGTCCAATGGGGCCAGCCAGTCTCCAAAAGGATTAGGCCAAGTTATAATATAATGCCATAGGATTTTAGCGGGTCCTGCAGGACACTACATACGTTCTGATAGAACTACATACAATGGCAAAGGCCTTTTCAGCCTGTGCCAAGTTTCCAGGCAGCTGTGTCAGGGAGGATGTAAGTGCTCAAAAAACTCAAACTGCTACGTATGTTACCTTTGGATGACAAGATCTTCAAGGAACAAATCACGTATCTTTTAAAACTAAATTGCATTAGCAGTTCTTTACCAATTTTGATTACACTATAGCGGCATGATTCACTTTCTATTTGGAGATTTGCAGCTATTGTGTCCCTCTATAAAAATAGGGGGAAAATCTGACACCTCTACCTACCGTAGAATCACCCTCCTCCCAATAGCAGGGAAAATTCTTGCCTACTGGATGGAGTCCTACTGGATAGAATCATACCCACCATCGGACCATAGGACATTCTGCCAGAGAGCCAATGTGGTTTTAGGGCAGGGAGGGGAACAGCGGACATGATTTGACTTTGTCCTGAGGCAGCTCCAGGAGAAATTCCGGGAATAAAACATGGGTCTGTATACTGCCTTTGTCAATCTCACCAAGGCCTTTGACACAGTCAGTAGTAATGGCCTTTGGAGTGTACTGACGAAGTTGGGCTGCCCTCTCAAGTTCCTGAAAATCCTTCAGCAACTGCATGAAGGACAGAGAGGTCAAGTCAAAGTCAATGGATGTCTCTCAGATAGTTTCCCCATTGCAAACGGGGTCAAGCAAGGATGCATACTTGCTCCTTCCCTCTTTGCCATACTTTTCAGTGTCATGCTGCAGGAGGCTAAAGATGGGCTAACAGAGGGTCTTTATATCTGATACCGCACAAATAGCAGTAATTTCTATTGCTCACAAGAACCAAGACCACAGACTAATGCCTAGTGGAACTTCTCTTTGCGGATGACTGTGGCCTGCTAGCACATACAGAGGAGGGACTGCCAATTGTAAATTTTTTCACAAAGGCAGCGAATGCATTCGGACTAACCATTAGCTTCAGAAAGACAGAAATCTTTTTCCAACTACCACCTGGTGGAGTGAACAGTTCACCCACCATCCATACATATTGATGACAACCGTTTCAATGATGTGGAACAATTTACATACATAGGCAGTGTAATATTGAATGATGTATACATCTCATAAGACATCGACAACAGATTGGCTAAGGCAAACAGTTATTTTGGCCAAATAAATGGATGGCTGAGATTAAATGAGGATAAAACACAAGCAAAAAAAAGAGAAATGCTAATTAAAAACTTGGGAGGATTAAGTGTGGCAGAAGCACTCACTTCACCTGACCACAAAAATTCAGGTTTACTGGGCAGTGGTTATGTCCACTACTGTATGGCTTAGAGTCCTGGCTCCAGTCCTGAGTCCAGACACATCCAGCTGCTAGAGCGCTTCCACCAGCACTGCTGCGTTCCATCATGAACATCCGATAGCAGGGCTACATCACCAACAATGTAGTTCTGGAGAGAGCCCAGATACCCAGAATGGAGTCCATCTTGCTACTATGCCAGTTGCGCATGGAGGACACAAGGATGCCCAAATCAATCCTCTACAGTGAGTTGTGTCAAGGAAAGCGTAACAGTAGTGGCCCCATCAAGCACTTCAAAGACCAACTCAAACAACAATCACCACTGCAGAAAATTGCCACCAATACCTGGGACCTCCGGACTTCAGACAAAAACTGCTGGCACTCCACTGCCAGAAAAGGAACCCTAAGGATCGACAACATCAGGCATCAAACTGCTGAGGAGAGAAGGAGGCAAAGAAAATGCAGAGTCCCTACCTAGCCAGGTCTCTACCAGCCACAAGTTCCAGTACCCAAGCTGCCACCGAACCTGCTCTTCAAGAATTGGCTTGTTCAGCCACCAACATGCCTGCTGCAAATCACACCTCATTGCAAATCAATAGACTAATTTCTTCCCTTCGTATATGAGGAAACAGCCATTGTGTGTGTGTGTACTGTATGTCCACATCTGTGTGCATAATGCATGTGTGTATGTGCATTTTCAGGGTATATGCATTTCATGGGGGAGGGGAACTTGACTGGAGTACTAGAGTTACACTATATCAGACACTGTGCAGATTATTTATAATGGTGGATATGCTTGTATTTACAATATATATAATATATAATATAATATAATATATGCCATTTAGCAGACACTTTTATCCAAAGCGACTTACAGTAGTGAATGGATACATTTTCAGTATATGTGGCCCCAGTGGGGATTGAACCCACAACCTAAACGCTGTGCTCTACCAACTGAGCCATAGAGAACCACAGTCTTACTTACTTACTCAATCACATGCAAGCGCTTGCTTTTATTTTCATAGTGTTAACTGTATGTCATAATTGTATATTTGTTATCTTGCTCAGCCAATAGCACCCAAGAAATGGATATCAATAGAGCAAAATACTTCTTAGGAGAACCCGGTTTCTGCTGGAAGTGGTGTCGGTGTGTGTCTTCCCTAAGTAGAAAGGCCAGTGCCCCAGGCGTGGAGACACT
This sequence comes from Aldrovandia affinis, assembly GCA_029706075.1. Classification (NCBI taxonomy): domain Eukaryota; kingdom Metazoa; phylum Chordata; class Actinopteri; order Notacanthiformes; family Halosauridae; genus Aldrovandia; species Aldrovandia affinis. Next base: position 2,420,647 of record JAINUG010000036.1, on the reverse strand, counting down.
GTGCTGTAGGAGATGCTATCTTTTTGAAGGCATGTGTATACTGAGGTCCTGACTCACTGTGGTCATTAAAGATCCTGTGGCACTTATCATAAAGAGTAGGGGTGTTGACCCGAGTGTCCTACTCATATTACCATGACTGGCTCTACCAATCTGGCCACATAATCCTCCCCCTTACAGTGGTTCTGATACTCAATACCTTGAATTCAATACCTGCCTTGTTCTCACTGTAAATAAGAAGAAAGCAATGGCCAACCTTCCAAGTTATTAGTAGTACCAGTAGTAGTTGTAATAATAATAATAATAATAATAATAATTGTGGTTCAGTGTGCCTCACTAGGTGAAGCATGGCGCTGACAACGCTTAGGTTGTGGGTTTGATTCCCATTGGGACCACATACTGAAACTGTATGGATTCACTACTGTAAATCGCTTTGGATAAAAGCGTCTGCTAAATGACATATATTATTATTATTATTAATAATAATAATAATAATAATAATAATAGAATAGCGATAGATGGCTTTGATATTAGAGAAATGAAACAATCTTGTGTTGTCGAAGTAATCTTGTTGTGTTTCATTTCAATCTCGATTGTTGAAGATGAGGCCTCTGTATGGATATGTGGGGCAGGATGTTTACATGTGTGCAGTGCTCTGTGGGGTGAGACGTTTACGTTTGCACCCAGCTGTGCAGTGCTACCTGGGATGTGCTTGGCCCAGCCGATGATGACCACTAGCTCACGGTCTGCTAGGTCACACAGCGTGGTCAGGGCCTTGATGTCCCCCTCAGGGAGGGAGGGGTCCGGCATGGCGTAGATCTTCTCTGGCTCTGCCACCAGGAGGTGGGACACAATCTTAGTCACTGAGAGAAGGAGGGACAGAGGAGAGGAAGAGAGAAAGAGAGAGAGAGAGAAAATTGAGAGAAGGGGTGGTGAAAAGAAGGGGTTTATTCATCTGTACAATTAATTCAGCTGTACAACTCCAACCAAAACACCGGTTGGCTCCACCTACACCCTCAGCAATCCCTGCCCACTTTCTTTGCAGTCCTCCAGTTTGTTGTTTTTACCATTCTAGATATTTAGTTTAGACGGTAGAGGTTTTGGGGTTTTGGTATAGGTATAAGTGCTTAATACATTATTAATAACTGCATCATACTTCAGTGAAAATACATTGTTGTTGTTTAGTTGACATTGATATATGTTAGTAAGTGTGTTATTAAGGAGGCCAGGGTGGTCAGATTGAGAAATCTTCACAAAAGATTACAACACACACTGTTGAGAGGGGAGTATATAATACATTTGTGTGGAATTTTTCAATCAGCAAATCCTTTCCTCTTAATATGTATTACTATTGCACTAAAAATGAAAATGTCAATTTTAAATGATGTATAATATAATCATTGAAGGTTTATTAAGAATGAATAAATACCCAGTAATCTAAACTGAGGAAAGTGGGCTTGGGGTCATGGGGTGCGCCTGTCCTCAGCTTCTTGTAAGGTGTGGCTGACGGTTGCAGTGGGTTGTGGGAGAGGGGAAGTGACTCACATGGTTTTTTGGCAGGAGGGGGGGGAGTGAGGGCCAGGTAGGCACTGCTCTCTGCATCCATCCTCCTCTTGTACTTTTGTCTGCCCCCCCGCACCCGGTCCAGACGTACCCCTAGGAGGACGACATGCATGTCAGAACAACACGCTCACGCAACGTGCTTACGTCACAACATGTTCAGCTGCTGGCCATGTCACTTCCTGTCAAGGAATGTATTTTCTTCATTTCAACTTTAAATGCATTAAAAGCACTCATTCCTCTTCCTCTCCATTTCTTTATTGTTCTCTCTCCCTCTCTTTATATCTCTTTCTCTAGTCTCTTGCTCTTTCCCTCTTTGTCAATATCTCCACATTTCAGACAGAAAATGACAGAAACTCATAAAGTGTTGAGATGGTAAAGCAAACGTTTCCGGTAGCATGTGATCACTGGGGGATGGGGTCGGAGTGCGGAGTGCTGCCCAGATCAATCTTTGTATGTGCACCTCACCTAGCCAGTCTGCTGCAATGGGAGAGTCAGGGGAAGCTCTAAACATACGAATAATTAATGCAATGATCTACTGGACTGCTAATGATCCCGTTCCTAAGGGGAGCTAGATAGTCATGCTAATGAACATTCAGCTTTGCAATGTTGTTGTGCCCTGTGTTGAAGCACAACCACGAGACTGAATATATCAGCCCTGTGAATAATAAGCACTGTGTGTGACTAGTCACGTTGTTTTCATCTCAATCTAATAGAATCATGCAGAAGCCCTTATCAGTCCACGCCATGAAAGTAATGGCAGTGCTCTGTACATATGGAAAGAGGCATGTCACCGCAGCCAATAACATATGTTATTTATGATCGAATTACAAAATAAGGATAATAAGAATTCTTTCTTTCTTTTTCTTTTCCTATTCTATTTATTTATTTAACCAATCTTTAACCAGGCAAGTTAATTGAGAACAAATTCTAATTTACAATAACGGCCTGGTCAAGAGGCCAAACACAGCAAAAACATAATAAAATTGGACAAACAGTAATTAAAGACAGGCATTAAAGATAAACAAGACACAGTACTCATGCATCAATTGTAGCAGGAGCATGAGTCTGTGAAAATGTCCATGATCAGAGATTTAAAAACAGGAACTGATACAAAATGTTCCAATCTCAGGGTTTTTTGCAGCTCATTTCTGAGGGATGCTGAAATGAGGAGTGGCCCAGAGTAGTGCTGACTTTGGGGGTCACTAGTTGGAGGTAGCTGGCAGATCTAGTTTTGTAGGCAGGATCAGATTTTTTTAGCAGGGATGACTGGTACCAGGGGATCAGTCCAATAAGGGATTTGTAGATGAGAATAGTCCAGTGAAGTTTCTGTCTAATGATGTCCAGTTTACAGAGGAATAGAGGTTGCAGTGATGTGTTCTGTATGGGGCATTGGTAGTGAGCCTGATGGCTGAATGATAGAGAACATCCAGCCTATCAAGGGCAGCCTTGGGAGCAGATCTGTAGATCACATCTCCATAATCCAGTATTGGGAGGATAGTCATCTGAACCAGTGTCAGCTTGGGAGCGGGGGTGAAGGAGGACTTATTTCTGTAGAGAAAGTATTGACTTGATTTTTGCCTGAAGTTTTGAGATATGTAATGAAAATAAAAGAGCAGAATACAGCCAGACACCAAGGTATTTGTATGATGAGACCAACTGAAGCTCAGACCCATCCAAAGTGGTGATCCGTCAGGAGCAGGGAGATGACTTCCTCCGAAAAAACATAACTTGTTTTGTTTGAGTTTAAGATGAGGTTAGGCATGCTGTATATGGTTGAAGCTTTGCTGGAGCTTATCTAGAGCAGAGTCCAGGGATGATCCAACAGAGTATACCACTGTATCATCTGCGTAAAGATGGATGAGAAATTCGCCAGCTGATTGTGCTATATTATTGATGTAAATGGAGAACAGTGAGGGGGCTAAAATAGAACCTTGCGGGACTCCCTTTGTGATTGGAATAGGTTGGGATGTTATGTTTCCTGCCCTCACACATTGGATCCTGTCTGAAAGAATCAAATCAAATCAAATCAAATGTATTTGTATAGCGCTTTTTACAAATGCATTGTCACAAAACGCTTAACAAAAGGAAACCTTGGCCTAGACACCCCCCCCAATGCAAGCCTAAGGCGACAGTGGCAAGGAAAAACTCCCTTGTTAGGGAGAAACCTTGGGAGGAACCAGACTAAAAGGGGGAGGAGCCCATCCTCTTCTGGCCAGCACCAGGTGTGTCCAAAAAAGACTGTATCATTGTCAGTCCAAAGCGACGCAGGGCTGGCTGACTTTGTGCCTCTGAGTTAGGTAGTCAGTGGAGGGGGAGGTTGAAGGGGGTCCAGATCCAGGGACTGGGGTAAGTGTGGGAGGACCGGTCTGGAATTAGTTAATGGGCGAGGGTTGATGGGGGCAGCTCACACTTCTCGCAGGATATAGGGTTGGGGCCAAGTGCCCCCGAGTTAGAGGCCAAGGCAGAGAAGAGAACCCGGAGTCAGAAAGAAAGCAGTGCTATATCCAGTAGCATTATGTGAGAGGAGGGGAGCACAAGCATAGGAAATATACAGATAGCCCTCACAGGTGTAAGCTATGGCAGCATACCTAGTATTAGGAGAGGGACAGAGAACACACGCAGCCATGAGGGAGTTCCAAACCTGATCAAGGATAACCAGCCTAACACTGGTGGTGACACGTTGAGGAGGTGACAGTATGGAAAGTTTCTCACTCCATAAGACACTAGGGCACAGTCTTCTCCCTCTTTACACCTAGACTATGTTTGGTAGTAGGTCAGGCAAGATATGTTTTTAATCTAGACTTTAAAATTTTAACTGTGTCCGAATCCCCAACATGCTTTGGTAAATCGTTCCACAACAGAGGAGCTATAAAGAGAAGGCTCTACCACCAGCTGTGCTTTTCAAAATTCTAGGGAGTAATAGATGGCCGGCTTTGTGAATGAAGTGGTCATGTCGGCTTATAAGGAACAGTCATTTCAGTCCGATATATAGGTGCAAGTCCGTGCACTGCTTTAAAAGTTAACAGCAGTACTTTATAATCTGCAACCAGGCAATCACCTGCATTTAACTGCAGATCCAACGTATTCCTTCATTTTCAAGACCATCATCTCTGTTTTATCTGAATTCAAAAGCAGGAAGTTATTTTCAATTCAATTCTTTATATCAGAGATACAAGCCTCTAACTGAGTGAGTTGAAGTATTTCACTTGGTTTCATTGATATGTACAGCCGTGTATCATCTGCATAGCAATGGCAATTTGATGTGTGTGCATGCATTTATGCATGTTTGCATGTGTGTGTGTGTGTGTATTCCAATAGTTGAAAATAAATTGAGGGAGAGAGAGGGATATATGACTTGTGTCCATACAATAATAATATTTCATACAAGTTTGGCTACTGAACCATGTAACAAAACTCCATATTTATATTATCTGATGTTCAATCTGAATGTGGTGCCAGTGGGTGAATTATTTTCCCCACAACATATCTGGAATGGAATGGAATCCAGAACCCATGTTTCTCCAGGTCCTCTGGCTCAGCTAGGGGTTTGGGGGAGATTTAAGAGTTGGGGCACTTCTTCTTGGCGAATGTGGGCACTACACTGACAAAGCGACGGTTGTCCTTTCTGCAGACAGACAAGTCCCTGGTGTTTTGAATTAACCTCAGAACCGGTCTCCACCAAACTGCAAAGATAGCTTGAGACTCACACACAAACACACACACACAAACACACAATAGGTCCAAAGACGGGCAACCAGACTGATTCCAGGCATAAAAGACAAGTGTTATGAGGAAAGGCTAGAGATGCTTGGACTGTTCAAGCTTAGTAAAAGGAGACTTAGGGGAGATTTGATTGAGGTTTTAAATTTATTAAAGGAATTAACAAAGTGAATTTTAGGAAATTATTTAGACTGAGTCCAATTAGCAGAATGTGCATGCATAAATGGAAACTGACAAAGGGTACATTTCACACGGACACTAGGAAATATTTTTTCACACAGAGAGTGATCAATGCGTGGAATAGCTTGCCTGGACATGTAGTAGAGGCTGAGACACTAGGGGTATTCAAGGCTAGGCTCGATCCAGTGTTAGACACTCTAGCCTTTGGATAAACTAAGCATGTGAGCAGATTAGTGGTAGGAACGGACGAGCAGTGTTGGGCTGAATGGCCTGTTCTCGTCTCCCCCTTATGTTATGTTATGTTATGTTATGTAATACATTTAAATTAATTTATAATTTATACAAATAAACCAGAAAAAGGGCCCCTGTTTTTTTGATGTCAAGGATGCTTTACACATTGTATCTACCTAATGTCAACACACACACACACACACACAAAGGTAGACTGGAAATGGCACAACAGTAGTTGAAAGCAGATGCGCCCCTACAAGTTGGAAAATAACACCATTCCACAGCGGGTTGGGGGGAGGGCAGTTGAACAACGCAAGCTTAATCATTTCATCACTTTAGTGGGCAAACACCAGTGTCAAAAAGTGCAGGATGTGGGTTCACTGCAAATCAGGCTAACACAATATTCCCCTCCGCATTTTTGTCCTCCAACAGCAAACATCCCGCCCTTGCAGAGACAATGCTTGGACCTCCTGCGGATGTCCTACGGCTAGGGGTCGGTGTGGTAGCACAGGTGCCATTTGGGAAAAAGAGAGGAGAGGGTTCTGATTGGATTAGAACAAACCAGTGGAATCTCTCAAGGCCAGACTACGTTATATGGAATGAGAATTGAATGATGAATCTTAAGATAAATGCAGACAAAGCACAGCCATTAGCCTGAATATAAAGACAGGTAGAGAGCAAAGCCAAGGGACAGTAAATAATATATTTAATGTATTATATCATATATTACATATCTAACATGCACAACATAATGTAGGACAGTAAACAAGGTCATTATACAGCACCAGTAGCATCATGATACAAACATTAATTTTGATATATATTTTCCTCAATAGTAATATTACAAATGCACTTTTATTTTCTCAACTCTGCTTGAAGCTTGATTCCAGCTGTAAATTCTAGACTTAAAATAAAATTTTTGACACCTCAAGTGTCACACATTGCGGACAAGACAAATGCAAGACCAACCTGTTTCATACTCTCATGCTCTCCCACATTTGAGGATGGTTTGTGCTTTATTTTCTAATTTATGCTTACACTCATGCAAAAGCATCATTTAATTTGATGTAAAGCTGCTATTCGCTACAAGAATGCAATGTATGGGGCTGCTGGATGGCTCATCCTATTCAGGCACTGGTACAGTGTGTGGATTGGCCCCAGGGTCTGGTATTGAATCTGGACCTTGCCAATGTTGACAGTTACTGGAAGTCCCACTGGGTGGTGCAAAATTGGCCAGGACTACAGGCGGTGGGATGTCTCCATCTCATCATGTACCTGCTCCCCCCTCTGGTTAATCAGGTGCCAGCAGTCTACCTGCACAAGCTGAACATTAAGTGTCCTGCTCTCCCTCAATGTTTGTGTGAGTTTAACTGGTGGACCGCGGAGTGTAAAGAAGCAGCTTGACATCCCGTGTTTCAGAGGAGAGCACATTCTTGTTGGTGCTCTCTGAGCTGCTCTGTATTGATAGAGGAGGTTGCAGCGATGAGCATGAACTCATACAAATTAAGCATTCCAAAATTGCAGAAAGTAAAATGAAAAATAGAATGCACTATGTTTTTTAAACTCTTGAAAGGATTTCAAAATCCCTCCCCACCCTTACAAGGAATCTGAAGCTAACCTTGTGACACCCCAGATGTTATTTTACCCACGCCAGTGCTGGACAAACATGCATCATCTCATTCTGTCCACCGTCTTTGCTCTCTTCTGACAGCTCATATGCACTTGCAGCTCCAGCAAACCATATTATCTTTTACGAGCAGGGCCAAGAGACTTAAGCTATTTATATAAATTCTTCAATTCCCTGGAAACACAAATCTGATTAGGATTATCTTTCAATTTCCTGACACTGGCAACCCGGTAACCTAATTACCCACAATCCCCAGCGGGTACTCTCCCCTTTCTGCAAACACCAGGCCATCATTTTAACAATGACAGGCTGTAGCAAAATCTCATTTCTCCAACTAATTATTTTCATTTTATATTCATGATCATAGACAGACAATGAGAGTTATAGCATTTTTAGAAATTCTGTAAATAACCTTATTTTTGCAAGTCTATTTCTTGGCATTACAGCCAGTCCAATATAATTAACTTTCCTTTGATTTTATTTTAAAGACATTTTAATTCAATGTGTGTTGTGTTTCTAAAGAGTTACAGAAAATCAATATGCACTAAAATATACAATGCAATATTTAAGGAACATATTTTGTGCAAATTATTGCTACTGTCCTAAATATTTTCACTAGGGATAAAATATTGTGAATTGACCAATATATTTTACAATATGCGGTTTAAATTGTGTATTGTGTACTCGGTTTAAATTGTGAGTATTCCATATGAATGATCATAATCACTAACGTTTAGTCGTTTATTAGTATAATGCAAGATAATTCTCTCATGGATCATTGTTAAATGTAATGTTGTTCTTATATCATTATTATATTAGCATGAGCTATGCATTTAGATTTTATAAATATTATGTGTATGTTAACTAAATTAATGTTGGATATTATTTCAGGACTTTTTTTCAGTTTGATGCTCATCTACTGTGAAACAGGCTGTTTTACACCTACAGCATGTTCATGTTGCTTCTGTGCATTTAATGTATCCTGCCATGAGCACCTTGTAGGTGGCTGTTCCATTAACAGTCAGATTAATTAATAGATAATAATAAATTATAACATTGCAGCATGGTTTTGTGACTTCAGCGATCATCGTCTTCAGCAAAATTCATTTAAAAAAACAGGGTTTGCGCTAAGTCAATTTGTGGTAAAAACGAATGTTAATTGAATCCTGTCATTATTTAAGTTTATCATTTAATCATTTAAATATCAATTAATAAAGAAAAAGAAACTGAAAGTAACAGGCACAAAGGTGGACCCCAATGTCAGCCTGCCATTGTTCACCGCTGACCAGCTCAAGCTTATCCACAAATTTCCTGTGGCAGAGAGGGAACATTCCCTGCCAAGCTCATTATGACATCATTGCTTGGTTCTAGTCTTCTGTGTTCTACAAGCCTGTCCAAGGTGTGGGTACCTGTTGAATTAGAGGAGCCCTGGGCTGTAGTTAACAGATCCGGATGGGAATTAGATCTTGGCGATGCCATGGTTGGCTTTGGGCCTTCAGAGCAGCAGGGGAGGGAGGTCAAAGCAGAAAGAGAGGTATAGCTCTTGCTCAGTCTCCCTGAGCGATGAGACCAGGAAGAGTCCCTCCAATCAAATCCCAGCTGGGAAGCTGTTGGGATGTTGAGTGGCTTTGACCCTGGGATAGCATGTTGAACCATGGGTAAAGCACTGAACTCAGGACCCTCCGATCCTGGGACAGCATGACGAATTATGGGTAGAGCACTGAACTCAGGACCTGGGGGTCATGGCTTTGAATCCCACTGCTGTTCCACCATTGCTCCAGCTAATATCCAGCTATACACATGTGTGACAGTTGTAAAATTTGTATGTTGCCTTTTATATGGTCATCAGCAGAGGGAATAAGCAATGTAATGGGGTCACAAAACCAATACATAAACAGCTGTGAAAGATTTGAGAGAGGGGCTGTGAAAATGTGCACAAATGCCCATATGTTGGGCTAGGGACACCCGTAAAAATGAGAGCATAAATTCCCACTGCTCATAAACAGCACCTCCTTCATGACTCCTTCATTGGGGATCATGATGAAGCAGCCGAGGGACCTCCAAAAGGGTGACCACAGGGTGCATGGTCCCAGGCATGGGATGCAACGGAATGGGGATGCCAAATTCATTAGCAGTGGCCTTCGAGTGGCGCACAAGGAGGACTTTGGGGACGAGGCAGGGGAGTTGCCGCAGAGATTTCCACAGCCTATGGAGATGGGAGCCTTCAAACCTGGGGCTCCCCTTTCTCTGCAAATACAATAACAACCCCTCCTTGGAACGTGCCCCTTCGGCAGGGCCTGCCTACAGCCGTTTAGTGCATGGATGCAGGGGCATTGGGTGCTATTTTAAGCCCCTCACCTGTTCTGGCTGTCTCTTTCTAGGGAATGTGTCAGGATGGCAGGGATAGCTGGCAGTAGCAGGGGGAGCTTAGAAGGGTCTATTTTAGCAGGGAAAATCAGGGGGCCGAATCCCAGGGCACGACAGCACTGGCCTTTCAAGCCCGCTGTGGCTAAGCCCCATCAGCTCGGTTCCAAAGGGCCCTGTGGTGCCAGCTTTAGTGGGTTGTAAGCATGTGATAGTATATGTTTAGTCATGGGGGGTTGAGGAGGAAATTTGTCATAGAGTGGCCAAACCACCTGCTGTTCCCAATAGGAAGGCACACAAAGACCCTGTTGTTCCCCCTGCCCACCCTGCCATCAACCCCCAACCGCCCAGGCTTACCCTAGTACACACATGTGCTGGATCCAATGGATGGCAGCACCTTTGTGGGCTCACTCGCCACTCCAGCTGCAGGCTTCACTCTCGAGGGTTTGGAGAAGGCCGAGGCCACACAAAAGTAACTCTATCGAATGGAAGCCATTTGTGGGGGTTTTCTGGTCTTCTTCCGACCATTATTTATGCTTCAATAAGCAGGATGATTAATTATGTTTACATTTTTTTCCACTCAGACATATTCCAGCTGAGGAATTTGATGCATTAGAACTGTTTGTGTGGAAATCTGTGCTTGCTCTGAAATGTCCACGCTAGCTTAGCTAAGGCTAATCGATTAGCCTGTTTCCCCACGGTCATCGCACAGCTCGTTACTGTTCTTTAACGGCCTGAATGAGAGCTGCCACCTGCCAGACATACCCTGCCCCCTCGCAAGTGCTACAGGAGCTGAGGGTTTATAACCGCAGGCTCCTGCCTGTCTCCCAACAGGAATGATATTCATTGTGCAGTTAATCCCTCTCTTCATGAGAACATGCGTTAGTGCTTGTGGACATTCTCTCCGTCCCCTTATCAGGGCACAGGATGCGTCTAACTTGGCCTTCAGAGTGACCGTGCACACGAAGGGATGAGTGGGTTGCTATATCACAGAGACACATAGACAGGAGTTCAGTGCTGGAGAGGAGCTCAGAACTGTACTCACAAACAACCACAGAGACAAGTCAGTGTTAAATTAAATCTGATAGAGTACATTTTATCCTTGTTAGACTCACATAAACTGTTTTCTTAAAATTTGTTTTCTGATTTGATCCTGTTTTTCTCCCAATTTAGTAGCCAATTACTCCCGCTATTCTTAGGTCCTCCTGGCCAGAGCCGACTCTGGCACGACAGAGAATCGAACGTCGGTCGCTGTGGCCAGCGTCGGACGTTGAAACCACAAGACCATGCGGGAGGCCCGACCTGTTAAGGTTTAAATTGACACTGAAGAAGTATTTGGCCAAAGAAAGGAGTTGTGTGTATTGAGCTTCATTATAATTATTCCAAATACCAGAGAAAACAAGAAGAAGCACACTGGATCCTGGTGAAACTAATTGTGTATTTGGTATGGTGACATGTGTGTTATGTTGTGTTGTGTTGAGGCCTGTAAAGGAAAAGGGTAAGTAGAACCACAATCAGGCAGACTGCTTGATTTCTGTGTGTTTGCTCAGACCAGGCCAAACCTGTGAAGTCACCCATAGATATCTGCTCAGTGCCAATCCACGGCCTCAGAAAATGAATCCTAAGCCCCCTGATATCTCATATATCTATTGATCTCCATCTTGTTTTGTAAGCCACTGTAAAATAATGGTGTTGCGCAGCACCCCCTCATTAGACAGATCGCTGATCTTGTAGCAAGGAATCCCTAACACTTTCTCCGATTAATACCAAAAAACAAATGAATCACGTCTGTTTTTCATCTGTTTATCCCGTTTTTTATAGCAATTTGAAATGGAAAATCATATTTATACGTCCGTCCCTTCACTGCAGCATTATCCGTCAGTTCAGGAGAGAGCTCGCCCCTCCTCTGAAATGCGTGTTGCCATTCTCTGTTTCTTTTCACTGTGCAGTCCACCAGCTGAGTGGCGCAGGCAATGAGCCGCAGGACTGGACTGCTACTGCAGGACCTCAATTGATCTGAGGAGCTGTCCTATGAGTCACGGAGTACCCTATTGACTAAAACCCTCCCTCTCTCGGCGATGCAATGGCCAATCATGCGACTTATGCACAGTCGAAACAGACAGGATTCAGTACCAGACCTCTGGCTGCATTACTGCACTGAGAACGGTGGTGGACGTCTGTGTAAATGTACCCTTCAGCACACGTTATATCTTTGTGCAGATGGAAGCATGCGTTGCAGCCAGTCTCTCCAGGGGCCACAGGCTGCAGGTGGCAGAGACGCTGCTACTCCTTTGACTGTAAAGTTATAATTAGGTGGGGTTTTTCCACTGAGCAGATGACCTTTCCACTAAAATGTAATCCCTGAAAGTGGCATAGGGTGCAAGATGATTGGACTGGAGGAGGTCCAATGGAGGTCTGATGGACCTCTGGCCAGACAGGCTGCGCTGCTTGACCCCACATACGTTCCCGGGACTCCAGCTGTCAAAAACAGTTTTTATTCACAACGCACTCTGTTCTGTTCTCCCTGATACCCACACAACACTCACTGTCAGTCCCCTTGCACCCACCCTTGTGCCAAGGAGAAGCAGGCTCATTGCACAACTTTCCATTCATTTGCACATATTGGTATCATAGGTAAAGAATCTGGCTACAGCTGCGGTCGCCATTTTGGCTCCGATAAAGGACGAGCCGATGGGAGGGGCTTTGGCTTTTCCGGGCCACTGAGGTGGCAAATTATGTCACCCCTCCACTGATCTGTGAGGGTGTCGTGGTTTTGCAGTAGGATGGGGTGGGTTGGGGGGGGGGGTGCCGCTGATGCAACGTAGCAACCTTGCCAGCTGACGCTGTATAAATCATTGCCCCGCTTTATATAAGCCCCTACTGGAAACATTAAATACAGTTAGGAACATTGATATCTACACACATAAATTCTCTCAACACCTCAGCGAGGGGTGGCGGACTCTGTGGCATATTGTGAGGAGGTATGCACAGGATCAGATAGGCGTATGACCTGAGTTTTGAAAATTGTGCCTGCAGTGTGTGTGCAAGTTGGTGTGCTGTAACAAATGGGAACATCAGTCTACTGAGCATCTCCAGGATGACTGAACAGGAAACAGACCTAACAGCTACAGTATACGCTCCTTCTTGTAATTCTGTAATTAAAGCCAGTCTGAAATGTTTTATCTACAAAATGAATAGTCCCTCTTTTCATGTTACCTGACATCTCGATACTCGAATGTTACCTCCATTCATGGCCACCTTTATCAATTCTCACATAACTTAGTCTAGATAAGACATTTGAATGAATATTTAATTTAATTGCATAGAAAGTTGACACTGCTTTTACTTATTTTTACTCCTCTGTCATGTGCTGCTGGAACAATGAGTGTAAATCACTTTCTGAAATATTCCCAGAGGGATTGACCATACTTCACAACTATAACTGTAATTATTTGTAAACTACCCACACTGGACTGCGTCATTATGAAGTTATTGTGCTTGCACCATCTCATTGTTCACATTAAAAGCTACCCCTCTCCCCAGTTAAACCCTGTCATTCAGCTTTTAAGAACATAATATATAGAGCTTTTAACCAGACCAGGCTTCTAGCCAGTATGAAGACTTCATGTTGGGGAGGTTTGGCGGATAGTCTATAAATAAGATCCAGGGCAGGATGACGGCGGGCATGTTCGCAGGTCAATTTAGTAATTCACACTCATGTCACCCATCGTAACTTATGTTGCTTTGGTAGAGCTGTACACACAGCATAACACACTTATAATGGTAAGTGTTTAATAAATAGTGAAGTTACTCTAAAAGTAACTACCGAAATAAAGCAAGTCTTAATATTTGCGTTGGGCCACCATGATCCACCAGAACAGATTCAATACACCTTGGCATAGATTATACAATTTCTTTGGAACACTATTGGAGGGATGCAACACCATTCTTCCATGGGAATTTCCAGGATTTGGTGTTTTGTTGATGGTAGTGGAAACAATGTCTCAGGCACCACTCCAGAATCTCCCATAAGTGTTAAATTGGGTTGAGATCTGCTGACTGAGAGAACCATGGCATATGTTTTCCATAATTTTCATGCTCATCAAACCAAAAAGTGACAAATCGTGTCCTGTGGATGGGGGCATTATCATCCTGGAAGAGATCACTCCCATCAGGATTTGAATGCTTCACCATAGGATGAAGTTGACCACTCAGAATGGCTTTGTATTTATTCACATTTACCTTGCCCTCTGAGAGGTTGAGTGGATCTAAACCATGACAGGAAAACGCACCCCACACCATAACAGAGCTGCCAGAACCCTTCACAGTGGGAAACAAGCACTCAAGCCTGTAGGTTTCTTTTGGAATGCACCACACATGCACTTGTCCACTAGATGAGAACAGGGTGAAGGATGACTCACCTGACCATATAACTTTTTTACACTGCTCAGTAAACCATTGTCTGTTTTCTTTACACGACTTTACTCACAAATGTGTATTTTTAGGTGTAATAAGGGGTTTATACACTGCAACCCAACCATAGTATCCCTCTCTGTGAAGTTCTCGGCAAATTGTTCTTGATGAAACTGCCTGCTCATGCCCTAGATTGATATTTGCAGTCAACTGATTCAGAGATGCTTGTTTGTTTTGCCTTGTATCTTGAACCAATGCACATCGCAGTCAAGGAGTATAGCTTTTGACCACAGTTGCCCCTATTTGATGATTTCTTTCCCTCAGACTTCCATGCCAACATCACCATAGCCATTGTTCCTCATGAAACATCAGCTACTTGAACAGTCTTGAAGCTGAAGCTCCTGCCAAATGTGCCCCAACAGCCAACTCCTCTTTCAAAGTTACTGAGATATCTTCTTCTAGCCATGGTAGCTTAATAACAAGCAACTGGGCATTTTTCATAATTCATCCTAAGCATGATGGGATGTTAACTGCTTAATTAACTGAGGAACCACACCTGTGTGAAAGCCCCTGCTTTCCATATATTTTGTATCCCTCATTTAGTGTTTCCTTTATTTGGGGAGTTACCTGTATGTATCTATATGAACATTATTAATGTTTTCATGTATTAGTCCCTGACAAGTAAAAAATTAAACATTTCATAGGGGACAGCTAGAACCACTCTTTCGCAATTTGCCCCTCATTGTCATCACCTGTGCCCAGGGAAGAAAAATCCCCTCATTCCAGGAGGTGGGTAGACCTGACCAACTGCAGGGAGGGTCCCATGCTGGAAAAATCGGTGGAACAGGGCTGCCTCAGACCACACCTTCTTCCATTGCTCCAGAGTCAAACCAAATTCCCAGCAGCTGTTTAGTCCTCTGAAGAGCCACACTATTAAACAGGAACTGTTGGAAACCCAGATGTTTGGAAAACACTCACCAGATCAATATCCTTCCAGGGAGGGTCAAGACACAGCCTTGATGCAGGGAGAAACAGTGCACACAGGGGATGGGTTTAAGAAATGAGAGAAGATCAGTTAGGGTTAAATCCTGCTCTCTCCGCTCTATTGGATTGGGGGAGGATCTGCAGATTCAGTGTATTTTTGTCTCAACGTGACTGCATGTCGTTCACCGCTTGTGCTTCTCAGGCAGCAGGGACATTTATCTCCTGAGCGTGCGAAACGCAATCCCCCATAAAGGGCTTTAGATCTTAGTGTCTCCACCGAGCTTCCTGAGCCTTAGTATGACATGGATAAACAGACAGACGGACGGATGGGTGGCGCCTTACCTTCTTTGAGCATCCCCACTTTCAGACACTTGGTGAAGCGGCAGGCTTGGCAGGACTTGCGTCTCCGCTTGGTGATCTCACACTCACTGGTGGCTGGACAGCTGTATTCTATGCTGCCTGGAGGGAACAAAAAGTGAGCATGAGTGCAATTCTACACTGTGAGTCAACATGCTGTCACATCAGTCAACACACACCCATTATGATCTTATTCATTCCTTTCATCTAGAAATGACCGGCTATTAGTCTCAATAAGGAGACTCGGATGTAACATCAATTAGCCAAATTTGTTTTCTAATTCTAAAGTTTTTGAATGTATTATTATTTTGTTTTACTGTAATTCCCTGAATGGCAGCTGAGTGGATAGTTAATTTAAGTTAAAAAATTTTTTACCTCCACTTTGTCCTTAACTGAGGCAAAATGAAGTAAGTGTGATTTTCATTATTTTGATGATTTGTAAAAAAAACCCATTTTGAATACTTGCTTACATTTGTCATTTAAAATAAGCAAAAAGCAGCATGCTGGTTGAATTGCATGTGCCCCCTAAAATGAGCAAACTAATCACTAATCATAGTTACAACAGCTCTTTTTAGCCTTTGAATGTACTTTCTGTTTTTATTATTTTATTTTTTCTTGCTTGATCACCTCCCATACTCTCCTTCTCCTGTATACAGTCCTGATTAATATTTCATGAAGCTTTCTCCTTTGAAAGACAAGCTGGTTCTCTCTCCATTCTAAAGAGGTCCTCCGTCCTTCTCTGCCCCTCTCCTGAAATTACTCACGTGCCCATGCTTCTGATCACCCCCCTTTGCCTGGGACCTCCTGCCCCCACCTCTCGTCCTCCAAATGAAAAGCCTCTTAATTACACTTTCCTAGGGCTGCTTGCTATTGACAAACCCCCGCGTCTTGGACAATCGGCAGCAGATTACCTCCATTACAGGGGGAGAAAAAAAGACACATAGCAACTAGCATAGCAAAATATACAATGCAATGTGAAGGGGAAAAAAGAGATACATTTAACCTCTCACTCTCCTACACTAGTCTGTGCTTAACATTCACAAGGATATTTTAGAGGGAGCTAATGTTTTTGTTTCTTACCCAACAATATAACTTTAGCAAACATTGAAATTACCTAGATAAAAATGAAAAAAAAAGTACAAAAATCACACTTGCTTCATCAAATGAATCAAAGGTATTGGTCTCAGTTTGAACAGGCACCTCAGCCCCCTCATTTCCTATCACCTATTTCCTGGAGATTGCTCACTACATTATGGTCTATTGTTGTCTTGGAAACGGTTTGTACCTTGTAGGCATCCTGTAGTTCTGCAAATGTGAAAAAAGATTTCCTGCACCAGTTCTTCCCCCTCAATAATACCTCAGCTCAGCAGATATACATATCTTGGACTTTACACATGCACCAGGCGGGATGCCAGTGATACCACTCACATATAGGCCTGCCCTCGTCATGCTTTTGGCCCTGCTCTGAGGCCTGTGCAGCCATCAGAGGGGTGGCAACACAGCCCAGGGCATGAGTAAACAAGGGCACATCCCACCATCTACTGACCAGACTGATCCCTCCTTGTGATGTCATCACATGAGTTACCAGTCTCACCTGCAGCAGGATTCCTCCAGAGGGTTGGGCCCAGTCATACAAAGACCAATTACATCTATGAACCAATAACAATCTGCCTTCTGCTTGCAGTCATAACAAAAAACTATCCGTCACTCAACATAACTGTCAATCAATTGGTTGCAATCACTCCATTTCTGTCATGACCTCTGCATAATTTCTTAAAATAGCACTGAACTGCTGATTTAATCACTGGAAAACTATTAATAATCGCTCTGTGAAAGCAATCCCAGAAAAAGGCCATTCTGTTAGTTGTGGTGTGACAAGTTTCAGTAAAAAATGTTTCATGATTGTAGCCAGGGGCAGACTGGGAATAAAAATCGGCCTGGGAATTTACATTAGACAGCCCCAATATTTGTCAAAATGAAAAACAAAATAATAAAGCAGTCAGAGTACGCAGCCACAGCAAGTCCTTCAACCAACTGATCACTGATTGGCGCTATTCCATAACATTTCATGGTGATTATCATGATCCTTTGATGTTGCCATGGTCGTCACACCTTGCAGTATCAGACTGACACTTGGTAACATTATCATTTCTTTGAGCGCCAGGCAGTAAGCTAGGCTAGGCAGCTACAAGAGTTAGCCAGCTAGTTAGTCTAGATGTGGATAGACCTATGCACTCATATTTTTATCAGTGGCAGTGTTGCCTACTGATCGGAAATTTTTGTTGATCTTTGGTTACTTATTTGGAGTATTCATGCTAGTCTAATCACAGAACGCTGCATTTGAACCTCACATGAAAGTTTGCCATGGTAGTAGAGAGAGAAGAAAAAAACACATCAGTTGGGCTAATGAGCTAAAACTCTAAAATGTCAAAACGGTGTTCAGGTAGCCTACTTTGCAGAGAAGAATCCGTGTTTGCAAACTCTAACAATCCCCACTTGCAGTGAGGAATAGTAGCCTATTAATGTATTAATCATCAATAACATGGGTACTGAGTATGGTACTCCGATCACATCTATAGCAGGCCCACTTTGCACAGCTCAGCTGGGTAGCATGGTTTCTATTTGTAGCCTGGTGAATTTGTTCAAATGTAAAGCAATAAGCAGGCAAGGCAATTACAAAATTTAAATGAAAAAATTTTTAATAAGCAATTATTAGCTTTACGTGAAATACTTCTAAAATGCATTGAAAAAAACGCAGGTCCGGCCAGACCGACTTAATAATAATAATAATAATAATAATAATAATAATAATAATAATAATAATAATTCTGCACTTCCCGACGGCCAGTCTGCACCTGCTTGTAGCCAGTCTGCATAATTTTCTTTCTCTGTGTGACCAGGCCTGTACAGTTGATGTTAGTGAAGGTTTACTTCATCGCTCTTAGTTTCATTTATTGTTTCTTTACAATTATCCCTGGGTCTGGGGTAAGCTCAGGTACCTGCAACTTTTGCAATGTTACTATATCTTTAATATTATTATTACCCCTAGGAATATAAAGGGCCAATCTTGCAGAAATACTCATTATCTGTCCTGCAGGTGTTCACTCTTTTGGAAAGTACTGTTCCTGAGCAGAGCAAAAAAAGAGCCAAGCAAATGAAAACACTTTGTGTAAAAGTGTGACGGTAACTAAGCAGGTGGTGGCTTTCTGAAAGAGAGGCCAGAGGGGGGGGGAAAGTAGTGCGGTACCTTGGATGGTCCTTTTAAAAAAGGCCTTGCAGGCCTCGCAGGAGGCCACTCCGTAGTGGTACCCGGATGCCATGTCCCCGCAGACCAGGCACAGCCTCTTGGGGACAGTGCTCAGCATGTACTCGCACTTGACGTGGGGGTCCTCCCCGTAGGTGCCAGCACAGTCGCCATAGCGCTTGCAGCAGGCCCCTGCTGCCGGACCGACCGCCGCGAACATTGGCGGGGAGTCCAGGCCATTGGAGTGCCCGTTGAGGGCGCTGGCATAGCCGGCACTGGTGTCCGAGTTCCCGCCAGGGCTGTGGTGGCTGGGCGTGTCGGCGGAGGCGGGGCTGCATGGCTCGGTCTTGATATAGGGTCCACAGCCTGGCGGCAGGCGCTGGTTGTCAGCAGCCATTCTCCCCAGCAGCCTGAAGGAGGTGGGGAGGGGACACAAGGAGTGGATGGATATTAGGAGGGGGGGTGGGGATGTGTGCACTTTCACTCATAATGACGATGAGACCCGGTCAACACAAAACAAACTGACACCAAGCAATAAGAACATTGCATTGCTCAGAAGTCCTTACTCACTACTTTTACTGCTTATAAGGTTTTACCCCCAATGGATTTTGTGACTCATTTACATATCCAGAGTATTTACCAGATGAATTGAGGTACAGCTACCTCACTCTATCTCACTGACTGAGTGAGTGCAGCAAGAATGTAACACCCAGAACCTCGCCCTCTAAACCAGTAAGAAAAACAGGAAACAATCATTAATAACATGCTTCACTGGTGAGGCCAATGTTGAGGAACCTTTGTCCCTATCACTAACGCTTATGATGGCCTTGAAGAGGAAGAGCTCTGACAACTCACATTTCAGTCAGGACTATGTGTTCAAAGCATTCTCTGTGAGGCAGCACTGGAGTGTGAGAGAATCTGATGTG
Source organism: Aldrovandia affinis (assembly GCA_029706075.1). Lineage (NCBI taxonomy): Eukaryota > Metazoa > Chordata > Actinopteri > Notacanthiformes > Halosauridae > Aldrovandia > Aldrovandia affinis. The sequence goes on along the minus strand of JAINUG010000036.1, from coordinate 2,401,041 downwards.
GAGGGACTTTGGGCTGCCTGGTAAATAATAATATTTGGAGCACATCCCCATTAATGGTAATGCTTCAGGTTCAGCCTCTGATTTCTGAGTCATGCAATGCTCCTCAGCCAATTTTGAGCCATTCGCAATCCTCCTCACACAACATCACAATGATCATGTTTTTGTTCAAATTTCAGGGCTCTGGGTAGCATCAGGGTTCTGGCTGACACTTCTGGGCAGGCCTCATCTTCTGGTACCATGGTGATGGGGCCGTGGGGTCACATTAAATCTCACCCTTGTGACTCACTCTCCTCCTTTCATGTTTATACATCAAAGCTCATTTAAATATGGCCCTAGTTCAAACCAACAACCTTGTGGAAACACCTCCTTGACTCCTATGACTGATACACAAGGGAATTTTCTGGGAATTTTCATATGTGCAGTCAGTGGTATAAATTGTTTACTTGAATCTGTAAAATAAATGTAGACAAAGACAGTGATACTTAATTTGATAGGTATCCTATTCCCCACCCCCCACACACACACAAATAAAAAAGCAGTTGTGTGATTCTTCATCCTATGTATTTGTACTTTCCCAAAATGTTTTATTTTCCTGCTGACCCAGTAAAACCACTGGTACTATTATAAAATCCATATTGTGTCCTTCCTTCCTACCTCAGTATGTGTCCTTTCAATTTTGCTACCTGCTACCAGTTTTATCTGTCTAAAGCCAAGGCATTTTTTCTCCTCAGTGCTGAATCCTTTCCAAACAGAGCACTATCCACAATTGAATTTGGCTACAGAGTAATATGTTCAGTATTAAACCAACAAAAACAAATGAAAATAGTTGTAAAATATAGGCCTACTCTTATATATATTTGAGTGTTCAAGTGAGTCATTTGTAGTGAGTCATTTGTACTCTTATCTGAGTTGATTTAACAATGAACACTTTGCTGTGTGATATTATTCCACAGTTACTGCTGCTCCTGGGATTATCTGAGATTTAGGATCCCCTGAGTACACTTCCTGTGTCTGGTTATCTGTTTCACGGTGTTCCCCTTGACACATTTAGGGAATTGAAAGGCTGGAGCAGTGCTTTGGTATGTTAAGAGGGCAAAAACAAGGTGGGCAGCTAATGCCACCTTGCTTGAGGGAAAAAATATTGAAAAACAAAATAAACCTTTATCTGAAGATCATAAAATGGATTAAAAGTGACTTTGCATGACATCCACCCTGTATCGTTGTGTAGGTTGCAAACATAACCAAAAACTGGCCAGCGTTAACTCCATGAATTTTCCACTTTTAATTATTTTTTAGTTATCCAGTATCAGTCTGTAAGTAAGGAAGTTTTGGCATTTGCTTTCTCAGTGTGTGTATATCTGTTACCATGGTGGCCACAATAACACCTAATTAGTACACACATCACAGCTGTCCTTATGACTGTCTTGCACAAACATCCCCAGCTAAGTGGTCTCAGAGCCGCAGAGTAGATATATTACATCCAAAGTGATGCCTGTGACAAGCCACTTGCCTGAGAGTCAGCTGAGGAGGAATTTAATTAACTTCCAATTAACTCAATTAACTTCCAATAGGGCAATGTCCTCCTATTGGTTATCTTTTCGAAGAGTGAGATTGAGATAAGAAGTTAAGAGTGAGATCTCTCAGACAGGAGCTATTGCCTCTGGGTCAGTGACCAATACCTTATCTGAGATCCACATGATTCCTGCACAATAGATGAATTCCAGTGGGTTCATTCAGCATAAATAAGAACCTTGGAGGAGGGTCCACAGTAAGACTGGCTCAATGCATATGAATCCATTAACTTGCAGTTAATTCACACTGATCTGGGCTTGGAAATTAACCAATGCATTGTGGGTAAAGACAACCCCAAGGAACAACCGAGCAGACAGAAACCAAGAAGAAACAGGAAACATGGATGACACCTACACATTCCCTGATTACATGCAACTGATTAAGTGTCACTTTGGGAATTCAGGCAGAAGGGGGGGTAGGAGTAGATTACCTTTCCTCATTGGTTAGGGAAGTCAGTGCTCCACTCACATGCACTTTTATCCCTCATTAGAAGGGAAACTACAATACTAAAAGCCCCATCAATTAATCTGCCCAGACATTTCACAAGAGTCCATCAGTATCCAGCAACAGATGAAATTGAGCAGTTCTCCAGTAAGGTCCCCATGCCTTTATAAAGTTATGAGTTCATGCATGAGACATAACTGTAATTCAAGCAAAGGGTGCTTCTACCAAGTATTAACTCACCAGGGTGTACAGTAATCAAACACAGTCATTATAGTTTTTCATTTTTATACATTTTCCAAAGTTTTGAGATGTATTTTTTGAACTTGGAAATTGTTAGTTATAATGTGTAAACAAAGATTTATCCTGAAATCATGATTTAATTTGTTTTCATTTAAAGCTGTAAGGTAACAACAGGTAAAATATTTCAAATGAGGTGTAGACTTTAATGGAGCACTGTAGAGTATGACAGTCTAGCATAACACCATTGTCTAAAATCATAAACAAAAAAAGTTAGAAAACAGTTGGAGAAGTCTGGGTCTTCCATTTACATTTTACATTTTTGGCATTTAGCAGACGCTCTTATCCAGAGCGACTTACATAGTTTTTTTTTCTTGTACATGGAACCCATTTATACAGCTGGATATTTTACTGAAGCAATTCAGGTTAAGTACAACAGCAGTGGCCCCACCTGGGAATTGAACCAGCAACCTCTGAGTTACAAGTCCAGTCCCCTAACCATTACACTACACTGCCTGCCTACACTGTCTTGTTTTCTATCCCTAGCATGGATCATTCTTAATTCTAGTCTAAATTTAGCAGTCTAACAGTTAATGCATCACCGTCTGCCTGGTGGTGTAGAATTATTCCCTATTGAATTTTGAAGACGATTGTGTCAGAAAATTAGTTCATTCCTCACTTAGCGCATAGTGACACTTGGGAGTTTTTTTTTTTTGTTACACTTAATAGCAATTTTGATAGTGTGTCCATCCATTTTTGCAAAATGGTTGTGCAATCCGCCGATCTCATGTTCTCAAAGACAGAAATAGCTGTAGATCTCATTTGGAATTTGATGTCTCCATAGGAACTCAGCACAGCTTGCTTTGAGTTGAGTTTGAGTAGGATTTCACTTGGACCAAATGCAGGGAAACTCAATCCCTTCCTCCTAATGTATATACTGTATCTATATGCCATTTAGCTAATGCTTGGTGCAATATGTATTTTCTCATGCAGAAAATAGAACGCTTCAGTATGGATTATGTATGGTGCTCTTAAGTGTGATTAAGGATAATTGTTTGGTAGTATGTTTTTGCTGTTGTGTAAATAATAATATAATGCATATTGTAAACACTGTCTTTCATCTTGATGCTTATTAAATGTAACTCTTCTCTACCGATGTTGGCTCCTCTGTACAGCCACTGTTAGTCTTGTTGCTCCTGTGATACGTATTTAATGTAGTGTACCATCATAACCTAGTGACTTGCTCTGGATAAGAACTGCCAAATGAATAAAGAAATAGATCTCATGACACTGCCAAAGACCATGGGGCCTTGCTTTCTGCTGTCGCCCTGCCAGATTGCCTGATGGAAAATGTGACAACCGATGCGAGAATATTTTAAATGTCACATGCAGAGGCGTTGGCACATTCTAAAAGGAAGGGGGAGAGACGCGGCCGTGCTAACGGTTTGTTTTCCATCCAGAGAAAGCTGAATCGGTGTCCACACAATGATTAAACAGTCTAAATCTTTTTTGTGTCCGTTTTGGCAGCTTTACCTTTTCCCGGCTTTAGAAGCCATGAAATGGCACAGCTAGAAGAGATGGCTTGAAGTGGCTGCAGGTTGAAAATGACTGATCGGAGAGATCATAGAGCAGAGAAGTTAAAATTGTATCCTCTTCAGCATGTGTGTATCTCAGGACTAAAACATTATCATTAAAAGGTGAAGCCCATTGGATCAAGTACAATGTAAATCTCACAGAGGTGAGGTACAGAGTGACGAGGAGCCTTGTCCTTGTCCTTTCCTAACTTCACACAAAGAGCTCAATCTGCTTAACTGAAGGGACAACACACAAAAATATACTGTATGAGTGGCTAGCTTAAAAGACAAAAGCTTATTAAGAGTCGACAATGTGTCTGAGACAATTAGACTGGAATCAAATGTGCATGTGTCTGTGTGCATGTGTGTATACTGCATATAATATCACTGTGAATACAGCATAAACAATTTCTGCAGCACATTTCTTTAAACTAATGACACATTAATCTTAAAATCCAGAAAGCGAGTAAAATGTGATTCATTGTGGAGCAGATGTCAAACTGTAGAATACTGGAATGACATTTTCCTAATCCTAACCTAATCAGAAAGAGAAATGTTTATATTTTTCCTCTTAATATATTTTTGGTTTCAATAATGTAATATCTATAAAATCTCTAATAATCAATTTATTAATAATCTTTAATTATACTTTTTAATGATAGGCCTATATTTTTTATATAAAATATATTTTTGATTCATTTTTTTCTGTTGAAACTTATTTTTTTATCATATATCAAAAGTTAAATGTACCCTTACAGGTAAATACAATGTTTGCTATATGGCTTTAATCATATGGTTTAATAATTGCAGGACAGAAACCTAGTGCATCTGCATGCATTCCATTTTTGTAACTGGCAACCTGAAAACAACAAAAACACATTTACTGAGAATTGCTCATTTTTACTATGAATATATGTACATTCCATATGCTATACATTTTTAGTGAAAATAATGATTGTCTGTACAGCCTCCAGCACACATGGTTCTCCTGACAGAAACCAGCTCTATCATGGCACACACAAATTCTCAGAAGCCGAATTTAACACAAAATTACACCAACCTTTGTGCACAGCAAAGAAAACAGACAAAGCAAACATCAAAAAATATTACTGTATTATCACCATGTCGAAGAAAAGAAAACACAGTATGCTGAGCAAGACACAGCAAAAAGAGCAAAAATATTGTTGAATTGTTGGAGATCCATCCTTATCCTTGTAACATTTATCATAATTTGTACAAGTATTAGATTTTTACTTGCGTACTGTCTTACTGAAAACAACATTTATTATTCATTTCAGGCATAGTCACTATGATACATACACATGGGGGAAATATGTAGTAACTCTTAATTATGTTACTTAAGCTTAACCCATATCCGCATAATGCATTATTCTGTATAAACACGTTGTGTGCCTAGCCACATAACACACCCATTCACACTCAGCCAAACTTCAGTCTAACACTTCCCTCTTATTGGAAATAGAAAGAGAAACAATTATGTATCAATGGAAAGAGCATGAAATTATCTTTATTTTGATGTATAAACTGATGTGTTATGCCCAATCACAAAAAAGCATAATTTATAATAATACATAATTTGTAGCAATTTATGGTATGTCATATAAATTAAATGTTTTAACAATTGGTTATTATATACAAAATATGTGTCTAAATTATTTACAGATAAATTCTTACAATCTTACATTTATTTGTCACATGTACATTTACATGTTACCATTTTGAAATTTGACCTGAAAAGTTAAGTTTCCATGAATTGAGTTCGTATCATTCTCTGTAATGTCACAAGTTCATCTCATTCTTCATTTTTGTTATTAGTTTGCCTGCCTTTTGTTTGTTGTGTCTGTTGGGATCAAAATAAGTGAACATCTGGTAATGAAAGAAGCCAAAACATGGATCAGGACACATACCCACTTCACATACTGAATAAATTGAAATTATGTCAACACATTGAACGTGAACCTTACAAGTACTAGCAATTTCCATTCGCTTTGGTGTGTGGGGCAAATCCCGATTGAACCTTCTGCCATTGTCTAGAGCTGGAGTTCCTACTGCTTTCCTGTAGCTTCTACCTCTTATCAAGTTCATAGATAGAAACTCTCTGAGGTTGCGCAATTTCAATGTTGTATTATGAGCTTTATTGCAAACAATGCAAGCATTTAGGATAGTGATGTCAAGCATGTACCAAATTATTTTATGGTCCCACTTTAGTGACTTTGTTTGTCTCTTGTAACAGGCATTTTTTTTGTCAGGGAAGTCTACACCCCCCATGTGTTTGTTATGTAATGATATAATATTTGGATGTTGCACCTCAACATGCATTTCATAGAATTTCTGCTACGGGATTTTCTGTAGGACAGCAAGTGTTGCCTTTGCGCAATCTACGTAAAATCCCATCAATCGGCGGATATGGGTTAACCCAAAACAATTTTCTACCATAGCCCTCCTCTCTGGATTACCCACTGCCACAATCTCTACATTACCATAATAATAATAGTAATAATAATAATGACAACAACACTTGGTGACTTATTATCATAATATAGTTGCATATAGAATAACACATTTCTCCAAAACTACATCCAGCAGCGTGTGGTGTTTTTCCATTTCAGCTTAAAAACTCCCAAAATCTGAAACAAATAGCTTGATGCAGAAAACAGCAGAGCTTAAGGCGCTGTTACTTTTGTCATACCTCAAATAGGCTTCTTAGTTTAGTTTTTTTCCCCTTAAGTCTAAAGAAAACAATGTAAAAGACTGATATGGCTATTCAATCCAGTTTCTTTTCTACATTTTCAGCCTGCAGCTGTAACAGCAAGACATTTATCCTCACTTTCAAAACAATGTTAAAACATGGCTCAAGTTCCCCCTACAGCCCTACCCCTACGTGCTGACAACGAGGGGAAAATGTACCCTTTCCCACCAGTTTTTCTGTGTGGGCCTGTGGAAGGGCTTGCACGTACATTAAAACACAGCGTTAAGGGGAAGTGTGCATTCCTGCTCAGAAATATTTTTGCCTCTAATGCTCGTGTCCCAAACTTCTGTCTGTTGCTCTCCCAAATGATGGCCCCGGCCCACACGGAATGATCTTGACACCTTAATCCTGGCCCCAGCCATCATAATCAAACTCTGGCAATGTCTGATGCACCATCGCCAAGCCAGGCACTGTATACACTGTGCACTTGCTCTGTCAGAGGGAATCAGAGGCAGCTTTGTGATGGCCAGATTCGATATCAATTTCATAAATAAACACAGCTAGCCATCGAACCTAAAGGTGCTTTGCATTTCAATTACTGCTTTGAAACATAACCTTCAGACCACTGTGCACTCAATACCAGTAATGTCCGCCGATAAACACTGGCAGGTGTGTGTCACAGTGTCCATTTAAAGTCTACACCCCATCTAAAAAATGTCACCTTTTGTTGCCTTACAGCCTAAAATTAAAACAAATTCAATCAGATTTTTTCCATGTCTGAACATTAATAAAAAATAAAAAACTAGAATAACTTGGATTGATAAGTCTACACCCTGCTGAGTTAATACTTTGTAGAAGCACCCTTTGCTTGAATTACAGCCATGAGTCTGTTTGGATATGTCTCCACCAGCTTTGCACACCTAGATTGGTTTCATCTCATAATTGGTTTCATCATCTTGATTTTATCTGACCACAACAATTTTTGCCACATGGCTTTAGAATCTTCAGAGTGCATACCTCAAACAGGACTGAATGTGGACTTGTTTGAGTAGTGGCTTCCTCATTGCCACCCTACCATACAGACCAGAATTGTGGAGAGCTTTCTGTATTGTTGACACATGCACATGTTAACCACTCTTTGCCATAAATTCCTGTAGCTCCTTCATAGTTGCCATTAGCCTTTTTTTATTACTTGGTATTTAAGGTAAAATGTGCAAATAAAGGTGGAAAAAGACTGATTTAATATGTTTTAATTTCAGGCATTTTTGAGACGGAGTGTAAACTTTAAAGGGGCACTGTATATACATGTAGGCTCATCCTTTATAAAGTGCGAATGAGCAGAATATGTGTTCTTCTGTCATATTGAATTGGGGATTGATTAAAAAAAGAAGCAGCTGAGCTGGACTGAGGTGACCTTAATAAGGCTGCAGCCAGCAAAATATAAAGTTATAAAATAATAAAGAAACAACTTCAATACCGATTGACAATAATACAGTGCTGTGCTGCAACATTGTATTGATAATAAATTATTGTTGTTATTAATCATTATCATTAGCTTTTTCAATGCAAACACTATTGTAAATTTTTGTGATTTTGGCTGAACTTGTCAAATTGTGTTTGTGAATATATATATATAATACAACATATAAGATAAAATATATTATAAATATATATAATATATAAAAATACACACAGGGCAAAACCACTTTTTGTAAAAATCTGTACTTAATGATGCTTTCAGTGCCTTTCAATTTCAACAGCAAGTCAGCAAGGCCTTTCCTGGTATGCACTTCCATGTTTTCTAAACTGATAGAAGGTATGTTATAAAAATGTTACCAGTCATGAATTAAGTATGGCTTCAGTTTGAAACAGTTAATAAACAGATAGTAGGAAGATATAAAATAGGTAATAAGATTTCCAAGGTTTTTGGAATGCCAGTTTGATTAGAAACGGACTAAATTGCAAATTACATAAATACAGAAGAAATATAAACATTCATGGTATATTTACATAGTATATAGACTTGAGTAAATCACCATGACTATCCTGAACATAGGGCTGTGACGTTATGACATTTCCATGGTATTATAATCATACTACACAATATCACGGTTTTTCTGTATCAGTTTTTAAGCTAAAAAAAAGTATCACACAAAGTTTAAAACTCGATCTGTTTATTGTATGTGTCTTTGCAGATTTATGTACCATTTTAATTGAAAAATCTAACAAAAAATGCAACTGAATATCGTTCATATTGTAAATAAATAAATTTAAATTATTCACTTTGCGAATTAAGAAACATTTTGCTGTATCGCGTTGTCAGTTTATCGGATCTAGTAGGCTACTATATTTATCTACTTACTTTTCCCACTGTGACATAACGTGAAGGATGATGTTCACGGATGAACGAGTTCGCTTTTTGGGGGGATATAACTTGTCATTACAGACCGCCTCTGCATCGAAATCAGCGTCGGACATCGCAAGTTTTATAAACGACTGCAAACGGAGATTTATGCCATGTAGCTAGCTAGCTAATAACAGCTACCCACCATTTCATTCATTTTCATTTATTTGACAGGGACAGCGCACATTGATAACAGTTCTGCAAATGTGCCAGAGTTAGCCAAGGAGGCTAATTTTGCCTCTGGGCAGGCAGCTACCGATGCGAGGGAGCTGTTTGCATGTGCACAATCGCGTTGTAAACCAAACAAAATGCAAGAACTGCCAACGAGGTGGTGGGATTAAATTATACAAATTAAATTAGCCTACACCCCAGGTCCAGTATATATTAGGCTATTTAATATGGGCTATTTAGACATTTTAGCAGGGTAACGGTTTAAATATTTTCCCCCCCGCATGAAAATAGCTTTTGCCACGTGATTTACTATCACGTTTATGATAGTACTATTTCATATTTTAATATAGTGGTACACCGTCATACCGGTTTAGGCTACTACCACATCCCTACATATATAAAGACCCCAAAAATGGTCTCTAAGGTAGTAATGATGGAGTTGAAATGGTCATGTTAACCAATATTACCCATATTATCCATATTTAGAATATCAAATGAAGGATGCAACAGCCTGCCGATCTGGCAGTAATTTACAAGGGACGTACTAGGTCTTCACTTGGCGCTGTCCCATTGGCTCAAATCGTGCTGCCTTTAAAAAGCAAGAGTGTAAATCAAGAAAGCCTCTCTACATTTGAGCAGCCAGGCTGCGCACTGAAGTACCCTGGGGTGGGGGGGTGATACTGGGAGGTGTTAGTGATACCACTCAACTGCCGTAAATAGGGCAGAAACACCACATGGGCAACTACTACCCTCAAAGTAACATTGTTATGCTGGGTGGTAGGGACGTTGGGTAACTACAATGTTATCACTAAACTCTAGGGGGCAACAGTGTTTCCAGAGTCACTGTGACAGGGGCTCTCTGGGCTACCAGAATGGCACCAGACATGATGAGTTTCACCAGAGAAGTAACGTGATATTAAAGTGGTTTATCAATTTTTACTCTTAATTAAATACAATTCATTTCAAAGCATACTCATAATGGATACCTGTGCTGCTATGGAGGTTGAAAGATGACAAAGTAACTTCTAAAGCTCTGGTGAACAATATTCAATACTGTCTATGTACATTAAACCAGTATTACACATAACAATAATATGAGACAATAACATTTTTATTTCATGAAATAATAATCTGGGAATCAGTATAAACTAAATGTATTGTTATATTTATTTTGGGAACACTAATATAACCCACCCATATAAACATAATTAAAATCTATATACCAATACAAATAAAAGTAAATCTGGAAAAGAAGGAAGTCATTTAAAATGAACCCCTGGGAAAATATGTAATTGGGCATACCATACACAGATCATGTGATTCTGAGAGACTTATGAGCTTGTTATGTCCAACAAGACGCTTTCTCTTGATTTCAGTAAATACAGTAAAACATATTTTTTTCTGATGGAAGATATGCTGACGAAATTGCCTGAATGAAAAACAGACAAAAGAAACAATATTACGAATTTCAGAGGTAAAGCATAGATGAAGGTGGATTAGTGTGTGTTTGATACTGAGAGGAGTCACACCTTAATCCTGCCCATAATAATATATACCAGAAAACACCAATGAACTCTGCACCCATTAACACCAAACTGCAGCATGGCCAGCTTTTGAAAGAAACAGCAGGACAATGTGCAATTAGTTACAGCATCTAATGCACAGTTGATATAGCTGGCCTAAACCTGATTGATTGACTAACTATCTGATTGAGTTCTAAATACTAAATACTTCCTGGTTTCTGAAACCTACAATTTGACTGTGGGAAATGAAGGCTTTAAAACAGCTTATTCTGATTAAATGATCATTAACACAAAAATGATGGAAGCATGAAAATACATGTTATCAATTCCCTTAATCAAATATGGGGTAGGATGGAACAAAAACCAGCATACACAGGATTGTGCAGGACTGAGTTTGGGAGCCCCTGTGTTTGCTAAATATACAGTGTTTCTTACACAAACATTGTGTAAAATTAACACAGTATATTACATGGTTGATTCACAAAATGAGCCAAAAAGTCAACCTTTCTACAGAATAAATGCAGTAACCACAGTTTGCTTCTTCTTTAGGGTTTGTGTGTGTAGCCAAAGCTCCCAGGCTCACTCTGTCTATCTATCCTGGGCTGATTTCATGCCCGTACGGTGTTAAGTGAATTAAGAGCATACCCTCCAACCACTGCAGTGCTGTTCCATCACCGAAACTCACATGCACCTGCTTAACGTTCCAGCAGTCTGTAAGGCGCACGTGTCAGGTGGTATTCTACAGCCAACATGACATCACCATGCACAGCCCATCAATCACAGAGGCGGACTCGTTTGATATCAGGTGTGGAAACTAATGGATTGCTCTCATCTTACATTTACAGCAAGGTATCTGTAATTCTATAAGCGCAAGCTCCGTTAATGTTTACAGCTGGTTTGAGATATATTTTAAATAACCAGCTTTTATTCCCATTCACTTTCAGTTATTTTCTATTATTACTATTATATACGCTCCCAAATCAGATACATGCACACTGTAATACAAGAAAAAACAAAACAATGAAAAGTTGTTTGGCTGTAAATCACTTCTAATTGAAGATAAATGGACTCTTAACTCAGAGTATAGGAAAACATCTCTCTTTAAGAGCAGTTGAAGTGACAATTGAAGCATACATTTTATTCTAGGGCCCCAATTTACAACTCATTTTGGTACTTGATTCAAGTTGTCACAACAGTACAGACAAGGCCTATTGAGATTAAATTGAATTTGGGCCCAGGGATTATACAATAATATTTTTTTAATTATTATTATTTTATGAAACTTTTATGAAAGTGAAAATTGTAATTCAATGTTGCTCTACAACAGACATAGGAACGCATATGTACAAAATATGATGTTATAACTTCAAATAAAACATGCATACATACATTCTCTTGTAATAAAATATGTTCTTATAATATGTTAATGTCAGTGTTAATAACCATCACACATTGCTAGTACTGAAAATATGCCAGTGGAGATTATATGAACCAATCTGAATGTATAATTATTGCAAATAATATTTTATGTATATATTGTAGATTAACTTTATTGACTTTTTAAAAAAAAGACTCAAGAGCTTTAGTAGCCAACAAACAATTGTCACAGAAATGTGGTTAGAGTTATAATTTGTTATAAATTGTACACAATGTACATAAAATTTAATTTAATTTAATTTTCTTGCTAAAATGTCTGAAACTAGTGAAATGCATGCATATACCTTTATATGTCAAATTGAACATAGGGAATTTGTCCCTGTATTTCACAGTGAAATTTGAAAAATATGCTTGGCAAAGTGCAAATAAATAAATAGTGTGATATTATGTAAATAAATAGCACCCTCTTGATGTGTAAATGTACAATAAATTATGCATCATTAGCTAAAAATAATTCTTCAATTTAGGAAGATACAAACCTTTTACATTTTTAACAAGGTACCAAATATATTTGTATGAAGGAGAAAATCTTGACTGGTTAAAATTTTTAAAAATGAAATAAAACATTGTCTGGATTCAAGTATTAAAACAGATTGTCAATTTTGCATGGGTATGTGGCCAATACATTTTTTTTTTAACTCCAAAAATACTCTATATACTAGCTTTGAAGGTTGAGAAGGGGTGAAGCCAGATGACTGTGACCGTGAAACACTAGGGGCCTCAGTAATCCTGATCAGTGTTAAACACAAAGAGGATTAAACAGTTCTTCAGAGTTAATGGCTTTATGGAAATCACTTCCCTTTGACTATGTACAGTAACGGTTATTGACAAGACAACAGGGTTTTAGGAATTTGGGTTATTTTTCACTAGGTGTTCTTCTTAAAGTGTTTCTGTTTAATAGTTTTCTGTCAAGAGTTACAACACACTGTTCCCAACATAATCGAAATAAAAAGAAGATAATTAATCTTAAACTCACAACTGAAAACAAAATATATTATGCATAGCTTAACATTAATCCATGACGAGAAATCCATTTCAGCAATGAAACAGATAGGACAAAAGCAGCCTCCAAAAATACAGTGCTCCCTGCTACCATTTTACAACCATTAACCTACATTTAAAACATGCTGAAAATATACACGCTCAATAAGTGCAATACAATTGTACAATAAGTCAAATTAAATAAAGATGAAATACCAATGGCTTGCATAAACTCACATAACATATGAATTTGAATATAATAAGATAATAAGATAAATATATGTAATATGTGTGGACATGTTAAATTACCTTTTTAGTTTGAACAGTAATGAGCTGTTTGCCATGTAATATTGTTGTATTTTGAACACAAATTCAAGACCACTTACATGAATTTAAGCATAAAATATAATGCGATCTTTAATGGAAAAATTACATGAGACCATTAATGACATAAGAGAAAACTAGTTAAAAAAAATTGCTATGTTAATTTAAAAAGGTTTTCACTGTGAGTGATTTGGAAAGCTGAGATTTGCTCACAGTGTAGATTGAACTAGACTCTGACCCCTCTAATGGGGCCAGCCCTCTCTTGGAGTGACCGGGATTAAAGGCAACTTCTTTCATCTCGTCCTGAACTCAAATATTACAGCGCATAATCCTCCAACTGCTGCCCTGTGCATTCCACTGCCTAACCTGGGATGGTCATTACGGCGGCTGGGATGGGCTACCCTGGCCCCCTACAACCCGGTCCAGCCAGAGTTTTCCCTGACTCTATGAGAAAACCAAATTTTCCTGCCACCTCAATAGCGTGAAGTCAGGCTGCGGGGGGCCATCCTTTATCGATCCCACCCATGCATCACAGACCACGGAAGCTCTGGTGCACAGCACACACGATGCCTCGCTCTCGGTCCGGGAACACCTCCACCCCCTGCTCGCACATGTCAATGTAGCAGAGCACAGGAGTTGTGTTGTGTTGCACCTGGACTGCAGATGGGGAGGAAAGGTGTGCGTGAGGGGACAGCCTTGGGGCCTGAGAAGGAGCATGCTGAGAGCACTGCACTGCTTCCACAGTAAAGTTACATACATCAGCCAACCACAGGGACAACAAACACTGGGGGGAAAAATGGGAACAAAACTGAAAGATTCAGAGAGTTTCAGAGAGAGAGTGTGAGAGAGAGAGAGAGAGAGGAAGAGGGAGATGGAGAATGAGCGAGAGAGAGAGAGAGAGAGAGAGAGAGAGAGAGAGAGAGAGAGACATAGGGGAGAAATACAAATATGACCGGAGTGTTGAAGCACCTACTGGTTCTGGTAGCGGAGAGATTCCGTGGTGCAAAGTTCTGAAACATCCATCAGTCCAGGCTTAGCATTCCAACAGTCGGGGGAGACCAGAGGAGAGGGGAGGGCAGGACAGATCCGTTGTCTCCCCCAAAAGAAATGGGGGGAAACCTTCAGAGCCAGTTCCCCTGAAAAACACCTCCCAGCTGCAGCAACACACCTCCCAGCTGGACCAGGTGTTTCAGTCTGTGTGTGTGTCTGAGTGGATGAGAATGGGAAAGAGAGAGAGAGAGTGGTGAGAGGAGGAAAGAGATAGAGGTGAGGGGAGCTAAGAGAGAGAGAGATGTAAAGCAAGAGAGGGAGAGAGACACACAAATTCACTTACTCACTCACATGCGCGCACACACGCACACACACACACACACACACACACACACACACACACACACGCACGCAGGCAGGCAGGCAGTGGTGGTGGTGGTGGGACAGTGCTGGCTGTGTGGCAGAGGCAGAGACGCAGGGAAAATGAGTGAGAGAAATGACTCTCTCCACGGCCAGAAGAGGGCTCTTTAAGATTCAAGGGCATGATGAATAATAAGGAACAGCTGCTGTTGGCTGACTCTGGTGGGGAGGGGGGGCTTATAGCCACAGGGAGGGCTGGCAAGAGGGGAGGGAAGAGGGATGAGGGGAGGCAGCCAATAAGAATTCACATGCCCTCCCAGGACCACAAGCACAACACCTCTCTTAACTATATTCACACCCTCATACACACACACACATACACAAATATTACTCACCATCTAAAACAGACAGCATAAGGTAAAATGAACATAATCAAATAATTAAAATTCATATATATTCAGTATATACAGTATATATGTAGATCGAGGACACATACTTTGGCATGTTGGATGTTACCTGTTAACTGTTGGATGTTGCCTATGTGCAATATGTGAAAACACAACTGGATGGATTTGAGCAGTGGTTCTGCACAATTCAGGGAGATGAATCATGTTCTAACATGTCATGTTCAAAGAGTCAGTCAGTTACTCAATGTAAATCACATTATAGTTAAACTAAATTTGGGGGCGAAGTTTCAGCTAAATCCTCATCATTAACACAAGTAGGAACCTAAACAGAGGGACGGAACAGGACATTTGTACCATCTCCATGGTAAATTCAACATAATTGATGAAGACCCCCCCACCAAAGGGTTCTTAATGTCCTATGTAAATGAGGGAGAAAGAGTCAGTCAGCTCAAGAGATAACATGACAGCCAGTACAATAGACTGTCCTTGCCAGTCAGTCAGAACTGTGTAGGGAATGACTGTAAGGGTCTATGAATTATAACAAATGAAAAGCAATGTGCCATTTTAAAGATTGGGTGATGAGATGAAAATAACCATAGAACCAATAGTAAGATGGTTTAGGAATGCGTCACCCACCCAAATGTGTATCTGTGCATGCTTCCACTGCTTGAGGAAGTGAAGTTTTCACCATTTTCATTCCCAGCATATCTTAGAATTAAGTTTTGATGAAATTACATTTTCAAAAATTTGACAAGTATGCGCGGATTCCACCATGTCAAGTTACTATTAACTGTACAGTTTCTAAAGTAAGTTTAGATGTTTCCAAGTTCTGCCTATATCAGGGAATATAGCACTGCTTCGGACGCCTCTCAGCCAATCACAATGCTCAGTCGGTTCTACCTGTTTTATTAATTCCTTTCAAGTCACTGCTGCTGGAGTCCTTGTGAACTGGTTTAATAGGACCAAATAAGCCCGGAATACTATTAAAGTGCAAATCAATGACAGAACATTTAGGTGTTATCCAAATAGAACCAAACTAGGGCCAAATAAACTATCCTAATGATGAGGAAGAAGCAAAGATCCAGACAAAATCAATACTCCAGACTCATATTTTTCTTCAAATTAAAGCAGATATATTAATCTCTTGTGCCCACTCTTTGTTAGTTTGCTTCAAATTCCAAAAGACCAACAGTTATAGAGAATAATGGACTGGTTTTCTTCTCAAACTATCTCTGTGTGGCCTAAACTATTTTTAAGTGGCTTAGCCCTTGGCCTGTTATCCAATTGTCTTTTGAAACTCAGACCTTGTGCAAACCAGGGTAATTTAATTGCAAATCACAGGATTAAAAGGTTGTTCGTTGTAATTCTTTAATCCATTGGATTGGCTTTAAGCAGGAGGAAGAACAAGCAGTTTAGAAAGTTCATTGGGAGGAGGAAGAGAGAGCCACAGACAAACGAATCCACAGTAACCGCACATCTCAGGCTGATTGAAACGGTAACTGATGAAGTTTAGACATGTGATGAAATGCCCTTGCAGCTCAGCTGATGGACGGGCCAATTTAACAACTGGTCGTGTCCGGGACGCAGGTGGAGAGTGAAGAAAACATTATTGCCTAACAAATATGAGTCACTCATATGTATACTATTGATAATTAACTTCTTATCAACTTTCCAATAATAATTGTAGCCGATCCAATCATAATTGCTAAAGTGATGGAAAGCATACACCCCTCGGTACCCAATGCAGTGGTCTAGACCTGTCCAAAATCCAGGGAATTTTAGATGTAGAACATTTCGCAGTCCATTTAATGCAGCACAAGGCAGGAATGTGGTTGTAAAAATCTTTGGGAGAGGAAGGGAGGGTGTCGAGGGGTCATTATCATGGTGGCCATTGATTTGGGTGGTGAGGGAATCCTGCAAATATCCTGCCAAATGAACATGACTGGATACACACACACACACACACACACACAGAAGTACAGACATGCAAATGGTTCCCTCCCTCTTGCACATGGATCTTTATTGTAGAGTTGGGATTGGGATTGTAGAGCCAAGCAGCCCACACACCCCTCTCTCAGCACTGTTCAGCTGCCCTCCTCAACGGCTCCCAACACTAAAGAATCGACAGCATTAGGAGTTGTTGAGAAGGGCAGCTGAGCAGTTATGACAGAGAGGTGTGTGGGGCCCTGGGCAGATCAGTTCCACAGCCCTGAACCACATCCCAACACCAGGCCATCTGCATCCGTTACAGAGACCCAGGCGAGAACCACACCACTTCCACCTGCTCTCTCCTTAGATGGAGATGGGGCCTCAGCAGGATGGAGCCAAATTAAGGGCCACCTCATCCGTGAGGTGCGCTCCCTTGCCGGTCTCTGGAGGCGAGTATCAGCACAGGGCACTGGGGAGCCCTTGCCCCAGAGTTTGGAGCGGTATAATTGCCCTTGTTGTGTACGGCGGTTATCAGGTCGGCTAATCCCTTATTTTAATGAGTAAGCCTCTTCTCAGGCCAAGCATAAATATAATAATGAAAACTAATAATAATAATAATAAATAATAAAAACTCTTAGTATTGGATCAATTCAATTGGAGATGGTCACTTATGAGCTCTTTTTGATCAGATGCACTGTAAAATCATATTATGAAGATTGTGTCCTTCTTCTTTTGTAACGTCAGATGTCCAAAAGGGGCTAAAAGGCTGGCTTCCGAGGGTGGTCCATATAAGGGGCAGATGTTGATTTTAAGCCCCACGTCTTCATTGATGACCCAAAGCGACCAACCCCTCCGTAGACGGTTCAGCGTGGTCCAGATCCAATGGCGCCATCTCCTGGGTCCCAAAATGGACTTGGCCAAATCAGTGGTTGTGGAAGTATTATAATTTTTAGTGCCCAGGGTATCATTTCTGTATCTCTGGCATGTAAAGTTCTGCTTGTCAAGGTTGTTAGAATGTCTAATAAAGCTATGTCTAATAGTGAGATCTTTAAGCCTGAGTCTAAACCTCAAGCTGATTATTTTGATGTCAGTTTTACATTGGTGTCAGAAGCAGAATGAATCCATGCAGAAATCTCCAGACTCAAAGAAGAGCGAAGACACCATGAAGCATGGTGATCGCCCTAAGCCCCTGGTTGGTACTGGCCCTGAGGGAGCATTTGTTTCCCTGAAGAAGCTGCTTCTCCCAGACCTGGAGAGCAGAGCACAGTGGGTGTGAAGCGAGTGGTTGCCTAGCCTACTCTGGCAACCAGCAGGGCATGCGAAATTGGCCTGCAGACGATTTTGTTGTTCAACCACTACCCCGGAAGTAGCTCCCGAGCTTAGCCAAAATGGTTCCGGGGTAACCCACGCAACAAATAAAACCAGAGAGCAATCTCCACTCTTCCTCTGTTTTCCTGTTCTGTTCCTGTCCCTCCTTCCATCACCAGGACTTCGCTTCGTTCTCTCTCACTAAGCGCCTCAAACCTGAGGCCTCACGAAGACACACGCAAGACAAGTAGCTCTGAACAGCAGCAAAATCGACAGAGCACTGTTTCCATGAACTTAGCTGCAAACAATGCTAATTCCTGAAGAGCTGTGAAAGGATACAGCTAGCAATATCGGACATTTGAGTGAACACAGAAGTGGCCAGCTCCCTTCTTCAAAACTCATCTCCGATAATTAACTTTGCACCCTGGAAAACGAACCAGAGACTTCACTGCACCGTGAACAGTGAAGGAAACCTTGGACTCGCTGGAGACATCGTGACCGGAGTTCCCACGTTCTCTTCCGAACCCGAAACGCATCGAACCCCGCTGACCATGGAGTAAATGAAACAGGCTGTAGCATCTGGGCATAGCAAAGTTTAGCAATTAAATGTTTGTTCTGTACTGACTGTACAAACTGTTTTAAAATGTATCATGGTTCAGACTGACTTACCATTGTGTTTACCATTGTTTTTGTAGCTAGCATAGCTACTCACTGACTGTCTGTGTTAAAATACACCACACATAGACACAGGTCTTGCATGTATTCTTATCTACTAATCCGGCATTCTGATGTCAACATACGCAATAACTCCAGTCATTCTGGTATGCACAGTAAGCACCATCTTTTATTTTGCCTTGGTTACAGCCCATGTTTAAATTTCCCTACATCTTGTCTTTGTTCTCGATGCTCAGGTGCTTAAATCATGCAAGCACACCCTAGAGAACACACACATGCATGCACGGCTATGTGCCTCATCCAGCGTGCGCTCAAATGCACCCCACACACACACACACACACACATACAGATACATACATGCATTCACACATACAGTTGCTGTTCATTAATGTATTGAATTGTGCTTTGCTATTTTCATACTTTATGTTCATTAAATGTCATATTATTTTTCTACAAGGTTGTCTGTCTTAATGTTGCACTTGCATTGCATTGAGCCAACCTCTTCTAATTAGAACTCCTTGATGCCTTCAACCCCTTGGTTAGGTCATCAATATTATACATTTGGTATTAACTAAATGTATAGTGTTGTGATCTGATTAAGATTAATATTTTAATTTAATTGTAATTATTAATGTAATTATTAAATGAAATTCCAATTTGATAGTTAAGCATATTTTATGAGACTGGTATATGAAATCTAATGAGACTGATATTATAAGAATACTTATATTTTTGTCTGCTACTGTGTTAGGGATTAACAAGCCTTACATGGTGATGTCAACCTTAATAGAATTCTAATTTCTAGTGGGATAGCACCCTACAACATTCACATAAATACCTGCGCAGGTAAATACGTTCACATAAATACCTGCACAGGTAAATGCATAGGCACTATTTCCCACTCATATCTCAGTTCATGATAAATGGTTGTGATAAATATGGATTCAGACAGCTTTACATGTCAGGAGATACAAGCATCAAAGTCAAGGAAACAGATGAACAATTGTGTGAAGACCATTACAGGCGGTTATACCTATAGAAGAATAGTGCTGTACTATTGACTGGAAACAAAATAAGTAATTATAGATATCACACTTCATTGATGTACATGGTGCATACAAACTTCAAACTCCTAATAACATATGTGTTGCACAAGGTGTTCCACGTGACCTGAATCAAGACTATTCTAGAAACACTGTACCTGGTAGCAGTTACCAAGATTTCACAATGTGTTTTTAAAAACACCTCGTGGGGGAAATATTTGCGCTGGCATCGCTGTGCATTCCAAAGTTAGAGCACCAACAGAGTAGTTAGCACCCACAGTCAAAATCTCGCCAGTAGATTAGGGAGAAAACCCTAGGTAGACAATTATATTGCATGATAAAAGACCTACATGTTTGATACAGGAGCCAATTGTTCATTTACCAAGCGCCAGCCAGCACACTAGGCCCTTTCTTGGGGACGTCCAGAGGGAGTGGTCACGATCCATAAATCCTCTGTATTAATAATCTAGTTAATTATTAACCATTTTATGTCTCTCCTGCTTAGCCACATGTGTAACGTAGTCTTCCTGTACCCAAGGGATGGCCCTGGGGCTAGCACAAGCCACAGCTCTTTAAAACCAACAATGCTGCCCATGATTACAGGAGTGTTACCAGGAAGGAATACAGAGTAGGTCAGGTGGTGTCAGATGAGTTGCATTCGTACAGTGTGTGCGCAGGTGCTAATATACACACCAGTAAGAGTATGCTCTGAAAGGAGGCTTAATGCTGTTAGTGTTCTGGTCATGAGGGATTTTTATTGATATTGTTTAGTGTTCCTGCTCTAAAGCAGCCATCTTTCTGCTGAAGTTTAGCTACTCAGAAACAGAAGTGTGCCTGCCCATTGGGGGAGGTACTGATATACTCTGAAGCTTCAATTTAGATGGATCACAAAAACTTCACAAAAAGGTTCAGGTGTAGTGCTGAGCCCAAAGAATAAGTACTTAAGATATTATTAGAGCCCGCTTGCCTAGTGTGGAAGAGATCAACCTCGCCTCACATTGAGAGAGACCTAAGAGGTGCACATGACCTACTACATCAGTATTCAGTTGGTTCAGCCATGAATCCCCTTTCATCTTTACAGCTGGCCCTGGTTCCCATTGTGGCTTTACTTTATAGCCCTCTTAATCCCACGCCATTTCTGCCTGCCCTTCATGACTATTTTTACTTTAACATCCTGCATTGTGGACATTATTCATATGGGCCACTTGTTTTTATTACTATGCTTAAATAAACTCCAGAGAGCCCTGACTTTTCTGAATGCTGTTTTAGATTGCTCTGCCAGAATTAGAGAAAAGTCCCACTTTACTGTAAGTGTTCATAAAGCCTTCAAGAAGCATGTATAAACCCTTCAGTGGTGCAGCATGACATCTTTATAAATCACTTCTTTATAAAGCATTTCTACAGGAATTTTGGTCAGAGGGTGGACCAGTCAAATGACCTCAAGTGTCACATTTGGGTCATATGTCACATTTGAGTCATTCATGTGTCATGCCATCCTTTTGAAGGCCTTGCATTTGCTTCTGAATGATACAGTATATGAAGATAAATGAAGCATTTATTCGAAGCAGTCTTTTCCGCAAGAGACTCAAAACCCACCTTTTCAGACTCCACTATCACAGAATTCTGTACATATAGCTAATTGTCATCACCACTGCCTGCTTACTCAATAAAAAAAAATAATAATAATTACTAACCTTTTCCTTCCCAGTGTTATAGGTATGGTACGCAGCTGCCTGCAATGATGTCTATCACTGTATTACTGCACTGGTCTCTTGCGCAAACTATGATTGTTCCTACCATGTATTTATGCACATCTTGTAAGTAGCTCTAGATAAGAGCATCTGCTAAATGCCTAAAATGTAAAATGTAAATGTAATGCATTTAAAAATACATTCTGTAAATGTAAATTGTGACATTTTACCAATTTTCAATGGTGAACACAATGCAGTTTAATGCTTAAACATTGTCTGACTGACCTGGATAAGACCTCTCCTGCAGTACTGGACTGTAAATAGTCACTCACTCACAGGTGAGTGCAAGAAATGTAAAATGCAAATTTCCAGTTAAATAATGCATTTCATGAAAATGCACAAACATTCATTGTATTACCCCAATGCCAATTAAATGAAAAGTAATTTCTTAAGTAGCATGATTATGATTATGTTTTCTAACAGCATGAATATGCCTTTAACATGAAGTAAGACCGATGTCCCCTGCTCCTCTTCCATTCTCCGCAGTGATGACGTTCAACGTGCGTCTGTTCTCTATAGTACTTGGGTCACCCCTGATAGCAGGGCCAGCACAGCAGTCACATTGCACAAAGCTAGCAAATTGCCTATAATAACCACAAGGGACCTTCCACGTTTCATTGTCAGCGTTTTGCAGGATAATTGCAGCAGACTGTGAAGATATTACTCTCTTAATAGAATGTAAAAATAAACCGGGTTCTTGTGAAGGAACAATATCAAGATGATACAATCCTGTATGCTACCCTCCAGAGCCCGGTGGGACTTTGTGTGCAATTCAGTTAAACTATGCCAACATGATTTTAAGTGAATATTTAAGGTATTTTTAACTCAAGAAAGAAAGAAAAAAGATTTGAGCCTATTGCAACATGTATAAAATGTAAATCACTGGTGCTGGCATATCCACTCTGCCTCCTATGGCAAACTGACTGTTCTGTTCTTTTGGACACACAGCACCCTCTCCTCACGGTCTCGCCTCTTCTCTGTCCTGAACCCTCGCTGGTGGAACAATCTTCCGCACTCGGTCAGGACCGCGGAATCACTGGCCATCTTCCACAAGAGACTAAAAACCCACCTCCACTACCACTGATTATATACATTCATTAACTGCCATCACCACTGTTTACATGTTTAAAAATGTTTAAAAATTATAATAATAAAAATAACATTAACTTTTCTTTCCCTGTGTTACAGATACAATGTGCAGCTGCCAACAATGATGCCTATTGCAGTGTTACTACACTGATCTTTTGCACTAACCATGATTAATCTTACCATATATAAATGCACTTTTTGTAAGTCGCTCTGGATAAGAGCGTCTGCTAAATGCCTAAAATGTCAAATGTAAATGTAAGAATGCATAAAGGCCTGGGTGGTTAACTGGACAAAATGTCATTTTTCAAATTGTGTAATTGAATGGCTTTGGTGTGCTTGCTTCAGAAGTAATTAAATTGAGCAATTTTTGTGAAACGGTCAGCTGCACTATTTACTAGACAAAACATAAAAAAGTATTTATTACCTTGTGTAAAAAGTCCCATCAATAACATTGCAATAACATTGTGACAATGGTAAGAGATCCCTGGGGTCACGTTTACCACGTGAATCTATTCACCCTGCTTCCCACTGTCCTGTGTCTGACATTTCAAATTTACTGTCATCTGGGAAAAGTGATTGGAGAAGTCATAAATATCGCTCAAAGAGAGAAATGCTGGCATACAGCTGAAGCCTGTTTTGATTGCTGCAAAAAAAGGCGATTCTGAGCTGAGCCGCAGACCCCACGGTGAATATGTACGCAGACAGTGTGTCACGCTGCCCTTTTGCATTTTGTGTCACCCCAAAATCTATAAATGAGACAGCAGGGGTGGCAAGAAAGAAGGGGGAAGTGAGAGACTGGGCCAAAGTGCTCGCTATATAATCAATACATATGAGAATGAATGGCCTGGCCACCGATATCTCCCCACTGGCCGTGTCTCCAATAAACCCCCCCTAATGCACATTTAATTTACTTTTATATGTATTGATCACCTCTACGCCAGTTAGTAAATCACAGGCTTATCGACCACAAGGTCGGACCTCTGTCAGACCGTGCATAACAAGTTGTTAGCTGATATAGACCTAGGCTGTAAATCTTACCGGAAATAGGCCTAACTTTTTTATTCCATTGTTGTTTAAACGGCACATTACTTCACCGTCGTGTGGATTTTACAGAACTGCTCACAATTTAAAAAAAAAAGTTTTTAAAATATTCATGCTAACATTGCCCCTGCCAGCAGAGTGGTCTAAACAGATATAGATATGGGTACATGTCAGCTGCATTGATCTAACCAAAGGCTTCTGCTGAATAAATATCTGAGAGATGTCTGGCCTGTGTGGATTCAAACTAAAACTTTCACTCAAAGAACTTTGTATTCAAGCTTTGTTCCTACTGAAAATGCATACGGTACCATCTGACAAAATAATCAAGATGCATGTCACCTACATGGTAGGTGCTTTGTAAAATCAAATATCTAAGAAGTTTGTGCATCTTGGAGGAGCCACAGTGAGACGTGTCTTAAACAATGCAGTCTTAGAGGAACACCACGCAAATCAAAACACACTGGCACAGGGTCACCTGTTATTCTGCTACCCACAACCCAAAGCAAACATATCAATTATAGAGATATTTAAAATGGAGAAAAATAGGCCAGGGAAGGAATGACCAACTGTATTCATCAAATCAAATCAAATTTCATACCCACCAAATGTCCTCTCCATAGATTTTTCCCTTACCCTTGCAGCAAAGGTGTTGTGGCAACTGTTAAACCAGAGTGGGGTCCAACACCACCACTGCTAATGCTAATGAGATTAGTAGAGCCTTCAGTGCTCATTAGCACAACCTGACAACCTCTCATTAGTGCCAGATGGTTGCACCCCCCTCCCCCTTCCCCATTACACCATTACCCTTCCACCCTCACCCCACCCCTGAGCCCAGGCCCATCCCAGACAGCACTGTAACTCTCAGTTACAATTACAATCAAGTTTGAGACTTCACATTATTTACATAGCAAGAGTTCCATTATCACTGATCTTTAGTTGGCAGAGTGTAAAACACAGGGTCCAGGCTAACGGATGATGGGGTGGCAGAATTTGCTTCGTCTTTGTGTGTAGAACCGGTCACAGTCCACAGCCCTGTCCGCTACAGAGCAGCTGGCTGAACATCTGTTCCAGAGGGTGTCCCAGCCAGTGACTGCTTCCTGTACCCTTGGTTTGGCAAGAGAATGGTCTGTTCACATGACTCCTTGACTTTGAGACTTGAGACACTAAAAACTAACTGCATACATAATAGGCAGGAGTTAATGGGAAGAATCAGGCCATTTGCATTTCAATGAAGTTGAAACAGCAGTTACCAAATAACTTATCATTAGGACACGCCTCATCCTTTGAAAGTTTCAACATGGCACCCTTTTACTTCAGGCATAGAGCATATGTGTGGGCTGTCCAGGGGACCAAGGGGTATGCTGGTGTTTGTTCCAACAAATCCTATATTTAGTTAAGGTAAGGCACAAAGCCAGTCATGCCACTTAGAATTATTTGGGTTCAATGCACCTCATCGTCAACCGTATTCATATTGTGCAGTTTAGCTGTCTTTATATTGCAGTCTTTTATGTTGTTTTTTATCCACCCCCTTCCCTCATGATGTACTGTTACTATAAATACTGTAAATTACGTGATCGATATCCTCAGTAAAAAATGTTCCCACAAAACCCCATATAATATATGCCATTTAGCAGACGCTTTTATCCAAAGCGACTTACAGTAGTGAATGCATACATTTTTCAGTATACTATGTGGTCCCAGTGGGAATCGAACCCACAACCTAAGTGTTGCCAACAGCATGCTCTACCTACTGAGCTACACAGAATCACTGTGTCCTACAGTCTACAATGTGAAAGTATTCTTCTCAATCTTCAACCCTTTTTTGAACAATGCAGTCTTCGTGCACTTTTTACTCTTTTAGCATGTCATGTTAAGCTACATTGCAGTGTTTTATTATACAAATGAGAGACAGTTGCAGATCAGCATTGAACCACAGTGTAGTGATTCATAAGGGGACAAATGACAGACAACAGGTTACACTGTTTCCCAGTATATTCTCTCCAAAAGAGTTTTGCCCCAGAGCAGGTATTGATCTTTCCATAAAATAAGGAAACACATCTCGTTCAGGGGCCAGGGAGGTCAGCAAAAACAAAGCAGAAGGATGCACAGTCCTTGGTTACCCCCCATTGTTGGTTACTGTAGACCTTTATTTTCTCCTGAATGGGCAGACAGATAATAAGATCATGGAATTGAATGGGGAGTGACTGACATTCCCCCAGCATTTCTAAACAGGATTTATGCCTCCCAACATAATGTAGGGGGCTGTGAAAAGAGCCATTTCCAGTTGTCAGTGACGCACCCTATCCGGCTAATCGGCCCTAAAGAACCAATCCTAGCTACATGCCGTGATCCAGGCCATTACCACAGAAGACCCGGATGTTGAATGATTCCAGGCCATGATTACGTGTTGTGACAATGGTTTCCTCCACACGGCTTGATAGCTGGCGTGGCACTGCATGTGTTATCTTCACTTCAGACAACACTGAGTGGGCCAGCGCACCACATAATGCACACACAACTCTTATGAAGGAACTCACTCCCACACCCTCTGTTCAAAGACCTTTCTCTCAGGGTGGATTTTAAGAGCCTTTAAAACAATTATAACGCTATAATTATGATATAAAAAATCATGATTATTTTCTCTTTCTAAAAAGCAGGTATTTTGTTCAGCTGTTACCTAAAATTATAGTAGAAAAAATATACAAAGAATCAAACGAAAAATCTAACAATGAGCTTATTGGAGTACACATATTAAAGGCTTGGGTAGTGCTATTAACCGTGATGAAGTTGAGGAAACGATTGAATCTTGTGAATCAGTGCAAAGAGGAAACTACACAGGCCCTTGAAATGCGGAAATGAAACCATGGTTCTTGTGAGGATGGACAATGCCAGGACTCCTGTAGCTGAAATTAATGGGCAAGCAATCAAGCAGTAATTTACTTCAAACCCACTGAAGGGTGTCTCCTGAAGGGCCCCCTGCCTCGACCCACCCTGCCTCCCAGCCGTAATCTCCCCCAAACCACAGAAAAGTACCGCTATTATCCAGTGCTTTTCAACACATGTTCAACTACACAAATGGCTCAGTTATATGGCTCTGAATACAAGGTCACTGGGTTATATTGAGGGTAATGGCCCTTTCCCTCTATTCAATCATAACCGCCGTCAAAATCATCTTAAAGGAAACTGTTTTTCAATAATAAAAAATAAAAAAACACATCCAGATTAATCTATCATTCTCATGCAATAAAGTTAACTGTGGATTTATTAAACATTTTGAGAATAAAAATATATGCCTCTAATTAATCACAGAATATTTGTCTTTGTTTGACTGAATGGCACTTTCCTTTCAGATGGCTTTATTGAATCCAGAAATGAAATGTAACCAAAAACGGAATCTCATGTCAAGATAACTTGTTTCATTTCGCATTGGCTAAATACTAATTCTGTTTTGACTAATTCTGCATCATTAGCTGAGTGCTTTCCACCTTATCAGTGATGATGGATTACATATCATAAATAATGCACATTAATAATGAAGCATGCTGAAGGAGCTGCAGTGTAGGACATACAGAGGAGCAGGGAGAAGCGGTCTCTCCTTAAAAGGAGCTGTTCTCTAAGTGTGGTGCTGAAACATATGACACTCTGCAGGATGATAACCGTGCAGTAATGGCAGCTCTCAGCAAATGGCTGGCACTCAAACTCTAGCGTGATTTTTTTCATTGTACATTATACATTTTCCCAGTTGCATGTTTATGAAAGCAATGCGGATGCTCAGTATCTTGCTGAAAGGTATTACACCTAGGATTTAAACCCAAACCCACAAATTGAGCTCCCTTAAACACTACCCAATTTTCCACCTGTCCTACTGTTCCAATCAGAGTGCAGAACCACAAGTTAAATCTACCTCCATTCCCACAACGTTCAACTACACCCATTCACTGGGTTTCATTTTCAAATAACTGACATGAAACCGTATAATGAAAATCAAGACCCAACCACATTCACTTGTTTGATAAGTGTAAGGTACCGTACCAGTACATCTCTCATAGAACCAACAAGGATGCCATTTAATAACCACCCATTTAACCTGGACAAAGGATTTTGAATGACTGAGAACATCCAACTTTTTTTCAGATGTCTGTAATTTACATAAAAAATGTCTTTATTCTTATACTGTATAATACTTGGTCTTAAATTAGACCCAACTCACCCCATATGAACAATTGAATTTGAACATTTAGACATTAATTTGCTCTATTTGCTCACATTTGGGTGAATATTTTAGAACAAAAAATAATGTAATGTAATATAAAAACAAATAAAACCCCAAAAAATAATTAGCAGGATATTTTTGTGAAAATGTGTGCTTACATTCTAATGCGTAAAGCGTAATTGCGGTTAGCCCTTCATTGTTTTCCATGGAGAGAAATGTGCAGAAGCACACAAGATGAACGGATAGCCATGCAGTGCACCACAGTTCAAATTATATGAACTTTCATTCATGCACATAATGACATGGATGCGACCAACCAATCACTGCCAAATTGAGAAGCACAAAATATCTTAACAAGATGGCGGACAGCCTACTGGTAGAAAAGTCTTAAAGCTAAATGCATAGTCTTGCAATAATATCTACTTTTAGGTTTATTTAAGAATATAGTACTTATCTTTGACTCATCCTGACATTAGCTAGCCTAACCATGTGCTCATAACTGGTCAGAATTTTCAAATAGTGGTTGAATAGAAAGTTGTGTGACACTTGAGTGACAACATTCTCTGAGCTTGTCCTTGCTGAAAGTTAAACGGAATTTTGCATGTATACATGGTTGGTCTGAAATGGGCTTAAGGACTCTAGTTTTGTTGTCATAGGAAATGTGCAGACAGTAGAGCTAATCCAGGATGGTGTCCTTGTCACCATTAGCCAGAGAGGGGGGGCATTCCACTAGTTTCATCTTTTGTCATGAAACTACTGGAATGGCCCCCCTCTCTGGCCCATGCCTGATTAATTTACGATTTGGGGCAGGCCCAGCGCAAGCCTTTATATATTTTTATTTTGAGTCACTTACTACCACAAGATATCTCTTCAAGGTCACCATTGGTATGATCCTCTCATGGTTAGAATCTTAGTGACACCAAACATCGATAGGGCCTGGGGAAGATGGCTTGGTTTGTACAGAGATGTTGGCTAAGCTGATATTTGGAGACATAATATGCTCAGGCAAGGAATATTGCTACCATGTGACAAGGCCAATCATACCATGTTGACCTCCACTCTTCTCTGGTGACCCATCATTCTTTTCTCCCTGAATCATCATTTCCAGCTCATATGTAGAACCCCAAACTTGTGGTGTGTGACATAAGCATGCAAGTTTGGTGTGTTGATCCAATATGGATTGCATTGGCTACCAAAGTCCTGGTTTCATTCACAGAGTTTTCATTCACAGGGCCATATTCTGTTTGCCTGCGCAGGATGACAAAATTCAACTCCCTGACAACTACTTAGTCGTTAGAGCGAGGAGAAATACAAAACATCCACCAAACAGTCTGTTCATATGTGCCCATTAATAAGGTTTATAACCAAACTAGCACACTAATACCAAGGTATTTAAAGGCCATGAACAGGCAAAATCAAATTTTTCATCAAATAGGATGATGTTTGGGAGAAGCTAGATGAAAGTGGGATGTTGGAAGCTTGAAAACTGACTGTTGCGGGTACTCCATTAAAGTTGGACCAGGCTCCTCCTTTGTGAAAAAAAATAATTCTGGTGTTTTAATCCCCATGTTTGTGTTGCTAGCTACAAAAAATCTAAAGTGATGGACAGCAATAGGTGTTAGCTTGCATGGTAAAACCTCACTGTCGTGCCTGGATGTCAAAAAACAAATGTGTCCTTACACATTTTACCAAAAAAAGTGAAATGCCTGCAATTTATTCAGGTTTAGCGCACTCTCACGTCTTCCATTTCAAAAACACAGGACTTGTTGTGGATCAATAAAGCAAGCTCATGAATATTAGCTCCCCGCCCATTCAGCCTGCCTTACAGTCTTGCTCATAGTCAGAGATTAGAGATAAGGCATATGTAGGTAACTGCCAAAATAAAGGAATCCCTTGAGTAAATGAAGGATTCTGGTAGCTCTGTTAGGGTTTGGGGTGCATTTTCCTGACATAGTTTAGGTTCACTCAACTCCCTTAAAAGGAAAGGCAATGTCCTGGAAATTCCTCCTGCTTTTCTGGCATTTGGATCGTTTGAATCTGGTCACCCTAAAACTAAACTGCGTATGTATCAGTTACCTACTGAGAAAAGCACCTTTCTCAGTTGGAAACTGATACACACACGGGTTAGTTTTAGGATGACCAGATTCAAGCAGTTCAAATGCAGGATGAATTTGTAGGATTTTGCAGGACAGGAAAAGTAAGTAAGTGATTTTTTTTGCTGATGATATTGTTGAGCTGTTGGGTAGGGGAACATATCCGTATTTTATATCTGTAAACGTTTGTGCATTGTTTAAAATATGGTCATAAACAAAATGAGAAAGTCAGACATTTTGAAGAATATTTTGAAGACAAGTGATGAAGAATAACATTTTTGGACATCTGGTCTGAAGAATCCAAAATTTGGACAACTGGTTACCCTAGTTAGTTTTGTTTAGTATTTTATGCTGTGCAGTTATATACTCAGTTGCATTGTAGTGAAAGCAAGTCTCATTACTTGATCTTCACAAGCCATGGTACTTGTTCTTCATCAGACATTAAGGAATTGCCAGTTCATAATGGCAAAGGTATGAACGGGCAAAAACCTGATGATATGATTGGCCATACTGAACCAAACCCTCACCACACCTACAGGTAATTTATTCCTCTTAAACCAACCACTTTTACAACGGAGTTGCAGATGTGCGCTATTCTCTTGCCACAAAAATACTGGAATGGACAAGTGGTACTGTCTGCACATTGAGCTTTGACAACGAAACTATAGCTGAATCTCTCTGATCTTAGGTTATTTTTCTGTGCTCTGGCCACAGCACTATTTTTCTGCCTTCCTGAAGTGAGGTCGGGTTTCAGACGGAGATTTTGCATTTTGTTTCAACACCGCCCCCTGCTGGAAAGCAGCTTCATCTGCACAACAAAAGAAAAAGCCAAATGTTGCAATACAAAAACAAATAAAAGAAGTTGAGTATTGTCACACAAAAAAGTGAAATATATAATACATTCACAGTTTTACACTAACTTTTTATATATTTAATCTGGTCTGGTTTTAAAGTCATGCTGTAGGCACATCTGAATCTCCTTCAAGACCAGACCCTTCAATGAGTCTCCTGATAAACTTCCCTTCTACTGTAAAAATCACAAGATGGCTTTGCAAGGCGACATACTTAAATAATTACATTATTGAACTCTGGTTCCATTTCATATTCTGGGAGTAAAACATTTTCATAGCAAAAAGATGCAATTAGTTAAGTTCACCTTGATTCCCCATAAATGTGCCTGCCTTGCAGTGAAATGGTTTTTCGATGGGACTGTTGGTGTTTATAAAGCCCAACAATGGTTGTTAGAGATGATGGGAAAACGATGAAGCCCTTGAGCTTCTATGGTGACCCTCCTCCATGGAGGAAAAAGCATGTTTATTGGGATTGTGTTCATAAAAACATAAGATTCAAACTTATGGTCAAGTCTTTTATAAGCTCACTTAAATGCAAGCCAAGGCTCTGTCATTTATCTACGCATAAAGTAGCCTGATGATTGCTGCTGAATAAAGTGCAAATCATGGCTGTGGACTCAAGGATTAGTGGAAATGGGCAGGGATCAGTGTTGGCTACCCTTATTAAGTCCTTATAGCCGCAAGCTCTCTCGTGTGACTTCACAGCTTGCTTGATGTGTGGAACTCCATCGCACTCAGTCCTTTCAGCAAAGGTGACCTTGTTAAAGATATTGGTATGGTTGAAGGAGGAAGGTTTTCTAATTTACACCTGTATGTACACGTTGGTAGACTTTTCATGTAAAATATGGTGTGTGATGTTTTTTCACTGATGGAATGAAAGGTGATTTTAAATACCCGTTTTCTCACTGTGGTGTCTGTCCTCTAGAGAGAGGACAGAGCCCTCCATGCCAAAGGACAACTGGCACAGATCAAGTATGCTGAAGGTCTGTATCCCCATAAGGTTCTGTTGAGACAAAAGCAGTAACCTGGCCAGTTAGCTAGAGACCCCCCTCCTAACACAAATACACACATACACACACACACACACACACACACACACACACACACACACACACACACACACACACACACACACACACACACACACACACACACACACACACACACACACACTCTGTGCATTCACAGTCACACATATATGCAGTTTCATACACACATACACTACCGGTTAAAGGTTTTAGAACACCCCCATTTTCCCAGTTTTTACAGAAATTTACGCAGTTCAAGTAAGCGGTAAACTGATTAAATTTGATTTAATTGCCCATTGAAAATTACAATGCAAATATTATTGGTCTCAGCTGGTCTCGGCATCTGTGTTCCAAGACCCAGTCAAGACCGAGTAAAAATGCCTCCGTTCCAAGACATTACATTACATTACAGGCATTTAGCAGACGCTCTTATCCAGAGCGACTTACAGTTTACATTTCTTTACAATCCATTTATACAGCTGGATATTTTACTGAAGCAATTCAGGTTAAGTACCTTGCTCAAGGGTGCAATGGCGGTGTCCCACCTGGGGATTGAAACTGCAACCTTAACATTACAAGCCCAGCCCCCTAACCATTATACCACACCGCCTGCCATTCGAGATGAGACAAAGACGTTCAAAATGCGGTCTCGAGTACTACAACTCTAGTGTTTAGGTTTAAGCGCAGTTTCACATCATGGTGACACATAGGCTACTTTTAAATAAGGTGTGAGTTCATTTTCTTTTACAATATTAACATGTTTTTCATGCATTCATTATTAAAGCGTTATTCCATGGCACTCATGCAGAATAGTCCACAAAATCGCTCACTGTGGCGATGGTGAGGGCAGACAAGAGAGGCAGGCAGGACAGGTAAGCGGGCAGGCAGGCAGGTGGGAAGTGGGCAGCCAGACAGGCGGGTAAGCGGGTAAGTGGATAGGCAAGCAGGCAGGGAAGCTGGTAGGCAGGCAGGCGGGTAGGCGAGGAGTGAACCTGAACACAGAGAGGGCGAATAAACATAGGAAAACAGGCAGCAATAATACAGCGGACAAAATCACGGTTTGGAAGGGTCTTGATGCGTGTAGCTACCACTGAAGAGGAGACAATGATCTGACGGTGAGTGAATGAGAAACCGGGGTTGATATACACTGCAGGGCTGATGATAATTGATGACAGGTGTGCAGGCAGAGCAGGTGTCGCAGATCTGCGGCAATCAGGAGGGAGTCGGAGAATGCAGAGGAGAGAAGCCGGGAAGTGCCAAGGGGAGAAGCCGTGCCCACAACAAATGCACAAACACAAAACTGATAGGGAGAACAGGAGATGCAGGGAAAAGGGAAAAAAGGGAAAACACGAGTAAACACAAAAAATAAACAAGGTTGCGGCCGTGGCCGTAACAAGACTTGACCAACTGCAAGGATAATATCACGGGTGTCCGTTATACATCACTTTAATTGCATTCTAATCAGGAAAAATGGAAACCTGTACACTTTACATAGGCCAACGTTTCAGTCAGGTTTAACATCACTATAAACGTGTATGCATACACCCCGTTCCTTTTTTAAAGCAGTCCTGTGCACCGTATCAAAATGTTTAAGACACGGTTGTCGATTTCAGAGGGAATGTTTTAAGAGTCCTCTGTACAACTTTACTGAACATACTGTATATTACTTCTTTTGTTTGCTTTTTCGTCATTAAACAGAAAGCCATTTCCACGCACCGGTCCAATAAAAACACAGATACAAACGTTGGCAGTAAGGTTATTTCCTCCCCTGACTCTACGGTTACACAGCTTGAGAATTATCATGGATTTAGATTAGCCGTATTTGTTTTCCCGAGTTCGAATATGACTCAAAGTACAATTTAGAATAACTGACGCAGACTTACACGGGAACAAGTTGAGGAAACAAAATCCCAGCCAGCAGATGCAAGGACATAATGAGTAAGAATGATACCAGAAAATGTCTGCTCTATTCACATCCAAATGCATAAGCCAAGTGTTATATCATCCCTGAAGTCTCTAACCTCTCTTCACAGCCAGACCTCCACATCAGAAATTATTATTACTTTACGGATGATTTACACACTATAGCTTATATTTTAAACATCATACATTTATATGTGACATTACTCTCTGCTGAGGATATTGTGTAATTCAAGCCTTTCATTAATGTCAGTTATCCAAGCCAAGAAATATGTTATGCTTATGCATATGGTGTCAGTGTGTGTGCGCACCTGCGTTAGTCTTTGTTTGGGTAGGGGACTGTTGCTTAACACATGACTAACACCTCAGACCTGGTGGCTCTGTGTGTGTGCGTGATTCATGATAAGGTCCTCTGGGTCAGGAATGGCCCATGATATCTGTAACAGGACTGATGATCAACTTAATTGTTTTCAAATGTGCATATACATGTACTGTATATGCACATTTGAATACAATTAAGGTGACCCCCCTTGTATAACCATGAACCATGAATATTCAATAGGGTGGGTGGCCAGATCCAAGCAAACAAAAGCTCTCTCAAGCCCTTCAACACACACACACACACACACACACACACACACACACGAATGCCCTGTGCGAAGGTGGTTTTCCAGGCAGGCACATATGTGCAGCGTTGTAAATCTTGGTGTGACCTGTCTGCTGCTGTGACAAAACAAGCACCGACCGGCAGGAATACACATCGGCCAAGTAAAGCACAACAAGGCAAAGGGCGGCACGTGTGCCCAAGAAGGACGGGAAAAAAAGCTTTCTCCAAATGTTTCAACCGGATTTTCGGGAAAAGGAAAGAGAGAGTGGAGAAGTGCTTGGGGGCTGAGATGTATTATAAGGGAAACAGCTTTTTAATGCTAAAACCAGGCTGTTCCTGGTGCTGTAGTAAGTCTGTGGCTTTGGAAGAAGACGTAAAAATGAATAAATGGAGTGACGGTGACGGAGAAGTTTGTGTTACACATCTCAAGGGTAAGAGGTTGAAGCCCTCGGTTTGGAACAGGTTCCGTTTTCCTGTCTAGACTCTGAATGAGGGGCACAACCGCACGTCCCGCTGTAATTCTCAGGGGGGTTGCACAAGCACCCACTTGGAATGGAGACATCCCAGCTGCTTCTGCGTGACGTGCCTCTCATCTGGCTTGGTCTCAAAGTCCCGAGAGTGCTTTGGTTCTGGTTTCTCAGCACATTCTTTACTGCACCCTGCCGGGTTAGGGAGTGCTGGCTGATTCCTCGGAATCCCTAAATCTGATGCCACATATTGGGTCACGCTTACGGGAAAACCGGAGGGGGGATGGTGGGAGGTAGTAACCAGAGCCCGCCACGGGACTCCAGTGGAGCCAGTTCAGATGGGAAACTCGGCACCTCGTATTCTACCGCAGTGAATCACTCTCAAAACACCACCGTGGATGAGAACAATTTGTTCAGCCACGCCATTTGTAACCACGTTAAATTCAGTAGCCGTGAGGAAACAAGTTGGCCAATGGAAATGTGTGACAGAGCGGATGAAATCCAATGACGGGCAAAGTTGTCATTCGCTTTGAGTGCGTGAGTCAGCTGTTCCTTTTTTCTTTGACATACAGCATTTTGAATTTGCAAACTGAACACCTTCAGACCCAGCAACCAATTTTCTGTGCCTACACATTGTCAGAAATATCAGTGTTTATGCAGATATTATTTTACCGGAAACAAGTAGCACACACATGATCACAATGACTCCTTCACTACAATACCCACATAACCTCTTTGACATGACCCTTCTTTTAGTTGTTGAAGAGACTCGTGATTCTGATGTCAGGACAAACCAAGGTATGGACATCAAATATTTATAAGGTCAAAAGAACACATAATATTCTCATGTATGAAGTCCAGCATTCAGCAGAGTCTGGTATCAAATGTGATGCTGCTATCAAATGTAATTGTTTTTGACCAATGACCTCACCAGATCTCAGCAAGTTGCCTTTTCGCTGTTGCAGATTAATTGCACTAAGCTGTCAACATCTAAGCCAGTAAAACACTTTCAACACAATCTAAGCTTTTAGTGTAATTTCAGAGAGTTATTTGTCTGTAAACTGCATTACTGCGTTAAAAATGAAACAAAATTCTCAAATAGGGTTGAAGTCCATCTTGTTAAAAGGGTTACCAGGAGTAATGAGAAGTGAAAAGAAGCTCCTTTTTCCACAGATCAAAAGAACAGCTTCATTGAAAGCAGCCATCCGACATCCCAAACACCAAGCCCTGGTGCACCGCAAACCTCCAGCCTGGCATATTACTGTGTTTTTCTGAAAGTCTTGAATAGACCAAGTTTATTCCGCAGATAATCCTCAGGGACTTCATCAAACAGCTACCTCTTAGTGTTGGAGAGTACCCTCTACTGGTCATAAAGAGAACATCCACATTTTACTGAGAAAAAGACTGGACAGTGCAAGTGGGGAAACATGTATAGGGCTCTAGTTTAGTTGTCAAAGTGCAATGCGCAGACAGTGGCGCTAATCCAGGATGAAGGGGTATTAAGGAATGCCCTTGTCCTATTCCGGTAGTTTATGACAAGAGACAGTAAAAAAGTTGGTTTGAAAAAATGTATTACCTCTTTGTGGTGAGGGTTTGGATCATTGTGGCCAATCAGATCAGTAGCTTTTTTCCCTTTAATACCTTTGCAATGTCTAATGAAGAGCAAGCACTATGACTTGCACGTTTGCAAATGAGACTCGCTTTCACTACATAATTGGACAGCGTGTCATGCAGAAATATTAACTAAACAAAATTAACATGCATGTGTATTTGTTTCTGAAAAGCGAAAAGCTAGTAGGAAACTGATATGGGTGTCCAGGATGAGGAAAAAATATGTGGTGTATGTTTGTTTAGTTTAGTCTGTATTTTTTATTAAAGCCAAATGTTTTTAATACATTTTATCTGCAGCGACAGACGTGGTCTTGCATAAATAAGTATCCGTTATGTTATTGCTCAAAAATATCCTCACCCCATGTCAATCAATGTAGTTTCAGAATTCTCTCACTGTTATTTTGACTATTGCCGCATTTTATATGAAGAACAAACTTTTATGTATTTAAATATAGATAGGATCCCCCGTCCCACAGCTTAACAATATCATCAGCAATCACTTAATTATTTTTAATTCATTATTATTTCTCGTTGTAAGGTTCCTCCTCTCCCATGAAATCATATCTAACCCTTGCAATCGCTTGGGGCATTGCCCCATCATACATTTGCCAAGTATGTAGCCTATATTTTAATGTACTAAACATTTTATATTTAACATAACAGAAACCAACGTGCATACATACAGTATATACATATATATATATTAAAAAACATGTATCTTACACAATTATATGGGTGTAGAGATGATCTCTCTCATTCAAGTGCATTGAACCACTACTTAAGTGCAAAGCTCAAATATTTTGAACTGCTTAAATGACTATAGATTGTATTTCAAATAGTCATTTATTGAATGATTTTCCTCAGTGAGGTTAAATACAAAACATCCACGAAACAGTCTTGTGTATTTATTGCATAGCTTCCGTATCTGTTCATATGTGCCCACTAATAAGATCACCCCACTAGCACATTACGCCCTGCATTTGAGCTAAGAGGTGATCTGGGCCGAGGAAAACGCAAATGCATTATCACACACAAAACTTGCACTGTGCCTAATGTTTTTATTGACATTTACTCGGCTCAAATGTTTTATATATCTATATACACATAAAACAATAATTGGGTAAACTAGTGAGAATTCATTGGAGAACGACTCACAGGAACATATTAAAATAAGTGTAAATATCACATTTTACAAGATGCAGTATTCTGGGGGCAGATACAGACATTAGCTAATATTTTTATAAGGAAACTGAACAAAATTTCAAGGGTAGATTTTACAACTAGGTTGTATCACTTGGCAGGTAACAGTTTTGATTCAACCCAAGGTCAAAAGGCATCAGCAAAAAGAGCCAGCTTGACCCAGGCCCAGACCCCCCCCCTCCAGGACCACCGTTTCTGGATGCTGCTTTAGAACAGGTATGCATGCCCACACGCACATGCATTTGTGTCTGCATGCTTGTATGTGTGGCCATGCATGTACACACGCACATTCATGCCTACACACACACACACACATTAGTAGGCATGAGTATGGGTTTAATATGCAGGAACAAAGGATGAATGCTGTTACTCAGTTTGCAGCATATCCAAAAGGAATACAATAAAACAGAGCAGGCTGAAATTCCTATTAGTCGCCCTCACTGTGTTCACTCTTGAAGAGATACCCTTTATCAGCACATGAGTGCATGGCAGGGAAAGTGTGGGAACTGGACAGAGGGATACCAGGGGCCAAGCACACCACCTAAAATAACTTTGTTGGGGGAAAAAAAGTGACCCTCTCAGTCTTTGTTTCTGAAAATAGCATCTCAGCTTGGCTGGGCCGGGATGGTGGAATTCCGGTCGCACTGCCGAATCGGACTCATGAATGAAAGCATTCCAGAGCACACCACGAGAAACAGGGACAGGAGAAAATGCATAAATATAGGATGCAGCGGCTCTCATTACCAAATCAGGAACTTGAGAGGGACACAGGCCTTTTGGAGGAATTCCCACCATTCAACATGAAAGAGGAAATAATCTTTCATAATCGTTGCTTTTTCCCCTGAGCCGAACATTGGCACTTGAAGTGGGGGGAAGGGGCATCGCGCTTATGAAAGAGCTTTATCCACCCTTAAGTCCTTTAGTAACAGAGACAATGTTTCTTTAAACAGCTGTACAAAAAATATACTCAAGGTTCAAAAAGCTGTTTTGCGTGGAGGGGAAGGGAATCATTGTTTATTCATCATAATTATCATGTGCCATCATGTGTGCTTATCCAGACGTGTTGTAGAATCTAAGGCTTTAAACAAAATGCTCAAATGATTTATACTTCATTATAAATCCTAATGTTTAATTTAGTCTTTTTTTCCAGCACTGCAACAAGTCCTATTTAAGCTTTATTGCTTGTAGTTAAATAACACAGTTTATAAACAGCAGGCTTCTCATCATAGGTTATCAGAAGGACAGTCCAAAGCTGCCAAGTGTCGAATTATTAATAAAGGACTTTGTCTATATACAAACAAGTGGTTTAGCCATATAAGAACAATATTGGATACTATGAACGGCCATGCTTGTTAAGCTGAAGCATTCCAGCACCGACTTCAAAGTACCCATTGCTGAACTTCACACTTGAAAAATGTCACCATTCTGTGGACAAAAGACAAAGAGAAAAAAAACAGGCCAGCTGATAAAATACCAAGACGATAATTGCTCCTGGTCACACGACAACCACAACAAAAATGTATGCCATGTGGAAGCTGGTTTGCAAGGGCGCGAGAGTCACAATTTTACTTTGGGGAAGTTGACCTAATTTGGGAATATCAATGCAATAGCATTGCTGGGATTCCTTAGGGTTGAGGGGCGGGAAGGTTGGTGATTGCATACAGCTCTGGGGGACAAAGCAAGATTAAAGCTCCAAATGCCAGTGTTTAAAATATAGCTAATAACTTTGTCCAGTGTCATTTCCAATTTGGCTTGTACAATGTGTCATCATTTTTCAAGGAAGATCAGCCCACCCCCCCTAAATGAGCCATGGTATGTCGCCATACAGTTGCATGACAATAACCAAGAAACATGGAACCAAACCTTTTTGTATCTTAATAAATGTTTTCCAGTAAATCTCAGCGACCGACAAACTTGTGATGATGCATCAGAATAAAATAAATGGGGTTCCATTGCAAATCGTTCAGGCCCTAAAATGTAAACATTGCAGGTTCAAGTCTGGCCTAACTCATTAGCTGAATATGACTGGGAGTATCAGTAGCACTGTTGCAGGACAACTGTATTGTAACAAATGTCATTAAAAAAGACAAAGATGTTCTGCTCCAAACAAATCATTTTTCCCTTAGAGTCCATAATATTATCAATTTACTAGGGAAAAGTAATTCAGTAAGAAATCATTCACAAAGGGCTTTTATTTGACTTTCCTTGACATGGTCATTTTATATCAAGAACTTTCTTTTGGATTGTTTCAGAGTACGTCCAAACCTTTCCTGAATCATCTGTAATAATCTATATTCCCTCTGATGTGATTTCTGATTTCCCACTGGTTTGCAGCCTTTGGACTCATAGGGCTCTGGTTTCATTGTCCAAGCGCAATGCACAGACAGCAGTGCTAATCCAGGATAGAGATGCATTAGGGTGTGTCCTTGTCCATTCCGGTAGCTTCATGACAAGAAATGCTAGTGCACCTGCTGCGCAGTTGTAAAAAAGGTTGGTTTAAGAAGAATAGATTACCTGAGGGTGTGGTGAGGGTCACACACAAAACTTGCACAGCGCCGAATGTTTTTATTGACACACCCCGCCATTGCATTGTCCAACCCATGTTGACGCAAACGTTTCTGACCACGAATCTACCAAACTGGCTGGAGGCAAGAAATATCCTTTTTCCAATGGCCGTAACTAACAATTACACTACCATCCAGGTGCCTTTTTGCTACCATCCTCCCCAAACTAGAGCCCATATTCTGTAGCCTGATATGGCTGAAGAAGGTGGCTACAGTCCTGTTACTGTAGCACAAGCTTCCCAGATAACTGCTCTGCTAATCTCTCCCTCTAGGGGGTGCAAAATGGTTGCTGGGGCTTGTTCACCTGCAGGCACTTGAATACCTGTGACTCAAAAAATGGTCTGTTCCCCTCTGGGATCCTGAACTTTTTGAGCTTTGTACATGTCCCCTCTGGTGATACCTGCCAGGAGTGCATATTATTTTCCCTGTTTAGAAAAATAGTAATAGCAGGCAGCCTGCCCAGCATGGTCCTTTGGCTCCATAAAGTATGCTCCTACATGTATCTGCATTAGCAGACTCCATGACTGCAAGTTACATCAGCGGCTGGGGTACCAATACTGAAGCAAGCTAAAAGCACAGCCAACAGCATTATTCAAAATCTACCTAATGCCCTTGTGTGATGCAGTTATGTGGCACATGACAGAACCTATGTTCATAACTACTTTTGATTTAAGACCAATTCAAATAAGCTATAAATATCAGAGATGTAGGTCTTATTCACTGCCACACAGCCGGAATGAACTGAGATGAAAGGTGGATCATTTCTGGTCTCAGGGAATTATCTTAATCCCGGAGGCAGGCAGCAAAATTTGTGGGGGAGGGCGAATCAAAATAAATAGAGGGGGGCCGAGATGAAAGACAGGTGGGCTAAAGCCCCCCTAAATAGGGTCTAAAATCGCCACTGCTTGAAACCAATATCACTAGATCCCTAAAGAACAACTTACAAAGTCTGCAATATTGGATTTTCTACCATTTAGAATATTTTTCAAATAGCTTAAAAGATATCTCCTCCTAGATCATTTCACTTATCGACATGCAAATTCCATCAATTTGTTCATTGGCTTCTCCTCTAAAAAGTTATTATTTGGAAAATTGCTACTAAAAAATATATAGCCACCATGAGCTACTGAACTCTCGGTAGGGTGTGGCTATCTCAGAGGTCTGAATCTTGTTAGAGAGGTTCACGGTTAACAATTCACAGATGCCATGTTGAACTGCCCATATTTTGAATTGCTAAAAGTGTTCAGTCAAATTTCCTTATCTTGCAGGTGGGTCAACAAAACCTCATAAAACTTGTAGAGGCCCATAGCAGTACGTCACTCCCAGAGTATGGCACGGATTGGCTATAAGGTGGCGCTCCTGTTACTGTCTGTACACAGAACATGTATGCCTCATATTTCTGCCATTTTTTTATCGGTGGATCATTTTCATTGACCAATTTTTTTCAAAACGCTTAAACGACATTTCCTCATAGACCAGTTTAACGTATCGACATATAACTGTCACTAATTTGTTAATTGGAGTCTCCTCTTAAATTCTATTATAATAAATGGTTACAGCAAGTCAATAAACTTGGTCTTTGGCATGGTTTATGTCATGGCTTATGTCATGAATGCGCATAAATCCCAAACAGTTTGACACAAAGTGATGAAACATCAGGACTCCAGC
The DNA here is from genome assembly GCA_029706075.1 of Aldrovandia affinis. Taxonomy (NCBI): domain Eukaryota; kingdom Metazoa; phylum Chordata; class Actinopteri; order Notacanthiformes; family Halosauridae; genus Aldrovandia; species Aldrovandia affinis. Next base: position 2,358,848 of record JAINUG010000036.1, on the reverse strand, counting down.
CCTAAAGCATTGGCCCTTCAGAAGCGCATGGTGGTGCTATAGAGCTCCATGTATCAACAAATATAGAAAAATGCACAAAAAATCTCAGTTTCTTGGCAGAAATGTAAACTTAATACAGTGACTAATCCCCTCATTAGGAATACGTGCATTTGATCGACATGAAGCTCATATGGTCGGCCAGAGCAATGAAGATTTATTTATATTTTTATGGAACTGCTAAGCCTGAATTTAATAGTGAGCTAAGGCATCCAATGGGAACTTTGAGTTTATTTGTATTAGTTTCATTACTGGATAGTTGGTTGTGTGCCAGCAATTTGGGATCCTTTATTGTTTACTAGGACATTGCCAGTGAATGTTGATTTAAGACCCCAGATCCTGCCATATATAGAGATGTCCAATTCAGATCCACACATGGAAACACAATTACCCAAAGCTATTTGACTGTGGCATGCCATTCCTTTGTGTCCTAGGTGGACACTGAATTCAATGCAGTCACTTTCAGTCACAGAAATCTGCTTTTAAAGTGAAATAATGTTATATTGTACTGTATTCATATTTGAGAGTTTCCAATGCAGTAAATCTTTTGCAATAATTCTCTAGTTCTGAAATATTCTCCATAATCTCTTCATAATTTTCTCCCATTTATACAATGGGATTCCCCACTATAAGACAAGATGTCACATTCTAAACCCGAAGCAGCTAAAAAACAATGCTAATGCTTGACAATCCCCAAGAGACAAACAATGTTGAGTTCAAGCTACCCTAATTGTACAGGGCTGCAATCACATTATTTCAACCCATCGAGTGATATCATGCCTAAAAATTAAGAACCACCCCTGTTCCACTAGCAGCAGATTCACTGGCATTGTGTTTCCTCCTGTGTGAGATATTGAGCTAAAATGAGATGAATCTCTCATATGTGGTTAGCCTGACATACAGTACGTGCCAAAAAATCCAGTAGCCTGAATCAGAAACCTCTACATGAGTGATCTGGGTGTGCCCCTCTATTTTGGCATGATGCATTGTCTGCCTCCAATAACTAGTGAAGGATTAGCTCACACTACCCTTAATTGCAATTGTAATTTTATTGAATTGTATATGTGAAATGCTACATTGTAAATTGCTTGTCAGTTGTGTTTTATATTTTATGGCCAAGGTGACAAGGAAATGTCCCTACTGGGGTTAACAAAGTACAACATAACTAACTTAACCAAACCTAATCTAATGCCAACACTTACCATTAGCATTATTTCAGTAACATTGAACAGAATCTCACTAGACCTCTGACTCTTAGTTCGACTGACTACGGAGCATTCTGTGACTGTTCACAAGCATAAAACAGAGGTGGGCCATCCATTCATTGTTATAGGAGACAGATTCTGTTCCATAGAGATCAAATTGCCAAGGAAAAGATCCATATTAAACCAGACTGATAATCCTTACCACACACATTATCTCAAAGATACAATTGAGAGCATATTCTGATTTATTTTAATTTTTTAAATGGCACATGAAACTGATTCAAGTGTCATTAAAACTAAGTTACATTAAGTGGGTTAGACTATTGCTTTGCAAGATTGGTTTAGCAGATGCAGCTGGATATTTACTGAAACAGTCCAGGCAGTTCACCTTGCTTGAGGTGGGATTGCTCATTACGGGATGAAACCTGCAGCATCCAGGACACGACCTAGGCTACCCATTGCACTACACTGCCACGACGACGTGGGCCACGAGTAGGTTCAGCAATAATCACCTTTTATTTGTGATGATGTGTTTGTAGCACACACTTTTTTGGCAGGATACTTCATTGATCACTAATCCTCTGATCATATCTATACACAACATCTGCATGACAGACTGTGGCTGTCAAAGAGCTTACTGGCTACCATACATCTATTTTCACATTTATGTCATAAAACTTGATGATTGCAATTAACGAATTTAGAAATTATTCTCCAAATTTGCCCATTAGACCATGATGACACGAGTCTATAGTTCACAGTTGGAATCGGCAAACTGGAAACAACTATAATTACTGGCTTCTTTATTTGTTTTTTTTTGCTCTGACATGTTTTGACACAAACAAAATGTGATCCCTTTTGCTTTGGACTTGTGTTTCTTTTATTAAACAAGTCGTCAGGGAATAACTGTGATTACCAACAAGGTCCAGAGTGAAACTCATATTTGACATTTATTGTTACAATGATATTTGGGAAAACAAGGAAACAGAAAAAAGTCTCTGGGATATTCGTACACTGCTGTTTAGAGGTATGGACTCAATTTAACGGTGAGATAATACAGTGGTAACTAAACAAACCACGAAAGCCGCCGGCATCGGGGCCCTGATTTGAGTCAATGAATCGAGTATTATAAGTGCTCGATCATTCCGCTAGATGGGGCGCTCCTGTTTGGAGCGTGCTATAAATACTGTAACACAATCGCTAATACTACAGTAGACAGCTGTACACTACTTTTGTTAATTTCCATAGGAGAAAATGTTATCATGATTTCTTCTGTTTCCAATGGAAATGAAGCAATGTGTCTATCGACTTTTCTAATTGTTAGACTACCCTCTTAATGTGACTGACCGTTTTAATGTGGAGTAGTAGCGAGCCTTACGCTTCAGCATATGGATATGGTATATATATATATATATATATATATATATATATTATTTTATAATTATTTTGTAAGAAAAAATAATTATTTTAAATAAACCGTTCAATTGCATAATATATGTTGCTGGTGTTGCCACATGGTTTATAGTCGAAGTGTTACCCTGGAAGTAAGTACCTTACAAATAAAATAAAATAAACGAATATCAAGGAGGTTTGTAAGTCCTTGGGAATACAGAGCTGTGGAACCGCATTCATAGATGCGATAAACTGCGTCCCTCCTCCATCAAACGTCACGAGACTTCAGTATAAAAATAAAGCAGGCAAAAAGCGCTCGCATACTACGGTTCTTTGCGGACGCAAAGGGAGAGAGGGAGAAAGTCGGCACCAGCAGTTGTTGATGAGAAAGAAAAAGAGGAAAAAAAACTTTGCGGACAAAAGGGACGCAAAGCTGAAAGAAGGTGACTTTGGAATGTGTCGAAAGCACGAGAGAGGAACGAAATTTGGAGGATGCCAATGGTTTTAATGAACGTTGTGAAGGAAGCGAGGGCGAAAGGGAAAGTTTAATGAAGCGCTTCAGTAACGACGCCGCAGAAGTATGGTGTCCAATACTCTTGGAATATTTTGCCTGGTTCCATTGAATGATAATAATCATCCACTACAAAATGGGATTTCACAGATAAAAGTGTTATTTAAGTACCTGAACGCGACAGAGAGGAGAATATAAAATAACGTTAAAGATAAATGATTTTTTTTTCTAGACTGGCTTTTTTCAGCATCTTAATTTACACCTACCGTAAATAATTATATATGGAAATAATTTAATTTAATTGATTAATTTAACCAGTAATAGGAAAAAAACATGTATTTGGGTAAAGCACTTTTGTTTTTCCTACTTTTGAACCGTGTGACCATGAGTTTGTCGCTGTCCACTTGCGCTACTGTGGACATTGACAACATAAAAAAGAAGAGAGTTGAAGCTATCCGGGGACAAATTCTGAGCAAGCTTCGACTAACCAGCCCACCGCAATCATTGAGTCCCTACCAAGTCCCCTACCAAGTGCTGGCGCTGTATAACAGTACGAAAGAGCTGCTTGACGAATTGGGGAGGGACCGGCAGCAATCTTGCGGCCAAGACAACACGGAAACCGAATATTACGCCAAAGAGATATATAAATTCAACATGATTCAAGGAGTGCCGGACAACAGTAAGTGACGGTTCGTATGTGTCATTCACCCAACAGTGTTCATATGTAAAGTCTATTCCAACAGTCATTCCGGGGACATTTTTTCTCTTCAGTTAAACATCCAAAAGCTTTTATGATGTAAATGTTGTTAAACAAGCCCAGTCTGTAACGCCAATGGTTATAGATCCAATAAACATATTCAGTACCTTCAAACCAAAGCATATAATCGGTTGGTTTGTCTAATAGTATTACACTAACAGCACAGTTGGTTAGTCGAGCACAACGTTGATATTATTTGTTTTTGGGAAGTTTGCCATGGAAACTAATGAATACGGATGCCCTAGAAATAAAACGTGTTAGTAACGGTGGGATAGCTCTTCTGTTCCGTAATCCCCCGACCTCAACCCTTAATTACGGTATGCCGAGTTGTTAGTTGAACAAATAACCATGACGTGGAGATTGCGAGCGACTGAGGTTTAAATAGAAAGATATTTTCCCTTTACCGTCTTGAAAATGTACTGCCTCTCCAATAGTTAACAGTGTGCATTCGCGTAACATTTAAAAGAAAACATCTCACATTACTGTAAATATAAATTGGATAGTATCATGTAAATAAACAACGTATAGTATGGTTTATGTTCAGGCTTTCGTTGTGGTTTTATTTGGACCCATTGTTGATAGCCTGCTGAATAAATCTAAACCTTGACCCTCATGATCTGTCCATGTTATGTAAGGAGCCCTTTGCCAAAGACTTGTGTCATCCAAACACAGCTATTTTCCAGTGTGTGCAATGACCATATTGAAGATCAATCAATCAAAGCACAGTAGTTTCCCCGTATTTCCATAGACAAGTTCAAGGCTTTGAAACTTTTATTTCTGAAATCCTCAGGACGTTATTGTAGAAGCCGATATCAATAATGTACCAGGTGCATCGGTCCCAAATCAGTGAAGTCAACTGCTAGCAAAACACGGGACTCACGCTCACATTAACTTAGTTCACTTTAATGCAAAATATTAATATTTTTTATTTTCAGATGTTCTTTATTATTGTTGTGTGTTTTGGGTGTATTATTATTGTGACATGCAAAACTACACCTTTTTTTCAACGAGTCCTATGATCAAACAGAAACCAGTGAGTTAAGACAATAGAAGTAAAATGCTTAAAAAATTTTGTAAAGCATTTACATCATGTAATATTTGCCCCTGTGTGCACACTAGGGTTGATCTGCAGTGTTTTCCAAAAAAGCCCTCTATCTTCCTCTCATCCCTTCATGGGCCTAGACTCATGTGACACTCTCCCCGGCACTGAGACCGAAATGGATTGCGGGGTAAACCCGCTAGCACTGTGGAGAGGAGGGGTGGAAACGTTACTGTAAGTTTAGGCAGAGAGGAAGACCGCTGTCTAGATCAGTCGATTGGAGCCTTCTGCCTGTTTATCTGGGGAAAGAGGTGACTGGGCATGGAGTCCTGCACACTGGCATTATGAGCCGGGGTGCAAGGTCACATCAAACCAATTCACCTGGAGGTAGAGTGGAGCTGCCTCACAGAGAACCTGGAACACGTATTACAATGGATCCATTGTGTTGAGCTTTCCAGTGTCTTGAATTGTTGGCAGTGACTTGGCACGACTCCTCCCTTAATCAGAACTTCCTGTGGGTTTTAAGGTTGTCTGTTCATTCATGGACTATATCAGTGCCATAGTGTGAATTTTACTTACTGCTTTACAACTTTAGCTGAATCTCAGATACGCACTGTAAAAGGGGCACAGGGGAATCCAGATTTTAATTGACTTGGACTTGCCTTAACAAAGCCACCGTTCTACATTAGTACAAAAAAATACTGCGGACCCGAGCTACAATCGACATTCGGTTATCACTCAAGAGGGAAGCATGTTGGGAAATGTCTCGCAAGGAGGGCATCCCGTGACTAGTTCTACGTCATGGATAAAAATTTGTCTCACTGCTCGGCCTCGTCACCTGACTCACCCTTTCTGAGAAGTGAGAGCAAGTGAAATTTTTAGTGCACGAGAGACCTGGAAGTGGGCCACATGGATTTGTGGGAGTCAGGGTCCGTTGCATCAGCCGAGGCCTTTGACAATGCGCTGGAGTTTGCATGCGAGGATGACATTAAGCAGGGTACTGCTCTGGCGCCCACACAGGGCGCCCTCTCCCAGCTCTGCTTCAGGTCCTCCAAAGTGCCTCTGACTGTTACCAAACACACGCTGATGGCCCACTGCGGCTCGTCTCCTGGCGCAAAGTGACAGGACCCCCAAAAGCAAACAGCGAGCACAGGCAGGGGGTGAGGGGCACACTGGCCAGGTTTGTTAAAGGCCTCCGCCCCTAGCCCTCATTTTGGGGATGCCCTTCCCCTAAAATATATTTTTTTCCTCTCGGTTCTTGCCCAAGATAGGTCGGTTCTGGCGCTTCAGCCAAAGTTAGGGAAAGTCTCCACCAGTTCAGATGGTCCCCTTTTCAGATCATAGCAAGGGTGTCCAATCTTATCTGAGGAGGACCAGTGTGGGTAGCAAGCGCTTGCCCAAGTCCAGCACTAAAACACCTGCTTGAACTAATCAAGTAATCATGGATTTACAATCAAGACCACAATGGCCCTTCTTGTCCAAGACTGGACACCCATGGATTAGATGTTTACAAGTTTTTTTGTGTTAATGTCATGCTTACATGTGTATCTTTTTGAAATACTACACCTAATATGAAAGAAGGAAGCAGGTTCATTGTTGAGAAGTGATCGCACACTGATGCTATTGAGCATTCACTGTCTCTCCCTCTTGAATGTCCATTATGTAATTTCATATGAGGCACGGCATGTTTTGGAATCGAAAAGCATTACGTCCATCACCATGTCCATCAGGTCTTGCATATTTTCACTCCATCGAGATAGACTGATGAGTTTTGCATCCATCCTTTCCTGGACTCGTGAATGTTCCCCAACCCCTCCACCCCCACCTCTGGATCAACAGCAGTTCACCAGTTACTTATGCTGAATGAAGTGAAATCGTTTTACTGTGGCTGTTTCAGAATGTTTGACTATCTTCTTTTTTTAATGCACAGTATATCTTTTCTTTCTTCTAATAAGAAAAACATTTGTTATGCCTTTTACCATCACGTTCTTTCTTATTTTCAGAAGAAATATCTTTAATGTAAAATCTTTGGTATAAAAACAAAAGTCTTGTGTTTGTATGAGAATGCTGTTCTTATGATGAGCCAACATTTAAGAAAACCAATCTCATAATACTCTCCCGGCTTTAAGAAAAACAATCATGTAGTGAGAAAGGTTTTTTTTGCTTTAAAATGACTGTTGAATGTGTGAGAATTGTCCTACCTTATTAAAATCTCAATATTTCAGGAAAAAACCGGCAGCCTCTCTCTCCCTGTCTGGGCTCGATATGGAACGTTACTGGGAGAATGGCTCACGTCCCAGATCTTTTCTTTGCCTTGTGAGGAAAATACATTATTTTCTTTTGCGGAAATACCAAATCTTCGCCTGCACATTTTCTCCTTATGTAACTTAGAAAGTCTGGTTTTCAGAAGTTTGGTATAGGAGAGGAGGGAGTATGTGGTCGCTAGTGAATCTTATCAACGACAACTTTCTCCCACATAATCATTCTTTGGCCATTGTGTAGATAAACACTTTTCAGTGCCTTCAAATAGTACAGATGTTTGACCTACAGGGTGGACAGGTCATTTTGTTGTAGAGCCAGCAGATACCCAGTCCTGCCACACACAGTGCTTTGGCTTCATCAGAGCTCTTATAATAATAATATCATATTTTATCTCATAACAGATGCGTGTCTGCTGCAGGTTTGCAAGCCACACAAGCTTTTTGAGCTAAAGTGAAAAATTGCATTTTGTTCTGGGGGGTGGAGGGGGGGGGGGGGGGGTTGGGCAACATTGCAGATGCTCTCTCTCAGCTGAGATGTACTGTAAGTTGTACATCTTAGAATCTCAGGACCTGGCAGACAACAGACCCTTGTAGGTCATTGAACCCTTCACCCTGGAATTGTCCATTATGGCTCCACACAGCTCTGCCAATTTACCTTGGAAGTTATTATATATTTGTTTGGTCGTGACGGCAAGATGCATACAGAGCATATGACAAAGAATGCAGGAACAAGGTCAAAGGCGTGGAATAGAAAGCACCACTCCGTAAGGATGATATGTGGGACAGAGATTGAGCTCCAGTGTGTGAAGGGAGCCCCTCCCACCACCCCAGCAGTTCTGTAATGCCAGGCACAATGACAGTCCATGGGAGGGGGGGGGGGCATCCATGGGGGGCTCCCAGAAGGACATGTGTGGATGGAGGTTTTGAGGACAAACTCACTATAGACTCACTAGAGCTGAGCCAAAAGTATGTGGGGGGGTTAAAATAAAGTTAAAACCGCCTGCAGTGGTTTTCAACAGCAAGTTGACCTCCCCACAGTGCACCTCGCAGGTCATGCCGGGTTCACTGCAGAAGATCAAGGATGACAGGTGGCAGGAGTGACAGGACTGGCAGGACAGTGGATGGACTTACTGGCAAGACTTGCTGGCAGGACAGCGGATGGTTGTCCTGCCAACGAAAGGCGAAAGACGAAAAGGCGTCAAGCAAACTGTTGACCTTTGGTGGGTCCCTTCTCAGAAGGATGTCAAACTGCACCGTTGTGGACGTCCAATTTTTTTGCCTACTCACGGCCCTGACAGGTGTAATTGAAGCAGATCGTGAAAAGTAAAAAGGAAGGGTTGAGGGGTGGGGTGGTGGCATGGGCCTTTTGTTGTTTTAACAGCCCTGATTTATAGAGTATGTGGCGTACAGCAATCATAGATTCAGAAGGGTGGTGGGAAGGGAAGGGGGGGCAGAGAAAAGCAGTGTTTCTGATATATTGTAGAGAGATGATGTCATCCCCACCCCAAGAGAGATTCTGGCCCATTCCAAAGATTTTCATTCTTCCCCCTCCCTCCAAGCATTCAGGAGGAAAAGCCACCCTTACCTCAACAGATAACTTCATTCGGTTACTTCATTCCAAGCGGTCAGGCCGCCAGCTCCCCCGGATAATGGTTTCTGCAGGCGGACGCTCGTCGCCATGGTGTCAGTGTGGCATGGCTCCCTACTGTAACGGCCTGCCGTGATATTCGAGCCAAGCGCGTCTCCGCTGGACCGCTGGAGCAGACAGGAGCAGCTTGAGAAAGCGTTTGCCCATTCCCGGGCCAGTTACACTAAGTTCTCTCTATAAACAGATAACCCCCCCCGCATGACCGGAGGGAGAGACAGAGCAGTTGGACAATGTTGTCTGAGCACCTTCTCGTTGGGACAGGCCACCCCAAACCAATCAGCTGTGCTCCCCGCCGCCACATACCCGTCAGCAGCTGCTCGTATTATTTGCTGCAGCCGGTCAAGCTGGCCCGCCAATCGGAATGGCCTGGTTGTTTTTCTGGGAGTCGCGGCGTGACATCATGTCCCAGACGCAGCAGCGGCGGGAGCCCCTGGCAGCGTCACTGTGGAGGTGAGGGGGCCGGAGGTTCAACGTGCCATGAGAGAGAGAGAGAGACAGAGGGAGAGAGGAGGAGAGAGCCGGTCTGGAGAATCAAGCCCAGATTGTTTGGCTCAGTGTAGGAGTCTTTGGGAGCTGAGGGATTAAAAGAGAGGGTTTTTTCAAAATATTTTGTTTTGTTTTACTCTATTTTTTTCTCATCACCCTGGAGCGTCACTAAGTGCCACGGTGACTTGTCATGTATTTGGCACTGCACCTGCTAGTCTGAGTCATTTCAATTTGAATGTCATTGTACGAGCTAATTTTTGTAGTGAACTGTATCAGGCATTGCAAGTCAGACTGGTTAGTAATTTCAGTGGACCACACATAAGCTATAGGTCAGAACAAGTTGATCCGGAAGTTAACGGGCATCTGTGGAATAAAGTTGCAAGCACCTCAAATGTATGGTGCAACAGCAAAAAACATGTGGCCGTGGGGAGCTGTGGACCAAATTGTTTTTTCTTTCAGCAAATACACATTGGAAACTGCTGCCTCTTTGCATTGGTTACATTTTGTAATAAATGCAGACCAGCTCTTTAGAGAGGATGGCATCACTCTGCAAAAATACTAATCCCAGCATGCATCAGGAATTCTTATGTGGCTTCCCCCACTCAAATGCATGCATACAGATATCTTTGCTTACGAACACCTTTACTTCTATTAAACCTGAGATTTTTAGTCCATTATATGTTGGAATGTTTGAAATGATAACACAGGTTTATTTATAATTTAATACAGTATTTTCCTGATTAAATGTTGTATTCCTATTAGCATTGTTCATTGAAATGACCAGATTTAATGATATTCAATCTATTACACTGAAATAAGACAGAGCTTTTTGCTGTAACCAGTTTGTGGCCTGGTGACCTAACCATTTCCTATATAACTGAAACACAAAAACACAGGCAATCACATCCACACAAGGTCAGCTGACACATTTTCATGTATGTATTTATTTATGTAATTTTCAACAATACTACAGTAAAAGTACATTGGTATCTCCTGGATAACAATATAGATGTTATTGCTGCTGCTGTTGTTTGTGTCGTTATTTAACATTAGAAGTGATGCTGGTGTTAGTACAGAATGGCTTTTTGACTTTGTTTAAATATCAAGGTCCAGGTTCTAGCTCATAAGAATGTACCGGCCCTCACCGTGATCCCAAATCCGATAAGGGGGTGGGGGGTGGGGATGCTGAGGATTTGTCCCCTATTTTTCACTCCCAGTTACCCCAGCCCTCACGGCCATGGAACAAATTACCTTCAGATTCTTGGCAAAAATAAGCCATAATGCAAAATCCACCTAAAACCATTGCAGTAGGAAAAATGAGGTCATCCACAAGGAAACCAAAGGCTTGATTAGAATTTCAAATCTCCTCTGCTAGTGGGGGCTTTCCACCTTCTGCTGAGCACGGAGCAAGGAGGGGAAGGGAGGGGGGTTGAGGAGAGAAAGAGGCCTAGAGCCTCTGCTCTGGCCCCTTGGGAAGGATAGGCCCCCCGCTTTTTGGCCATGTGTGAAGCTGGAGAGGTTCTTCTAAAAATAGTCTTGAATCCTTCGAACAGTCAGATAGTGGATAAGGTGGACTGAAATGTCTGCCCTCGGTCAAATGTCACATAGACCTACCTGACTGTAAACTCACATATAGCGAGAATCTTATAATGAGAATGATATCTGTGATGGCCGTTTTGTATTTTTGACACAAAATCTTATTTCACCTGTGGAGTGGCTTTGGCTCTTGTATGTTGTGAACATATCACTTACATAAAATTGTCATTTGAGATGGATCAATGAGAGAAAACGAATGGCCAGTGGGGGCTGGTGTTGTAAGCATGTGTTTCTATGCAGCTCTTAAAAGCTCTGCTCGCCATGTACTTGCTTTGTTCAGACTGCCCACCCTTGTCCCCACAAACAAATGAAAGTGAAAAGAGGCCAAAGAAATCCTCCGCTCAGATGTCTGTCTAATCGCCGTGGCACAGATCTAATGACGCAGCGGTACCATAGGCTGATCTCAGCCCAGGTGCACGGGTGTTTGGGCCATTGGATTTGCTTTAATGCTGTTGGGTTTCAGGTATGCGACTGAATGTGTTCTCAACGGGGGGATGGAGCTGGTGGGTGGAAGGTGGCTGGCGGTGCCGAGCTTATCCTGGCCTACCTGGAGTAAAAAACATCTTCTCAGGACATCTTCCCAGGCCCCATCTTATTCTACCACATGGGACATTTGGTTTTAATTTTAAGACTCAATGCAAACTCAGATCAGTATCTCTAAATCACATACTGCACAGAGAAGTGTCTGTGCCAGAAATTGCTTGTCTAAAAGGGACGAGGCTAATGTCATTGTGGGCTTCCAACTGTTTGTTAGTCAAAGGTGTTGAGGAGTTTGCTTTGTCACTCTCACATGTACGCACACTCTCTTGTGCATATACACTAGCATGTTTATTTACACAAGGACCATATCTCACTGGGGTATAGTTCCTCTAGGTGTTTAATAGCTCTTGGTGACAGCACTCACTGGGACACCTGATCTCAGACTTTGTTGTTCAGGGTTTCACTCAGTCTTCTCTGTCACCTGTCTTGCAGACGAACTGCTCCAGTGCCCGAAGGGCATTACCTCCAAGGTGTTCCGCTTCAACGTCTCCGCCATGGAGAAGAACGCCACCAACCTGTTCCGGGCAGAGTTCCGTGCCTTGCGCGTGCCTAATGCCAACGCCAAGAGGAACGAGCAGCGGATTGAACTCTACCAGGTATGTAAAGGTACCGTTTCATGTCTCTTTCAGTAGTCGGGCCCCAGTCAGTCCTCCCTCATCCACTGCATCCAACGTGCTCTCTTCGATCAGTCAAACAGATGCCTTGTTAAGTTTTCTGGCTTCCTCTGGTGTCCATCCTCAGTAATTAATGGCGAAACTAACTCTCAGGGGTGGACGGACGTGCACCTCCACTTAGGAAGAGCAGAGAGACCTCGTCTATCAGTTTCACCTTCTTCTCATTCCCCATCCCTCTGCTCTGACAGAAGCACCATGAAACACAAACAGTGGTCTCGGTCCAAAGCACCTGTCAGCGAATGGATGGGATGGGATGGGACAGGGGGGAGGGTGCAGGCGGGGGGGGGGGTTGGTTAGGGTAGTTAAAGTCGTTTCCACAGTAATCCCCTCTTGGGAGCGTGAGACGGGGCTGGGTTCCATCATTTCCTGTCGGGGAGACGAACGTCTCCTGGCTGCATACCTCTCCAGAGTGCCGGCAGTTAGACTCGGGCCCGGCTCTGCGGCCGAGCAGATTGTTTCCAGGAATTACAGAGGACGGAGGAGGTGGGGGTCAGTGGCTGAGAGTATACCGAGGCGTTCACTGCGGAAAATGGCCGCCGCTCACTCTCATAGAGGCACATCTCATCTGGATATCCGGTCTTGATGGACAGAGCGTCAGGGTTCTGCAGGGTTCTATTAAACTCTCCCACCACCCTACACACCACAGAGACATCGCTGCTGTCTTTTGCATTGTTTCACGTTTGCAGTTAATGGTAGAGACTGAAGGATTGACCTCTTAAAACAATGGCATATCCTGCCTTAATACCTCTGAAGTATATATTCTTTCAGGGGGGGTATTCGGTGCAGACCACCAGAGCAGGGATCCTCTGTCCTGGTACTGGGTTACCGCTGCTGGCTGGTGTTCGTTTGAACTGAACCCCCCCAAAGGGCTTAACAGGACACCCCATCCGCGGACCTCCTGAAATCCCAGTCGGTCGGTCGGAGATAATCAGGTTATATGCGGCGTAGCACCTGCTCCTACAGGAACCTGAGCGAGCAGCAGCATGTCGGACTGCGGGAAACCAGATACGGAGTGCGCCTGTAGTCTGGCAGTGTGGAGACACGCAGGCATAAACACTGTAATATGGGGACGTCAATCTTGGAGGTGCTGCTCCCACGAAACCCAACGTTTTGCCCTGGGGGTCTGGTACAGTTGTCTGGGGTGTTATGGGTCGTTTCATTTACAGATTCTGAGACCGGAGGAGCACATTGCCAAGCAGCGCTGGCAGGAACATGCTCGGTGGCAGGAACATGCTGACCGTGCGAGAGTGGCACGTGGTGAGTGCCGAAATGTGACCACCCCTGTGGGTCATCGTTCGTGATATAGATATATCAGATCTGCTGATAAGGGTCTCCTAACCACCCGTAAGTCCAAGTGGCTGATGTACCGTGGTGAGTGACCTCTGGAACAGCATCCCCATGTGACCACCCCTGCTCTTGTCGGTGCATCACCTGGGTGCTAACGTGATATCATAGCACAATGGCACATTTTCTGTTTATTTATTTTTAACAACATGACGTCAGTTAAATGGCTATATAAATAAAATTTGATTTGCATTTCAGCTGTAGATGTGGGCTCTTGTCTTTGATGGGAAAAGCAAAAGGCTGATAATGTTGGTCCATATTTGTTTTTTTGTAATCAACTTTTTAATTGACCAAAATGGGGAGGGGAGAATGGCAGCTTATTACAAAGTTGTAGATATATCATATACTAATATATGAGAAAATACATTGCATGTTTGAGAAAAAAAAGAGAAGGGGTATTATATTAACTAAGTGTGAATATACAATTGTATTAACAGAGGTTCATGTACCAAAATGCTTTAGTCGTATTCAATTTTTGGTGTCTGAGAACAACCCTGTCCATGACTGCACTGTTGACAACCAAGCTTTGTTTTAGCAGTAGTGTGTTCCAGACTAACTATACACTGACGTCCAGTACCTATATAAAGATGATCATTTGTAATCCAAAGCTGCCACTGTAAAACCAGCAAAAAGTGTTTTCCTCTGGGTTCATTTTAAAATCAGATAAGAGTCATCATTGAGCAAGCCTAGACATGGGTTAGGTACATACGGAAAGTTAACAAGTTGAGATAATACACAATTTACATATTCCCAAGATTCAGCTATGATGGGACACTCCCAAAACATATGTAAAAAAAGTAACAGGGACATCATTCTTGCAAGCTTGAGAGTAGTAATTTGGAATCAATTTGACATTTGAAATGTTGGTCCATATTGCAAAAAAATGTATTTATTCAGGGAAAGGAATCAAAGGGATACATGAATATGAGCTGCCTGTATAGGAGAATAGAGGCAGAAATGTGGACATATCCCATGATGCTCCTCTGCCCACTCAGAGACCAACCTGGGCCTTGAGATCAGCGTGCACTGCCCCTGCCACACCTTTGGCCCTAATGGTGACATCATCGAGAATGTCAATGAGGTTCTGGATGTCAGGTTCAAAGGTAAGAGTAACCATATTTGCACACGACGATTTCGCCAGTTAAAAAAACCCCAACCCATTAGCATTGCCCATTAGTGAGAGTGTGCCCTGTAAAAAATGTTTGATTTTCCACATCTTTTGTTTTTGTCTTTGTTTTGGTTTTAACATCAAAGGACATGAGAAGTTCTCTATGCTATTTTAACACTGCATTTTTTTTGTTGCTCTGATTTGAAAGCTGTGGTGTACACAAACCTCTCTTTTCAATATGGTGAGAATGATTTATGGAGCTACTCCTTTATCCTTTAATATTTGATGATGTATTGATTTTGATGGGACTAGGTATGAAATAGCAGCCAGCGCCTGGAGAGCCACTCATTCGGGGGAGAAGTTCTGGTATTTCACTTACAGATGGGGGGGTTGGAAGGGGGAGAGGTGGTGGGCGGAGGGGGGGTGGATTGGTGCACAACTAAAGAGATCACACCAGTACTTCCCCCTGTGGGATGGTAGAGAGACAATGCTGGGGGGGAGTGGGGGTCGGATCCAGAGTGTGACAGACACCTCTCTCCCCTCCCTCAGGGGCAGAGGGGGACTATGAAGAGCAGGGCCGTTGGGATCCAGTGGGCCGGGCCAAGAAGCAGAAGGGGGGACAGCTTCTCCCCCATCTGATCCTCATGATGCTGCCCCCGCACCGCCTGGATGACCAGGGCTCCTCCCGCCGACGCAAGCGTGCGCTGGACACCAACTACTGCTTCACGTAATGCACACCATCTCCTTGCTGCTTCTTAGAATGCACAGTGTCTCCTTACTGTACTGCTTCACGTAATGCACACAACATGCAGAACCCTTACTGTGTAGTAAGTGACTGCTCGGCACTGTGTGGGCAAAATCTTTTTTGTTGGTGTCCATTATTGTACATACAAGTTAACAAAATAAAGTAATGGACTCCAACTGCTGCCTTATACGTCTAAGCATATGTAATTAGGTGTTTAAAAATGGGAAAATGGGGAAACCTGGGATAGAAAGTTGTTTAAAAGAAAGTTGCCAGTATGTCAAAATCTCATGTGTATCCCAAGGCCAATCTGATTGCGTTTTGTAAAAGTGCCAGCCAAAGGTGTGAACAGGCTCCCACCATTATCAGACAGCGGCATAGTACAAGTCGAGATATGTCCTTACATTTCCCAAATGCCTCCTTTATGAAAGCAAGTTAATCTGGCATGCCATGCAGGAATGCCTTGCTCAATTTCATAAGTAAAGGAGGATGCCTGGTACCCTTTGAAGAGACTGTGAGAATGGAGTGACTTACTTGTGCCTTACTTAATGACAAACATGAACAAACTCTCATATTAGTAAGTCAGCAGGTGTTAACTATGCTGTTTGATTTCCCTGTCCCATTCCACAGTAACTACGAGGAGAACTGCTGTGTGCGTCCGCTCTACATCGATTTTCGCCAGGACCTGGGCTGGAAGTGGATCCACGAGCCCAAGGGTTACTACGCCAACTTCTGCTCTGGGCCATGCCCATACCTACGCAGCGCCGACACCACCCACAGCACGGTGAGATTCAGCTTTCACCATGAGCGTGGCCATTTCTGCTGCTATGTTACAATATACGCCATTTAGCAGACATTTTTATCCAAAGCGACTTACAGTAGTGAATGCATACATTTTGTGGCCCCAGTGGGGATTGAACCCACAACCTAAGTGTTGCCAATGCTGTGCTCTACCAACTGAGCCTCACAGAACCACAGAATACACTTTATGAATGTTCATACACATATGAATGAATGTTCATGAAAGGGCTTACCCAAGGTCAGACCAACCATTGCCACTGTGTTGTCCTTGGGCATGCCCTTTCATGAATGTCTATAAAATGCATTCAATTTGAATATTTAGGCTTCAACAGTAGGGAGACGTTCAATGTTAAGGATACAGAGCTAAGTATCTGGTGGATCTTTAGAGTCTGTGCTATAACATCCTGATGACATGTATGATATTCCTGGTAGTGTCTCTGATGGCCTAGTCGTCTTGTATCTCACTAGAATTTTACCACGTACATACTGAATATTCATGAGAATTGCATGGTCTAAATTCAGTCATAAACATGGAATAGAATGGGCAAAAATCAACTGTATGCATGCCCCCCTCCTGCAGCTGCTGAGCCTGTACAATGCCCTGAACCCTGAGGCCTCAGCCTCCCCTTGCTGTGTGCCCCAAGACCTGGAGCCTCTCACCATCCTCTACTACTCCGGCCGCACCCCTAAAGTGGAGCAGCTGTCCAACATGATTGTCAAATCCTGCAAGTGCAGCTGAGAGCACGGTGGGGTGGGGCTGGGGGCAGGGTGCAGCCAGAGGTAGGGCCAATGGTGAGGGTGGGGGGTGGGGACATCATGGGTGGATGGTGGCTGTGCAGCAGAAATGCCTGTCTAAAGATGGGTGTCCCCTTTTGGCCAGCCAAGACAACTGTAGGTTTTGCCAAGAGTAACACGTGACCAGTCACTCTCCACAGACATGTGTATCCCAGAATTTGGAAGCCGCTCTGCAACCACCTTAAGTTTTCGGACATGAACCAGACGTTTTTCTTACTTTTTTCCCCCTCCCTCCCAATGCTTTTAAAACGTCCAAGCCTTTTCTTTTTCACGGTCAGTCTCTTCAGCTGCCCTTTACTTCTCCTGATAATTCCTGGGTGTTTCATATGGACAAAATGGACAGACCAAACCGCAAGCAGCAAGACAATCATACTCTCCGGGACACAGCTATGGTCGAAAGAGAAGACAGATAACGCTTGGTGGATTCAAAATTAAAATTAATTTACAAAGAGTTAAACTGAGCACTGTCTGGCCAAAGACACGATGACCCTTTTTATATTTTTTGGGGGAATGCCAGCTTGGGGCTTTGTCTTCCAGAAACAAGGACAGGGACAGGGGGTATTCTCCACACTGTACACACATGGGAGCTGGGTGCAGTCTATCTGGACTTGCTGACAGATTCACATAGTCTTAGGAAAAACAAAACTTGCTGGAAAAAAACAAAACGTACCATCATTGTTATGTTTACCTCTGTGTTGCAACAGAATTTTTAGGGACTTATTTTGCTCTTGAATGGTAACGGATATGTTCTGTTGTACAATCTGTATTGCCTAGTGAATATTTCACTAATTCACAAATTGTTGATGTTTTTATTGCTATTACCCCTGAAAACACTTTTTATATTAAAATGATCTTGGAAACTTGTTAATGTTTTGTGTATGTGGTTGACACATGAATTTTTTCTCTTATATTTTTATTATTATGTCATGCATGTAGTAGGAGAAATTGTTTTAAATTACATTTTCAATTCAGAGCCTCCAAATAGGTATTTCAAGACCAGGTGTACTCCCACAATGCAACTTCAACTACCATCATAAATTAAAATACCTTGTGAATAATAAATAGGTAAATGTATTAATAAGTACATGAAAAGCCTTCAAGAACTGTCTTTCTTAATAGTAATGGTGATAAGATACAATAAACCACAGCATCAACTTTTGATTTTAGAAACTGCAATGCCTAAATCTGCATTTTTACAAATTTCAAGAGTATTTGTCCTAGGTTTGTTCATTCTGGCTGTAGCGACTTCCATCATTACAATAACTTGAAAACATGCAAGCCATTTTCTGATATAAAGGAAGTTTTAATGTGCTTGGGCATGACCCACATCACAGACTGCACTAGTTTTGGCACAGTACCAAAAGTCATGCTGGTGGTGGGGGGGAGTGCCCCAGAGTTGGATCCACATTTTGATGGGAAGTACCTCCCACAGAGATGATTGTGGACACTTTATTATGACCATGAGGCAGAACAGGACTTCATTAACAAGGAGTGTGTGCATGTTTGTGTTTTCAGGTGTTCTGTAAAGTATAACATTGTGACAATCAGGACAGCAGCTTCTGGAGCTGATGAAACAGAAGGATTAATTACAATGCTAACATAGAGCTAATAATAATTAACGGCAATAGGGGCCAAAGGCAAGCATGGGTGCCAGTCTGCTAAATAAAATCGAACAAACCCTTTACGGGTAAACAAAAGCATTTTTGATATCCTGAATTACTTGTCACGGTTTTACCTCATTCAGCCTCTGGAGGGCGTGTGGTCATATGACGGGCTGTTTTCTCTTGCGTTGCTTGAGGAATCATTGTCATTTCCGCCGTTCTTATATGGTCTTTTGTCGGTGAGTTTTCTGATCACGTTCAGCTGAGGGTTATCAGTGTTAATTCCGCCTCTTATTTAAGGTCCCTGTGTCCCTTATACAATCGCTTCTGTGTAAACCATTGTTACGCTCTAGCCCAGGGGTGGGCAATCTTACCCTGTGTGGGCCGGTGTGGGTACAGGCTTTTGTTCCAACTGAACAGTGACACACCTGATTCCACTAATCAAAGCCCTGATTGAAGACTTTGATTAGCTGATTAGTCAAATCAGGTGAGCTACTGCTTGGCTGGAACAAAAGCCTGCACCCACACCGGCCCACACAGGGTAAGATTGCCCACCCCTGCTCTAGCCGGTTACTAATAACTAAGGTTTAGTTTTCCACCCTGTGGTCTCTCAGTTAAAGAGAGAAGGTACTTTGTATTATTCCAAACAAAGGGTTAGCTTACCACTCCGTGGTTCTCTCAGTTAAAGAGAGAAGGGTCTAATTTAGTTATCTCTACTTAAGGGTTTAGCGTCACCACTCTGTGGTAACCTTTTTAGGAAGAATCATCTTATCCTACCTAAAGGTTTCAACCTAACCACTTTAGTGGTTTTCCTTTCGAGATTATTATTTGTTTGTCGGGGCTATTGTTCCCCAGAGCTAAAGTCTATAGCTATTTGTTTTCTACGCACCTCGTTGAGGAGCGTTCGCCCTTATAGGGTTGTTTCTGTTGGGTTTATTCCCCTGGAGTTTTGTCCCGGGGTTTTCCTTTGTTTCCCTGCTCCCTAGTCTGTTTTCAGATTTAGTGGCTGGTCGCTTGTGTCCAGCTTTTAGATACCCGTGAAATCTGCATGTGGCTCTTCCATCCTCGATCCACACTACATTACTGTACTATAGTATAAAAGGAGCAACAAAAAAGTCCACGGTCAAGGGGAGTTACAGAAGTGGAAACACTTACAGCAAACAAGGGCAGCCAATGACATTGATTTGAAAGTAAGGGCAGAAAATGCATGTTTAGACTGAAAGGCTAGGCATAGCTTGTGGACCGACAACCAGGCAAAATAAACACAACAAAGTGATAGCAAAACAATTCCGAAAAAGAAACTATGTTAGGTCTCCCATGACCCACGTAAACTGGAGCGCTCTCAAGCCCTGATACAGTGGACACACATATTTACACTGGTTTTGGAAATACACAGGTAACACTTCAAGTAGCACTAGAGCAGGGGTCCCCAACCCTGGTCCTGGAGAGCCACAGGAACTGCTGGGGTTTGTTTTCATCTTAAAATCAGCAACTTATTCAGACCCAACAAACCAAGTGAGGTGAGTTAAATGTATAATCAACTGCTTTAAGTGATCAATTAAATGGTAAGCAACAATGAACCCTGCAACTCTTCAGGACCAGGGTTGGAAACCCCTGTACTAGAACATATGCTAAAGCTCTCAAATACACAGCAACATTCTGTGACATACACAATGAGTACTGTAGGTAAGAAGAAAAAAAAGTTTTTTCACAACAACACAGCCATAACTTTTAGGATCATTCAAATCTAATGAAGAACAGGCCAGACGATATCCATGGCATGCAACACGTAATACGATGCAAACTGAATGCTGAATGTGTTGTATATACTCTCCCTTGTTTATGAATTTGAATGGCTTGCAGTTCCCATTCTTCATGACTGCCTCACATTCAGAGAACTGGAGCAGCTGTTGCACCCCAGGTACCCTGAATCCTGAGTGGTTGGGGGCATGTGTTAGCGGAATGCCAGAGGAGATGGTGCGGGTGGAGGGGTTGCCAGGGGAATGCAGTTTGCCAGGGGATTCCTGGGGGAGTCGGCAGCGACAGGCTAGAAAGAAGAGCCACAATCGGATTACGCCAAACCGGGACTATACAGCACCTCTGCTCAATCTGTACCAGTAGAAAGGGAATCAAAATTCAGCACAAGGGGGCCCCTGGATGGCACAACTGGTGAAGGCACTTTTAAAGTGCAGGTTGCCCACTGTAGCCTGGGTTCAATCACCGGCTGTGCAAGCCCCATTCAGGGGTTGGCTGTCCTCCCCCAGGGGGAGGGGGAAGGGAAACCAGCATGAGCTCACCGCATGCACAGAAAAGCATCTCCATCTGTATCGAAATCACAGTCAACGGCATGGCGAGTTCCATCTTGAAGGAGGTGGTTTGGCAGCTTTATCACCACCGGTCCCAGAGTTGCAGCTCGTCCCATACTTGCAGGCATTAGGGTCATGGGGGGGATAGTCAAATCAATAGATGGTACAATTGGCCACCAAATTGGCAGAAAAATGGGAGAAAAATCTGAAATAAATGTACAAAAATGTCTTGGCTGAATTGCCTTGTTTGCAGCACTGGTACACATCAAGGAGAATCATTATGTATGATGACACAAGGGAAGGCATCACACAGAGCAGTTCATTCTACCCCAGAGTGCCTGGCTCTTCCCATAAATTAGGCTCCAGACTTTACCCTCTCCCTGCAATCACAATTCATCTAATTTTGCCCTGACATTTTTGACAGAGTAATATTCTGGGAGTTCCTTTACCTTGAGCCAAAACAAAGCTCCTCTGGGATTCATTATAAGAACATGGCCTGGATACCGTCTGACTGAAAATTGCTTTGTCCTTAACTTTGAGTAATTAATTTAACGGAACATGATTTTTTTCATTCTTCTATTTCTAACACAATATTTGAGTTTGTTTTAGCAATCAGCAAATGCATAACGATTCGCCAAAGCCCAGTTTACTCTTTGTAGTGGTGTATTGCAGATTCCAGTCATGTGTTAATGGTTTTGTTATAAACCTTCTGCATGATATATTGAATGCATTGATTGTGGATGAGGCATGCATACAGATCACATTACCATTGTCCAGAAATGTAATTCCTTTCCAGCTACAAAAGAGAAACAGGCTTTGTGTCTACAATAAAAACCCATCTTTATGTTTCTTCATGAGGTGCTCAACATGCTTTGTAAAACACAATTTATCAGCATTCCAGGTACATTTTACTTACTTGTATCAGTTCAATTATTTTCAATGAGGAATCATTCCAATGGACAAACTGCACATGTACATACAGTATATCCCGAGAGTAGTGAGAAAGGAGTTGATGCCATGGTTGAGCCATTTATTTTGACAGCAGGCAGACTGGGGTGTACAGGTCATAGAAGTAGGGCCTAAAAAATCACTGAAAGCTGCCTTCGGCATTCACATTTTTCTTTTGAACTTTTGTTTGTAAAAGTTTTTAGCTCAAATGTTTCACATGAAGCAGTATGGTTTAAACCTCATGTTGTTTGTGACTTTAAAACCTCACAGGTCTGTACATTAGGGAGCCCCTGAAGTGACATGGAAAAGTTTTATTTTATTTTTTATTTATGTTATCTCGAGATAACATTTGCTGTATGTAAGACTACTAAATTACTACAGGACTACTAAATTGCAACCATGCAATTGGATTTTATTTGGATCTTGAGCATTTTACATTTCAATCTCTTATTTTGGGGTATGGTGGGGAATTCCCTATTATTGTTTACCGGTTTATTTTCATCTTAATTATACTTTAGTAGCAAGTTAGGAATTCATACTTTAGTTGTAGTTAACCAGGATAGACATGTAGATTTTTTTCATATTAACTGGCTATTACTTCTACCATGTAATAAAATCAGACAGATATAGAAATCAATGATAGCCAGCTGAGAACCGATTGGAATACTGAGCATCTTTTTTGGCTAGGCAACCAAGCCCATAGACCTTCTTCACTGTAGCCTGCATTTAGCGAATGTAGATAAACTAGACTGCTACTTATATGGTTGGAAAGTTAGTTTCCATTGCCTATTTGTTTTGTTGTATCCACACTTTCCTGAGAAAGACCATGGGCATTGCCATGACACTCAACACATTTCCAGGACTGTTACTAACCTCCGTTAGCCCCAAAGGCAAGTTGCTAGCTAAATGTAGCTTACTTTTAGAATTCTCACTGGATAGATAATGTCTTCGGGTTCAACATATGCCATTTGCGGGTATGCAAATAACTCCCGGTGAAAACGTAAAGATTGGAGATGAATGGAGCCTGTTTTGAACACAATCAGACTCGCAAAACAAATACATAAACAAGTCATTATTATAGTATGGTATTGTAGCGATCTTGGGAGGGTTGCTGATTTAAATGTGTGCGCAGAGCATCATGGAAGCACACAGTTCTGTGTTTGTGTGTTCCCCCTGTGTTAAATACTTACTTGTTCCGTTAATCTTTTATGTATGTGTTATTATTGTTATGTGCTTGTGTTAGCTAGCTGGTCGCGGACAGTTAATGTTAGAGCCACCGCGACCAGTACACCCAGTGTTTTTGATGCAGTCTCCCAAGCTGCAGGGCAAAAGTGTTCATCAAGCCAAGTGTAAAGTGGACTGTTACTTTCTGATTGTGACGACATCTACGGAAGGCGTTAATGGTCCAAACGTGTCCTTCTAAGGACGCGTTTGGATCCACAAAGGGTTCTTTTTGGGCATCATCCGTAGTTGTGCGGTGTATGGAACACGGATGGTTGCTACCGATATTATCCATAGCTGTGCGGTGTATGGAGCATGGATAATTATCGCTTCTTTCAATAAAGTGGCTAGTTGTGTGGCCATTTTTGCATTACTACTGGACTCTGTCTCGTTCTTGATACATCACCCAATGCACGCTCGCTACAGTGTGTTTTCAGAGTTTTCATAAACATTGCTAGGCTCAACCTCAGCTTTTAAAAAAAGTGAACTTGCTGTATTTTTTTACACAATCATTTCCCGATCTTATTGCTATGTAGGTAATTATAAGACTCTGAGCTTTTATCATTTCGAAGTTCCTCGCCATCAACGCCCTCAATGAAAATGAAGTAGTTGACAATGTCAACATAGCTAACATCGGGCCACACTTTCAGGGTATTGTTCCCAGTAGGCTACTTGTTAAATAATCTGATCTGTGTAACAATCTGCGAAATTTGCCATTTTATACAATGTTCATCTTCTTAAACACCCAGCTACACAATGGGTGGAGCGGATATCAGTAACCAGTTTAATCGATGGCGCCGCTATGAATCACGGGAAAGGTCAGAGTTCGGGAAAGGTCAGAGTTCGGGAAAGGTGTCAATAGCCTACAAAACCCAGTCGATACAAGTATACATTATAGTGACAGCAACCATTGTAACATTCCAAGGCAATACCAGGAAGAGATCAGAAAAGGTTAGCTAGCTAGCTTGTTAATGCACAAGATTTCTGGTTCGTCTTGCGTGCACTTTCCGGTCCTACCTAATGGTCCTGAGATATATAGTGATACATTTTGAGGTACTACAAGAGACACTTACATCAACACATATAATGAAAGGTTTTTGTTGTTGTTTTTAAAGCACCTTGACATTCAAAACAATATTTGTGGAAACTTAAATCTCTCGAAGCAACGATTTAGACGGCAATTCAAACACATCAGCCGGACCAGGAAGGAACGTCGCATGGTTTCCCTGGCAACAAACAGACCGGAGACAGTACTGTGTGCCAGTAAAATGTATTTATAACGATGCAGGTACAGCTGTTCAGCAGCACTGTCCCCCTGTTCCGCCACCTCACTGTCCTCGCTCTGTGGGTCTGGTCTCGCACCAGGAATGACGACGGGAGCAGGAACGGAATGGGAATCCAGTGGAAAAGCGAGTTGCAAGCGCTGTGTTTGTGCTCCAAACAGGATCCTCTTTCATTCCTTCTCCGCTTGCTCTGTTTATTTTGGTTCCCTTTTACGTGCCGAGGCTGGACAGGAGTGGAAAATGATAAACACCACCCCCCAACGAGCAATCTGGTGAAAACGGCTGCTACGCAGGGCTTTATTTTTAAGCCCTGTGGAAGAAACGCCAGTATTACTTATTCACCTCCGTACCCCCTTGGGTAAAGCTTTGTAATTAATGTAAAAAAAAGGAACTTTATGGAAAATTAGATCCTGAGAAGTTTGTGGTTTGGACAAAGTGCTTACTGTCCATGGCCCAAATGGAAACAACAGTTTGAAAAGAAAAACTACTTTGGAATTTCGTTGTTTAATGAGACTTTTTTAGAAGTCTAGAAAGTGCAAATTCACACACCTTCCAGCCAATTTTCTTTCTAAAAAAAGGGAAGAAAACTGGCAAGCAACCCTCCTTTGGCTGGGTTGACAGTCATGCCTGCTTTGCATCGCAAAATCGTTCTTCTCGAAAGGCATTCATTTTCACATGGAGTATGAAACTCACACATTGAGTTTGAGACTGACACATTGACTACGAGGCTCAGGCATTGAGTACGAAGCTCACACATTGACTTTGAGAGTCAATGTGTGCTGGCAATGAATACAAAGTCTCAGGCAATGAGCACACGATTCAGACATTGAACACAAAACTCACAAGTTTTGACTTGCATGCTTTCACATTCACGCCTGAGGATTTAATGTGAAGGTGGATTGTTTAATTTGGTTAATTTATTCACCAAATTGATTGATTACATCGGATTATTTATGTGTGATAATTTATGCATACAGTATTTGTTTGAAAATACAATATTTGTGCTATATGAACATTTGTCCCACTTCCCTCTCATTCTGAGCCTGCACTGTTTCTTAAATACAGTCAACAGTATACAGCGGTAATCCCATACACCTGCTAATATTCTGTAACATATCATTTATCATGACCTTAGACCCTAATATTTTACCAGGGATTTTATTTTTGAACAGTTTCTTCTATAGTAGGGGTGTCGAGAAGGGACAGTGTGGGTGCAAGTTTTTGTTCTAACCCAGGACTACAAGACCTGTTTTAAGACCTTGATTAGTTGAATCAGGTTCTGTAGTTCTGTAGTAGTTCTGTAGTAGTTCTGGGCTAGAACAAAAGCTTGCACCCACACTGGCCCTTTATAGATACGATTAGGATACATTTTTGTATTGAACTACGGCCAACATGCAAATACACCACCCAGAAAGATGGGTATCACTGTAACCATGGTTGTGTGAACTTTTGTATCACTACAGCTTGATATATTCTTCCACGCAGTGTAAGGATCAAGGTAAGAGAAAAAGTAATCCTGAAGGCTGGCTACCGACCTATAATAGCCCCCATAGCAGGTTGTAAGAGCTACACCCTAACAAGCAAACTCATGAAGATTGAACGTTTGTGTTTCACCATCAGTCACAGGGAATGAGAGGCCACACTAGTAGCTGAAATAGCACAAAAAGCACAAAGAGCTGAACCCACCACACTGGGGGGCAGCCATGTTAACACAATAGTACCTGTTAAAGGTGCTGGAAGATGTTTAACTGGCAGCAGAACATACAGGTAACTGCCAAAATAAATCATGTACTTATTGCTCTGTCTCTGACTACACTGGAAATACCGTAGAGGCTCCGGATATTGGAGATAGTAGTCAGTCACTACTACAGGAGGAAACTTGTGAAATCCAAAGAATTAATAATAGATTTTTTTCCCTACTATAATGCTGACACCCATGTTGTTTGGGACACTTTCAAATGTGCTCTTAGAGGCCAATCTATCAATGGTTGTAACAATATACTTTCATCTCCGCAGATATTACAAGAGAAAGTGCAACACTTCAATGGAATTTTTGCCTTCGATGAGACCCCAACCCACTTAACTAAGTTGGACTGTAAAGAAAATTGTCAAAAACAAATGAACAGATATGCAAAATGTCATCTGTGAGTGGTTGATTTCTGAGGAAGAAATGCTTTTAGCTATGAATTCATTTAAAACAGGGAAATCTCTTGGGTTTTATAGAATAGCAAATAAGGTTTACAAACCATTTTTTACAAAAATGTAAGATCCCTTGCTCAACTGTTTCAATTTTTCTTCAGGTTAATCGGTCTCCAACACAGAAAGAGCGGCTGATTTTGCTATTTAAACAGGAGACCAATGTCCAATACAAAAGCCCAGAAAACACCTAAAAACTTGGAGACCACTCATCTTATTGCGGTGTGACACCCATATCCTATCAAAATGTATACCGCTTAGCATTTAAAAAAGTGTTTAGGAATATTATACAGAGCGATCAATCAGTTTTCATCAAAGGTCACTTTATAGGTGACAATATATGGTTCCTTCTTGAAACTGTTGGATATTATGAAAAGGAAAATTACCTCGATTAGTGGGATCCTCCTGGATCTCCTACCATAGAACCCCCTTTCATTGAGTTGGCAACGGATGGTGTGAGTTAAAACTGTTGTACCTTGTGTCTGAAAGTCAGCTTGAATCTGTTTTGCAGTTGTCCAAAATTCTTTCTCCAACATTCGAACAATCCTTCGCTGCAATCTTTGATCAACTTTGATCAACTTGATAACATTGCGCACGGTGGACAAAGGAACATGAAGGTCTCTGGAGATGGACTTGTAGCCTTGAGATTGTCCATGCTTGGCTACTATCTTCTGTCTGAGCTCCTCAGACCGTTCTCTGCTTTTCTTTCTCTAGGTTTATTTATTTTATTAGGATACAACCCCTTGAGATGTCGCATCTCGTTTTCGAGGGGGTCCCAACATATATCACAACATTAATAGAACAACAAAAGTATATCAAAAATAATATAATATTTCTCCATGCTCAGTGTGGTACACACAGTGACACAAAATTGTTTTAATTACAACAATTTTCTGTAAGAAATGGTGCATTATTTGAAAAAAATGCAAGGGTGCCAATATTTTTGTCATTTGTTGAGAAATGTGCCATAGCTAACCACCCTGAGCTCTAGGACATTGATGTACTCTCCGGTCCATGGTGTGTTAGACCACTACGCTATCCGCCAGCCCCTCAGAGTTCATTGTTTGTACCTGGCCTGATTGAAAATACTTTTCTTTTGCCCATGACTTTTGAAGAAGGTTCTTATGTCAGCTAACCAACATAATTTTTTTTGTTAGTTTAGCTAGCTAACACTTACCGAACATGTACTGATGAAGAAACTAAGTCAGCTAACTAGCACACGTATAACACACTTGATAAACAACAGGTGGTTTGAAATACTGGGATTAATCTGAATCAACATTACATTACATTACATTATAGGCATTTGGCAGACGCTCTTATCCTGAATCAACATCAAGAACAGTTTAGCTGAAAGCCACCCAGTGGGAAGAACATGTTACATGAACATGTCTAGCTTGCTAGCTTGATCTCTGTGTCTTTCTAGTTAGCTTGCTAGGAAGCTACAATGACTAACGGTAACTCATTTACACTAGCCTCAGATATTTTACAAATTCCACAAACTGAACAGAAGAATACACATATATATTGTTCTACTGGTAGTATAACAGTAGCGAAAAAAAGTTACTCACCCTGGATCAGTGGCGAGCAGCAATTTCAGGGGTTAGGACCCTAGACTGTATCCAGAGCAGCGTCTGCTTGTAAGTTATGGGAAAATAGTAAATGCCAGTATATACTATGCCAGTATCTCTCGGTAGACAGATACAACGTTATTCATGTGACTAGCTAGAATAGTCCCGTACCCTAACGCCGGCTGACCACGCCGTGTATCATCAAGTTATATTTTCACAGATTTTTAAACTACTAAAAGGTCTAACAAGACAAACTCCAAACAAAATGGCACAAGCCCCCCCCACTGACTACCTAACTTGGAGGCGCAAAGTCAGCCAGCCCTGAGTCACCTTAGACTGACCATGATACAGACTTTTTTGGACACCCCTGTCGCACCCAGGTGCAAGACAGAAGAGGATGGGCTCGCACCCTTTTAGTCTGGTTCCTCCTCAAGGTTCCTCCCTATCAAGGGAGTTTTTCCTTAGACTTACTTTTGGGGGGGTCTAGGCCTGGGTTCCCTTCTGTTAAGCGTTTTGTGACAATGCATTTGTGAAAATCGCAATACAAATACATTTGATTTGATTTGATTTGACAAGCAAAGTCAAGCGGAGGGACAATAAAGCATTTGGGAGACAAGCTTCTCTTAACTAGCAATGCTAGTGAGTTTACCTTGTACGTTAGACACAGAGTACTTACCAATCTGTGCCAATGAGTAGAAAGAGTAAGTGGAGCTGGCTACGGGGGCTATTATAGGTGGATAGCCAGCCCTCATGCAGTAAGTTTACTGTCAGTGGCTTTCTGAGCAGTTCTGAGAGCTCCCCGTACCTGGCCACTGTGCTCCGTTTTGTGCACAAGGTGTTTGACTATTTTCATAAAACCTGTCAGGTTTGCCATGTTCTAATAACAATGAGGTGCCAGAGAGTATGCCAGAAAGAGTTTTCCTGATTTACATGCCAACAGTATGTTCATCAGAGACACTGTCCGTGTGGGCTCTCTGTGATTCTATGAGTCATAATTCAGAAAGTCAGAATCGGTTCAATCCATAAAATCGGTGTGCAGAGGACAAAGCCGCTTTTCAAGAGTAGAAAGTACACGGGGTGTAGTCGCCTCAGACTCTCAGAACAAACCCCTCAAAAAGCCGTCCTGCTTCTGAACTTGGTGCGTGGCTGAGCCCTGCCAAAAAGTTGTTTTCTGACCCTTCCCCCATTCCCCTCTACCGGTCCTCCGTTGACAAACCAAAACAAACCTGAAGCCAAGAATATTCCCCCGCCCTGAAAACTGCCTTTGAGAAATTCAGAAGCTGGCCCTGCATGTATCGAGTTTCACCTTGTTGATGAGTGTGTAGGGCTTTTGTTAGCACAGGCTAACCTTCCTGCAACCGCTTGGCGGGGGGAGGTTATAGATGGGGCCTTCCTCAATTTTCAACAGTGATGCTCAGTCCACTTCACCGTGCGCAATAGCGGTCAGCTGCTGGCTCCTCATCGATCAGCAGAATATCTAGGGATCCACTCTGCCGTGGGGCAGGGCCCCCCTGTGTTTCTCAGGGTCCCCAGCTTCCACGGAATGGTGATGATGAATTATGTGACATATAAATGTATAGAAGTTTGGAAAAGTCCGCCTGCGGCGATTTCCCTGATCGCACTAACAGATGTGCTGCAAAAACTGCTTAATATCACTGTTACTGCAATAAAAGAAGCAAGTCCCTGCAGCCCTGTTCTCAGGCTATGGGGTGGAAAGAGTTGTGTAACCGTGTGATGGGAAGAACACGCACATCAAGTCAGGCTAGTGCAGGCCCCTGGAAAACAAATACCAAAACTCAGTGACGCTAATGGTAGTGGACAGGTTTCACGCTTTTAACTTTTTTTTTATGACTCCAATCAATATTATAAAACCTTAAAATCGTTTTTTTTAAAGTGATGTTGCTTTAAAAGAGTCTGTGATCCTATGATTGGATAACTATGGGGTACTTGGGGGTTTTGGTTAAAAATCTATACATCTGATTTTGGTTCTGAAATTGAAGACAACTAAGGCTTTAATTAAAAAACCTGCAGCTCTGGATTTAATTCTATAATTGCTGTGGTGGCTCACTAAATGTATCCAAAGGGTCATTGGTGTGGTTGTGTGCAAGAGTGATATTGTGACACTTCAGTCAAACTGTTGAATAACAAAGAATTGAAAAAAGACCTTCCCCTCAATTTAATCAGAACCAACATATCATCACAAGGGCAAATGCTATTCAATCAAAATAAATAAAATATGGGCTGGTGGATAGCGTAGTGGTCTATCGCACCCGTATTTGGCTGGTCCTGTATGAGTGTGAGCTGCCTATCAGGGGCCCTGGCTGTTAGCCCTAACCGGTAAGGGTGTCTGCAGAAAGGGAGTCAGTGAGTTCCATTTCGAAGAAGGCGGATCATCCCCGGCCTGAGACAGTAGCTTGCTCCGTAGAGACGAGCGGCGAGTTCGTGGGGGAGGGTTAATCGAAATAAATAGAGAGTATAATTGGCTTCCAAATTGTGGAGAAAAAAAGGGGAAAATGAAACAAAATGTATTACAAAAATAAAGAAATACATGTTGTTATTATTATTATTATTATTATTATTATTGTTACTATTATTATTATTATTATTATTATTATTATTATTATTAATAATAATAATAATAATACTGTCCATTAAATGACCTAAAATGGTGCTAAAAACCATTTTACAATAAAGTTTTTACGATAAAGATTCAATCAAACTGTCACGTCTTTTCAAAGGAAAAAGCCAATTTTATGATTGGATAGTACTGTCCATTAAGATGACTCTGTTCTCTGTCTCGGGGCCCTTTATTGTGTCTGTGAGTCAAAGGAAACCACTGCAGTGGGGAACGTATCCTTAATACAAAAACCACTGCTTTCTAGAAGCACGAAAAGACAACTGTTTCCATAAATGCGTGTCCAACATCTCCTGTGCTTCTGCAGCTCAGCTGAGCAGAGACAGTGATGCGAACGCGACCATTCCTCAACCGTCGGGACAACTGGTCCAGTATCTGAACGAGGCCCAAACAGAGATTCTGCCCCCATTCCCGACTCCTGACAGCTGAGAATGCTGTTCTTTCTACAGTGCTCATTAGGTCCCACTGCTGTCTACCACAGGTGCTGCTGTTCCATATGTGTTTTGTGTTTGCCATTGTATGTGTTGTGGCATCCCAAGGGGCATCCCAAGGAAATGGCTGCCTGCACCTTTAACTCGAGGGAGCCACTGGAGCTGAAAAGAATACAGTTCCCAGCAGCCTGCAGTCCCACACCTGACTACAAGCTGAAGCCCCTAAAGTAAGTAATGAGGACTACTGGCAGCTGAAGTCAATTTGGGCAGCTATTTAAAGGACTGTTTGTATCACATTGGGGGAGGGAGTAGGTTGGAGTGTCGGGAGTATTGTTCCAAATAGTTTTTTTTGGCTTGAATTGGATTGTTTTGAGAAACCTGTTTGTGTATCAACTTATTGTTTGAGGAACTGAATTGGATAATGATTTGGATTATGGACAAAGACAACGAGAAACGGATTGTGGACTGTAGCCTGTGTTTTGAATTCCCTGAGTACCCATCCTTTTGTGTGTTTTGTCAAAAAATCGTTTAATAGAAATGATTGTTTAAAAAAAAAAATACTGCCTCCTCTGCCTCCTTATTCAACTGCCTACACCCTCTGAAAAGGTCCTTGAGTGTCACCCCCACCACAAGGGCTCTGGCTCTGAAACTGTTCTTATGATGTTTGTCTGGTAAAATGCAAATATGATTGTGTGGCCTTTGCCTGGGGATATATTCGACTGCAGATGTGGCCTAAAATCAGCAGGTTATGTCTGTGCCTTTCAGATGATTTTACTGGACTCCACCAGTTAGACGTTACCCTTCCTTGGTGTTGGTGGACCTGAAGGCCACACCCAAGTCTTCAGCCCCAGCAGGAAAGCACATCTAGGGGGAAGAAATAAATCAGATTAGCAGCTAAGGAGCATATGTGAGACAGAAGGGCCGAGTGTGTATAAGGTAGCTTCAGAAAATGAGCCGACGTTTCGGGTTTGTTTGCGCCGGAGAGCTCGGCGAGTCGCCGACGCCCACCCAACCTGCTTCCCCCGCAGAAGGCCTCACGGACGGTGCGCTGCCCGCTGGATCCGGCCCCGATTGGCCCAGGCCCTCGGAGAGGTTTCTCTGAGAGCAGAAACCCGATACGTACTCTGCGGATTAATAGAGAATATCTTGCCACATGTGCCTGGGCTCGTATATGAGGCACCGTGAGCTGGGGAGAGAAAGGAAGCCATTGTTCATTCAGGCCCAGTGTATTTCTGTACAATTTTAGCTTTTTGCTTTCCTGCTTTTGCTGCAGGAGTTTGTCACCCCTGTCTCACTATGTTTTCACCAAGATAGCCCTCAACAGCATGTTATGCTTGTGGGATTCAAACCTGCAAACCTTCAGGTGACAAGTCCATCTCTCTAAACACAACTGTGCACTGCAAGCTTATCCTGCTTTTACCTGTGCTGTTGGGAGTTCTGTGACAAAGTATCAGTATAATGTTTCAATGCATCCAAGCAGATAAGGACAGAAAGACACCCAGGAAGACTGACCAGAGAGAGAGAGAGAGCACTGTAGTCATCGGTCATCAATGGGCTCACCATCAGTACAAGTGAGGATCATCCCAATTCTTTGGTTATTATTATTTTTGCTAGGTGCCATCATGCAGGAGGATGATTCTGTGTAAGGCACATCCAGTTTGTCTCTGATGTATGCATATTGCACACAGCATGAATAGTTAGTATAATTATTTATACTGAACCCAGGCCATGTTTTGAAAACAGATGACCTCCAAAGAAAAGACTGGGGGTGGTCAATGATATCTCCCTGTTAGTTCCAACCCCAGCTGGTGGAGAATGAGAAGGGGTAGGAGGAATGGGCTCTGACTGATGCAAACCAGCAGGATGAGAGTCGGGTTTTCAGGGAGATGTGGAATTGTGAAAATGTACATTCAATTAGTGAACGTTTTTTTAAAGAATAAATAAGGCTGAGGTGGCGTGAAACCTCCCACCCCGGCACAGTGGCTTGCCAAACGAGCATTAAGCAGGTAATGAGGGCACATAGTGCTTCCTTGTATGAGCTGCACAGTTCTCCATTTAAAATCATTACACAACTCCCAGGGCAGACACGCTGCTGGAATCAGTCCAGCTACGGCACAGTATTACTATAGAGGAAGTGGGCTGCTCCATCGTAATTGGCACTAAGCAGCTCTGCTCAAAAATGACCTCTGGTGTTTTTGAGGCAACATTTGTGCTTTTAATTGACAGGAAGTCTGGGGAGAATTCATTGAGACTCTGTGTTTGTATGTTGCATGAGCACACAGTACACACACACACACACACACATACACACAGATTTCTTACTTGGTAGGACCTTTAATTACATAGGTCCAGCACACTAGTCAGCCCTTGTAAATACGGTTGTACATATTTTGCGTTGTTTATACTTTTTACAGGGTGACCTGAGTTTGATTGCAAGTGACTCAGTGGTGAACGGGCTGAGCTTCAGTTCTTAGCACTGGCTTTATTACAAAGGAAATAAGCAACAATTCAGACGTTTATAATGCCCCTGTAATTGTCACGCTATTCGTAATGCAATACTTCAGCACCGGTTGCCCAAGCAATGGCCCGCGAGCAGAACTCGCCCGCGCTCCGCAAACACAATGAGAAACACGTTGGTTTATTTGTTTTACAAAATGCCTCTTCTAAATTTGTAACGTAAATCTTCTTAAACAGCGAGACCTCAGGAGTCCCACAGCTGGCAGCTTTCAAATGCATGCTGACTGCTGTAGGTCCTGCCATCGCTTAAGTCAAGCTCACGCGTGTGCCCTGGAGAAAAGTTCATTCAACTCTTTTTTAATTCATTTCATTTCTTTATTCGTTTTTGGTGCTGCATTTATGCTGCCCATTTATGATTAAGAAAAGTAAAAAAATAGACCTCATCTATTGTTACAACTGCAATGAATAGATATGAAAGCAAATTACATTCCGATCAAGACCACACAAATCGCATGAGGATTTATGGTTTTGTGGACAGAAACAGTCTCATAGGAATGCTGTTTTATATTGCGCTGTATGATGTGCAGTGTAGAGTGTTATGGATTCATGGAGCCACATAGTCATGAGACAAGGAAGAAAGGACTGGTGGTGACCAGCAGCCTTTGGACAACCTGTAGGAACTCACCTGCATTCTGATGTGGTCTATATCTGCCCCTGTGTGCTGAACTGGTCTTTATCTGCCCGTGTGCTGAACTGGTCTCTATCGGCCCCTGTGTGCTGAACTGGTCTCTATCGGCCCCTGTGTGCTGAGCAGGTCTCTATCGGCCCCTGTGTGCTGAACTGGTCTCTATCTGCCCCTGTGTGCTGAACTGGTCTCTATCTGCCCCTGTGTGCTGAACTGGTCTCTATCTGCCCCTGTGTGCTGAACTGGTCTCTATCTGCCCCTGTGTGCTGAATAGGTCTTTTTCTCAGGAGGCTCAGCTGGGAGAGCCATTGCTGCACATGACAATAAGATGAAGACCTCTCGCTGGAGATCAAAATGAAAGCAATCATAAGCCTGCCACAGGCTGGATTCTAACCACATCACAAACTATCCTGAGTTGCGAAAGGACCCAAGAACCCGTTCCTTTTCCTTATTTTTCATTACTTGCACACAATTGGGATTTTTGTGTTGTGGTGAAGTGATGTAAAATATGACTGACAAATGTACATTTCAGCACAAAGCAAGTTGAGAGATAATCAGGCCTTTACAAACTTTCCTTAAATGCCAGAAAAGTAAAACAGAAAACAGTCATATAATAGGCAATATCACCTATTTAGTTTTATTTAATGCTCAGTTTGGAATGCCAATTGCAATAGCTCATCCAGTTGCTGCAAAATCGTTAGTCAATTTGGGAGGGTGACACAAGCACACGCGTGCTCTGAAATCCACCATCGCTCACACTGTAAACCACAGCAGTTACTGTGCAGGAGGACTGCACAACTGACACAGCTGGCACAGGTAGACTGCAGGTGCCCAGTCAACCAGAGCAGTCACAAATTCAGGATGAGGCTGGAATACGGATGGAAACCATCCACTCCTGGGAGGTGCTATGGTACATTATGCACAACTTTAGCAGGCCACTATGGGCCACAGTCAGCACTGGCACGGTCAGGAATCAATCAGGACCGAGGGGGGCATTCCTGAACTGAGAGCAAGTGCTTTTGCTGGATACAGTGCCCAAGAGCCCATAAAACAGACTGTAAAATTGCACAACTGTCTGTTCAATATGGGATTCCTCCTGGCCCAGTGAATAATCAAAGAGAGAATATAAAGCTTCACTTTATTTTAAAAAAAGCGAAACTCTGGTGACCTTGTGTGACCTTCATCGGTCTAAAAGGGGCCATTTTATTCTCAGTGACTCTCTTTAAAACTCCGACCGGACAAGCACAGGGAGTCTTGGATTTACTGTCTCCCTGACACTTGGAACAAATTATATCAGTAAATATGAATACAGCCAAAGTTTTATACCTCTGTTGACTTTTCCTTTCCTTTGCACCCCGGTGCTAACCCAGGTCCTGTCCACTTACTTGTCTGATTGAATGAATTTGCTGCTTTGAGTCCCTTTGAAACAGCACCGTGCTCCAAATAATAATGGGGAAAAATATGCAGCTATCAACATTTTTTATGACTGTAT
Organism: Aldrovandia affinis; assembly: GCA_029706075.1. Taxonomy (NCBI): domain Eukaryota; kingdom Metazoa; phylum Chordata; class Actinopteri; order Notacanthiformes; family Halosauridae; genus Aldrovandia; species Aldrovandia affinis. The sequence goes on along the minus strand of JAINUG010000036.1, from coordinate 2,323,087 downwards.
TGTTTTTCAGGAATAAGACAAGCACAACACATGTTTGCAATTATAGGCCTTGCTTTCGAGAGCTAAACCCACTGGACAGCAGTGCACAGAACCGGCATTTGCATCTGCATCATTCCTTTTGTCTCCGTGTTCTTTGGATGATCCTTCTTTCTTTTTTCCTTGCCTCCTCTTTTTCTCTCCCTCTCCCTCTCTCCCTTTCGCTGTCCTCGTTGTGTCTGTCTGTGAATTTTGTACTTGTATTTTTTTTAAACGGCGGTTGCTGGTGTCACACGGGGCCGACCGCAGAGACACGGCGCGGTGGGGTGTGTAAGGGGCCTCAGGAACGCTGCACGCAGAGGGAGGGTAAACACACACACTGCCAGGAAGACACACACAAAGGAGCCAACTCCCCCTACACACACACTTCATCCACACCCCTCTAATGCCTCCCTTTGAAACTGCCACTGGGCAGAGGGCATAGGCTGATTCAGTGAAAGTGCCCACACCTCAGCTTTATGTGCCAGCCACACAAATGGCACGGAGCCTTGAGATTTTCTGCCTTGGTGCAATGAACCTTTGAGCATCTCTCCAATGCCAATAACGTCAAAAGCAGACCATCTTCAATACCTAGTGAGCAGCCCACACATTTACACACACACAAACACCCAAATCAAAGGCACACAGACACACGTACACATGCGAGGATTTAACACACGCATGCATGCCGTGCTACAGTGCTGTAAAAACGGGTTGAAATGGGTAAGAAATATGGGCGGTCCCCCTTGATTTCCGACTATATGCTAATACACACCACAGAAATGTGAGCATTAGCTGGCCAGGGGATGGGGGGGGGGATTAGATGCGCCTCAGAAGAACTCACCCCACGCTCTAACTAGGGGAGCCATGTGCTTTAAACAAACAAGCACTGCTATCACAGGGGTTTCTGCCCATTCTTGTGTAATTTGGCCAGATGTTCGGTAATAAAGTCATAGTGCGGCGTGGGAACCAGATGGCAGTTTGGGCTCGCTCATACAACCCCCTCCCCTCCTCCTCCCCACAACTCCCCCCTTTCTTTCTTCTGTTAATCTCCAAACTAAATAATGATTCCGCCGCACTGATAAACGGAATTCTGAAGTCAGGCTGCTTTGAGCTTATTGATCGCTCAGAAACCATCCCCGCGGTGCTGAAAGCAAATTCCTTCCTGAGCCCTTGCAGTTGTGCAACGTCCCGTCAGCTTCCACACTGTAATACACCAGCTGAGCTGCGCTTACTGAGCTGAGTTACTGTGCTAGAGGACTGCACTACTGACGCAGCTGGCACAGGCAGACTGCGTATGCCCAATCAACCAGAGGAGTTGCTCATTCAGGATGAGGCGGGAATACAGACGGAAACCATCCCTCCCTGAGTGGTGCTATGGTCAATTATGCACCACTCTCACAGGCCTCTGGGCCACAGTCAGCACTGGCACAGTCAGGAATCAATTGGGTGCTCTTGAATACGCCCCAGGCTGAAAATCTGATGTGAAATAAGTCTGCCCAACTTCCGGGGATGCACTTTGCTAGTACGATTTTTTAGCAGCAACCTAATCTCACAGACTGTAACCGTTTCAGTCACTCCAGAGACAGAGCTACTCTCAACCTAACCACAATTATATTCAAATATGTGCTAAATCTAAGGCCATGTCCACACTAATGCGGATACATTTAAAAACGCTGTTTTTGTGTCGAAATGTTTTTTTGGGAAAACCACACTGAAACTCCCAAAATGCTTACATTTCTTTAATGGGCATGCGCAGGAAACCTGAGGCAGCAAAGGAGTAAATTACAGTTTGTAACGCCATTGTCCACTCGGAGATCGATTGCACAGCAGCTGTGAATATAAAGGGCGTTGTCTCTTATTTAGGAATGCTGCTTGTACATTATACAAAGCTGTGTTTAACTCCAATAAAATAAAATAAATAGATAGTAGAGAGAAAAGCACTTGCACAACTTTGCCCGCCATGTTTAATGTTTTGGCTACAATCCTGGATCACACGACAATCATACGTCAGTGTTTTCTAAACCCTCCATCTTCCCCATCTATACTACAATACGAGACTGGTGTTTTCAAATGTATCCACTTGGAAGAATGCCTTCGAAAAGATCAGTTTTCGGTGGACGAAAACACCATCTTAGTCTGGATGGAAGGCCAAAGTGGAGGAAAAAAGATGCGTTTTCAAATGTATCCGCATTAGTGTGGACATGGCCTAAGCGCATCAGCCTGGATTCAGTCAACACTTGTCCTTAACTTTGAATGCAAGTTTTGGTGAACTCGCCAAACTGTGCTTGTGAAGAAAAAATCAACACTTAAGTGTGAGTCAAACTTAAGAACGTGTTGATTTCATCCAGGTCATCGTGACAAGCTCAGGGGGTCACTGGAATCAACAGAAAATGTTGTGTAAGAAAGGAAAAGAAAGAAAGGTAAATGCACTGAAATGCGTTATTCGTTGTTGAGTACCATAGTCGTGCCATAGTCATTCGTTTGACTTCCCCCCCGCAGACAGGAAGCACAACAAAGGCTCTAAATCCCCTGCCTTTCCGGATTGGGAGTCCTTGTTTGTGGAGATTGTGTGCTTCTGTGTTCTCTAAAGAATCAAAACACCCTCTTGATCTTTTTAAGGGCCCTTATCCACTGCTAAGAATGTTAAGAACATTGGGGCAGAGCATTTTCAATCTGTTAGCTGTACCCATAATATTTTAAATGTAGGATTAAGATGTTTAATGTTTTATCATTAAAACATCAAAGAGATAGAGGGAAAAAACCCAAATCGTAATTCATAAAAAATAAATATAAAAGTTATTACGTTAATTGAAACAGTATGTTGTAAAAACAAAATCTGATTTAACATCATCACACTGAAAGAACAAAGAAAGTCGATATGGAAAAACTGTTAAACTGTTCAACAATCAGATCAATCCAATAAACATGAGACCCTCTCCCCTGGGTTCAATCAACATTTGTCCTTAACTTTGAGTTAAAATTCTGTGATGCAAATATTAAGCTCTTCTTCATGACCACAGTTTGGTGAGTTTGTTGATCAACAAAATTATAATTTTTTTAATTGGAAAAAGTACTAATTGAATTGTCTGTTTAGTCTGATCATTGCAAACATATCACAGGACCATGTGTTTTAAAGCCTACAATGCAGTCCTCCAGCAGTAAGTGTGATACATCCTCCAAATAAAGCCAACTAATCAGCAGTCATTGATAATAATCTTATTGCAGTACCTGCATGATCTCAATTAGCCATTTAATGATTATTATGATTGAATATTGATTCAGAGAGCAGTGGTCATGGCCATTGACATATTTTGTATCCAGCAGTATTCACAACGATGTGCCAACAATTCATAAATTCTTACTATTAACAGAATATTAATTGTCATATGATGATTTATGGCTTTTACTATTAAAATAATGTAAATTCTGAATCAGTCAGGTATACCATGCAATATTATGAAAGATTATCTCTAATTATGGAATCAATATAATTAAGCCTCAGCATCATAATTTGTCTAACTTGGTCTTCTGCCATAGATTGAAGTTCTGAAAACAAATGAAATGCATCTACATACACTATATGGGCAAAAGTCAGTGGACACCACTACTAATTATTGAGTTCAGGTGTTTCAGCCGCACCCGTTGCCAACAGGTGCATAAAATCCAGCACATAGCCATGGAATCTCCACAGACAAACATTTAGAATTCAGAATGGTTTGTAAAGAGCTCAGTGACTTTAAACACAGCACTGTCATAGGATGTCACCTTTGCCACAAGTCAGTTCGTGAAATTTCTGCCCTACTAGATGTGCCCCAGTCAACTGTAAGTGCTATTATTGTGAAGTGGAAGCGCCTAGGAGCAACAACAGCTCGGCCACGAAGTGGTAGACCACGCATACTCACAGAGCGGGGCCGACGAGTGCTGAAGCGCATAGCGCGTAAAAATCACCTATCATCTGCTGCATCACTCACTACAGAGTACCAAACTGCCTCTGGAAGCACCATCAGCACAAGAACTGTGTGTCGGGAGCTTCATGGAATGGGTTTCCATGGCCAAGCAGCTGCACAAAAGCCTCACATCACCATGTGCAATGCCAAGCGTTGGCTAGAGTGATGTAAAGCTCGCCGCAACTGGACTCTGGAGCAGTGGAAACGTGTTCTTTGGGGTGATGAATCACACTTCACTATCTGGCAGTCTGATGGACGAATCTGGGTTTGGCGGATGTCAGGAGAACGCTACCTTCCGGAATGCATAGTGCCTACTGTAGATTTTGGTGTTTGGTGGAGGAGGGATAATGGTCTGGGGCTGTTTCTCAGGGTTTGGGATAGGCCCCTTAGTTCCAGTGAAGGGTATTCTTAATGCTACAGGATATGAAGACATCTTAGCCAATTGGGGGCTTCCAACTTTGTGGCAACAGTTTGGGGAAGGCCCTTTGCTGGTCCAGCATGACTGTGCCCCTGTGCACAAAGCAAGGTCCATAAAGACATGGTTAGATGAGTTTGGTGTGGAGGAACTCGATTGGCCTGCACAGAGCCCTGACCTCAACCCCATTGAACACCTTTGGGAGGAATTAGAACACAGATTGTGAGCCAGGCCTTCTCGTCCAACATCAGTGCCTGACGTCACAGATGCTCTTTTGGCTGAATGGGCACAAATTCCCACAGACACACTCCAAAATCTTGTGGAAAGCCTTCCCAGAAGATTGGCAGCTGTCATAGCTGGGGTCCAACTCCATATTAATGCCCATGGTTTTAGAATGGGATGTCCAACAAGCTCATATAGGTGTGATGGTCTTTGCCAAAGAATATGAACAAGATTCATAGGCTAAAAAAACTGATCTGGTTCAGTGAAAGTTTAACAGAGATCATTTGATCAAGGGACAATAACTAAGATATTCAATCATAAAAATTCCTCTTGTTTTCAGATTTATTTGGGCAAGTTTTTTATGTAACTACAGGAACTTGTGTTTTTTTAATCCAGAATAGTTAAAAGCTTCTGTTCGGTTGATTGCTTTCATTGCTAACGTTTCCCTGAAATTCTTTCCTCTGCCCGTGCTATTCTTTAAATAGCTACACTTTATATATCTAACAGTCTAATTGCTCTCTTCCTGGAATGCATTTCAAATGGCAGGGCAGTGTTTCAAGACAATTTGCATTGATAAATGAATCAATTTAAAATAAATTAAATTGCATTGAAAAGCAAAATTTCCATGTCAGAGGGTCAGTAAGAGTGCAGCATGGAGGCAGGATCAGGAGGGGCATCTTTCTCTGCTGCCAGCTGGAGCACAAACACACAGAGCACAATCACAACCGGGTCCACAAACAGCTGTGTGCAGTCCATTCCACACAACACCACACAGCATAGCACAAGCACACAAAGTGTGGCAAAACCAGGTCCACAAACACAGCTCTGCACAGTCCAGTCCACACAAATCAAATCAGATACATTTGTATAGCGCTTTTTACAAATACATTGTCACAAAACGCAACCCAGGCTTAGACCCCTCAAAAGCAAGCCTGTAGCAAGAAAAAACTCCCTTGGTCAAAATCATAGGGAGAAACCAGACAAAAGTGAGGGAGTAAAAAAAAACGGTATCAGGCTCAGTCCAAAGGAGACGCTGGGCTGGCTGACTTTGCACGTCCAAGTTAGGTGGTCAGTATTACTGACACTAGGGCACAATCTTATCTTTATCTACAGCTAGACTATGTTTGACAGTAGGCCAGACCAAAAAGGTTTGTTTTTAATCTAGATGTAAAAATGTAAACTGTCTGAATCCCCAGTGTGTTTTGGTAAACCGTTTCACAACAGAGGAGCTCTATAAGAGCTGTCTCTACTGCCAGCAGTGCTTTAAAAAATTCTACGAGGTACTAGATAGCCGGCATCTTGTGAACGAAGCGGCCATGTCGGCTTATAATGAACAATCATGACAATCAGATATATAGGTGCAAGTCCATGTACTGCTTTAAAAGGTAACAGCAGTACTTTATAATCAGCCTGATTTTTGACGGGAAGCCAATGTGGTGTTACTAACACAGTAGTAATGGGCTCATGTCAGTGTCAAGTGCAGGACAATCCCCAGCCACCCTTTACTAAGATTCCCTTTCCTTTGTATTTCAGGATTCCTCCCCCAGGACGATCTAAACAGCATGCAGACAGGTAAATAAAAGGTACACTCTTTATTAGTAAAAATGTATTAAAATAGGACAGACAGTTGCTTGCACCCTGACACCAATGCCCTTGGTTTCCCCTACAGCACTAAGCCTCCCCCTGTAGCAGGCAAAACCTGTGAGCCATAGAAGTCGGGCAGGCAAACTTCACCACACTCACACCCCCAAGGCAGTGGCACTTAACCCACTTATGCACACTGCACGGCACACCACCCATTCCTCACACACTTTAAGGGAGGGGTATACACACACCGGTCCACCCCCCATTACCCGTCGCTAGCTACCCCGCCCAACCTCTCCCGTAGCTCACGCCACCCCCTTGTTTTCCCCCCTTTTCCCACAGAGACCAGAAATCGGTGCCCTCACACTTTTGTCAGCCCTAGCTCCCCCCAAAATAAAGAAAACAACATTTTTAAAAGAAACTCTCAAGTGTAGTTTTAAGGCCGGCCTCTCCGGTCACGGCACGATCTGGTCCCGCTCCTGGTCCCGCTCCGTTAACACGCACATGCACCAGTGGTGGGCCGTGCATTTCACACCTAGGCCTTCAGTAGTGCTCTGCCCAGTGGCGTAGCGCAGTAACAGTGCCCAACCTTTCACCGGTTTCATTTTCCGCGGACGGGGCAGGGGGGGTTACACGCGAGAGAAAGCTGAGACCAGTTTATTTATTTCGCGGACCGGAGGGGGGTAGCACCCCCCACGCTACGCCTATGGCTCCGTCTGAATCGATCCCCTCAATAACTATTTTATGGCTATAAAAACCATCTTATTCTTATTATGCAGAAATGCAGTATAAACATGGGGCTATGGGGACGGTGTAGGGACAGGACATAACAGAGGAAGAGACTGGGGGGTCACTGTCCCCTCTCACAGACCCAGGCCTGCCTCATCACAGCGGGTGAGAATCTGTGCTTACAGAAAGACAACTTACTGCTGCCACCAGAGAGACACGGTTCTCTTCTCACCGCGAGACCGGATCGGCAGAACCAGAACCAGCCTGTGTTCAGTGTGGGATAGTTATGCTATCTATAACATTTTGTAATGCAGCCTGCCGTGCCATGTTATTATCTGCCTTGCATGCTGGCTAGCTTGTTATTAAAAATGGAATGATACAAAGTTAATGTTAAAGACTAAGGTGGTTAGCTATAATAAGTTAGCCACTTCATTAAATCATACAAACACACTGATCATAATAAGAAAAAGCGCTATTTTTATTCGAGTCACAGCTCATGTTTATTACATAAACTTAGCTGGTTAGATAGCTAGCTAAACAAGATCGTAACATGAAACATCAATAATAACCTCATGAAATTGCAATATTATTTAGGAAAATAGCAACATTTTACTCACCAAAAATCCTTATTATTTGTACACAAAATCCATCCTCCTTTCTTTCCTCAAAAAGAGTTCAATTACTCTGTCGTACAGATTATCCGTGTGTTTCAGTTCCATCAAGTAGTCCTTTTATATCGCCATCGAAGCTAATGCTGAAAGTCGAGCCTGCCCTGATGTATTTCTGGCATAAGTTTTAATTCGCTTTAGGGCTGAAAATGTCCGCTCAAATGTCTGAATCACAGACTGATGTTAATTATATTTTGTCCATGAATACTTATTAAATAATTCCAAATGGTCTGTCCGCTTCCTTTCATAGCTTTTCCCCTGGCTGCGCTCCTTCCAGACGTGTATTTTCATATTAAAGCATTTAACCAATCACATTACATCATAGTCAGACACTCTCTGACTATCCAATCAAAGGGTGTGAATACGCTGACGTACCTAGGCCTTTTAGAAGGCCTTGGTGTCTCCAACTAAAAATTTGATTGGTTGAAGCAACAGTTTGATCAACACTTATTTTATGCTACAGGGCCTTCAGAATTGATTGTGAAGGCCTCCAGGCAGATTTCTTTGACCGTGGCAACAAATGATGGCTGAAATGTGATTGGTTAAATGCTTTAATATGAAAATACACGTCTGGACGCAGCGCAACCAGGGGAAAAGCTATGAAAGGAAGCGGACAGACCATTTGGAATTATTTAATAAGTATTCATGGACAAAATATAATTAACATCAGTCTGTGATTCAGATATTTTTTAGGCCAGCAGAGAAGGCCTTGCAGGCCCTGACGGCCCACCACTGACATGCACACACTTCACTGTCACGGTGGAGCTGAGCTCCAATGTTCGCCAGTTCTCCACCCCGGGATTTCCATCCACCTCCGTCATCACGGCTCACTTGCTGTTGTTTTCTGCACAGTCCCGCACTGCCGCTCTTCCTCGTCACATCGCCAGACTCAGGTACGCCGTCGCACACTCACCGAAGTTAACGAACACTCAAAGAGATGAACGCAAAAAAAAAAAAAAAAAAAATCTATCACTCCCCACCAACAACACACGCAAAGACAACGTTCTCTCTTCTCGGTTTTTGCCTGCCTGTCTTTTTATCTATTTCCCCCTTCAGTCTATGTCCACATGCACCCAACAATCACACCCCCACCTTCCGCTTCTACTCGCAGTCACACTTGCATTCCTCCCCGTATTTCACCCCGGTTTCACCTTCTGACACTCATATTTATTACATCTAGTCAAAATATGTGCCGCTGTAATGAAAGGCATTACAATAGTCTAGCCTCGATGCAACAAGGGCTTGCATCAACGTGTCTGCATAATGACAGAAAGTGATACATTTTCTGTGATATTCCTTGATAGAAAGCCACGCTGTGTTTTAAATATGATCATCAAATGTAAGATCCTGATCAATAGTAACACCAATGTTCTTTACCGTACGATTTAATGCAACCAGGCAATCATCTGCATATAATTGTAGATCCAATTTATTCCTTAATTTGTTGGGGCCTAAGACCATCATCATGAGAGCAGTAATGGTCCCAACACTGAGCCTTGTGGAACACCATATTTAACCTGAGAGTAGTCAGAGAACTCTTGATCTAGCACGAATCTAAACCTGTCTGATAGGTATGATTTAACCCATGAGAGTGTCTGTCCATGCAAACCAACCAGGCTTTGTAACCTGTAAAAGAGAATTTGGTGGTCAATAGTGTCACAAGCAGCATATCAAGGAGCACCAGAATAGAAACACAACCAGAGTAAGATGCCAACAGTAAGTCATTCACAACTTTAACAAGTGCCATCTCAGTGCTATGGTCTCATCTAAAACCTAATTGTAGTGTTTCATAGAGTTCATTTGAGGAAAATTATTTAAGGAAAGCAGTTAGTTGTTGAGCTACAGATATCTCTACATTTTTGGACAAAAAAGGAAGATTTGAAATGGGCCTAGTGTTCTCAAGATTACCAGGATGAAGATTTGTTTTCTTTAGAAGGGGCTTGATTACTGCCACTTTTAAAGACTTAGGCACGCAACCCAATAATAGGGGTGTATTTATAATATTTAACATGGGCTGGCCTAGCACAAGGAAAAGCTCAAGCTTTGTTGGTAATGGGTTTAACAGACATGTAGATGATTTGGAGGTTTAGTTTATGAAAATTGTCAAAATCCAAGGGAGCAAAAAACTAAAAGGTCTCTATGCAACCCTTCTCCTTATAGCCCCGTGCGATAATGGGAGTTGGATTACTAGATAGTAGGGGTGTAACAGTACACAAAAATCACGATTCAGTACGTACCTTGGTTTTGAAGTCACAGGTCAGTACACTTTTGCTACAGCAGGGAAAAAAGAAATGCAAAACATAAACTTACTTTTCATTTATTATGAACTTTGCAAACAGTCGATAATTGGACATAATTTACTGAGCAAGTAAATGAACATCTTTCTTTCTTAAATAAAAAAAATGTCCATCAATACTGCTGCAACCTAATAACACTTAAAAGTGAATCTGAAGGTTCTCAAATAAATGCTAAATATAATAAAATAAATATCCATTGAAGTGCAGCATTTTGCACATTAAGTGTACTTGAACTGTGCTGCAGCTTTCAACTTCACATCCACCTGCCCATTGCTAACTGTAGTTCACTGCGAAAACGTAATGTTCCCCAAACAGGAGACTTGATTCATATGGGAGGGTCTTCAAGCTCTGTCTTCTCATCTGTGTTCGCCATAGTTATATCTTCAGAGGGGGACTCTGAGTTTTGAATTAAGTTCCGCACACCAAAAAAGTTCTGCATGTGCGTTAGTGGTTAAAGAAAGATGGTTTGGTGATTCGTTTTGATTCGATTCGATTCGTTTGGTTCATAGCGCGTACCGAACTGAAAGTCCTGTACCGAACAGTTCAGTATGAATACGTGTACCGTTACACCCCTACTAGATAGCGGAGTCATTTTCATAATTTGTTCGTTGATCATCTCTAAAAAAGTTCATGAAATCATTACAACACAGGACAACCTGGTCCTCAACTCCTGCACAGAAACCCAGTTTGAAATTGGCTTCAAACTGACAACATGGGGGTAGTGATGGGTCGATTGCTGTCACGTCTCGTGTTCGTGTTCCCCATAATTAGGTGTTTGTAGTTTATTCCTTGTTTTCCTAGTTGTCCGGTCCGTGTTTTTACTTTCGCTCACCTGTTTCCAGTCTCGTCATTGCATTATCGTTTTCACCTGTTTCTCGTTATGTCTTATATAGTTGAACTGTTTGTTTCCCATGTTCATTTCCAGATTGTCTCGTCATTGTATTATCGTTTTCACTTATTCCTCATGTGTCTGATTGCAGTCAGCTGCATTCGTGTTAATTCCTGATTGTTTCTTGTTATGTCTAAATGTATATAAGCTGTGTATAAGATGTTTGCAAACAAATTGCTTTTTTTGAATGGCTCTTTTTGGTGAACGTAGGGAACTGAGTCACATCCATGATTGCCACATTGGTTTTCGAGCACTATTCAACAAGTCTCATCCTTCTCTGCCTTCCCCCATGAACTGTTTCAGTGACTGACATACACGACAGCCAATGAAACAGCTTTTTCACCTGTCTTAGCCCAATTAACATGATGGATCGTATTCAGACAGGGAGGGAGCTGTGGCACATTCATCATTATACACTGTCGCTGACACTGTTAGCAAGAACCAATCATTGTGTGTGTATCAGTGACAGCTTACTTACTTACTTACCTTCACAGGCCTGTTAATTGTTTTACATAATTTCAGGACACTCATATATACTGACATTTTTTATGTTTCCCTGTCAACAGAATGAATCATCCAAAATAATAAAGATTGCCATGTATTAATTCAGTAGAAACGGCAATGATAAACAAAACTATGCTATTTCGTCCTATCTGTCAGCGCAGCAGTGCCTGTACACCAAGCATGGCAAGTCACTTGAATGAGTTGAGTGATTTTGACGTGCATAAGAACCAATTTATTTTGATAGCTGGGTTGATTTAAAAAAACTTAAATACTATTGAGTATCACTACAAAGATCTGAATGAAAGCCAATTGAATCTTTTTTTTTGGGTGAGTGACACCAAATGATCCGACTCACTTAACAAAGCCCATCTCTACCTGGGTGGGGGGAATTAATTGCAGCTGTCATTTTGTAAATGCCCAATACTGAACACAAAAAAATGACTTTCCATACATACATAAGGTATGAGTCAGAGCTGCTTTTAAAAATCTGTAAAAATTACAATCATTAACGTGGATGAATAAAACTGCAATAAAAGCTGAAAATAATTAAAGGAAGAGTAATTCTCCATGATGGAATTACTGCTGAAACCTTTCCAGCATGCTGATTGGCTGTGAGCCCTGGTTATGTGATTTCCAGTCAGGCCCCTCCATCAACCTCAAAAAACCGAAGGTGCCTATGAGAACAAAGATGGAAAAAAGAACGAGAGAGACTTCTGGTTCAGACAAACGAGTGAGTTTCCCATGAAAGCGTTCCCACCGTTTCCACCAATTCCATTTCATGAGGCGGTCACAGCTGAAACTCCCAGAATGCTTTGGCTAAAGCCAACCTGAAGGATTTTCTAAAAGGGTTAGACATTGCTAGACCATAGCTTTCAACAGAGGGAGCTTTGCACAATGCCGTACTCAAAAAAAAAAGAAAAGAAGATGAAAAAACATTGATGTTCCTCAGACAAAATGTTGGGAGCTTCCTGACGTTTTCAGCCCAATCCCAGCTGCCTGTTTTATCATTCAGCAGCCTTCAGGAGTCCTAAGAGATTGCATCTCTGCTTAATGTGGCCGAGGCTGAAACATCAGTGTGGGGTGGGGTGGGGGTGGAGAAATTACGGCTTCTCCAGTTTCTTTGAACTCCTATCAAAGGAAATCAGGAGGGGTATTAAAGTGTTTTTGACACCGAAACACAATTGAAGGCCCTGGGTTTGGAAGACGTACAGCTGCGTTAGACCTCCCTCGGATCTGTGTGTCTATGTGTGTGGTGCGCGAGTGTGTGTGTGTGTGTGTGTGAGAGAGAGAGAGAGAGAGAGAATTCCTCTGTCCCAACCATCACAGAATAAACTATGGCTTTTTTCCCAAGAGCCTATCAATGTTTGCTTTTTTATCCTCAGAAATAAGTTTTCCCCCAGTATTTGAACACACAAATACATTTTTTAACCTTTTATTTTGCCAGGTTTCTTTCTCACGTAAAAATCTCTTTAAAAAAGTATCTCTAAAATGAGCTGGTTTTAGGTGCATTCTAGAATTAAGGAATCCATCAAGCTTAACTCTAATTCACAAGGACTCCACCAGAGAATAGAATTGAGGACTGAAAACCACACCATTCCTGAATATTTGGCCACTTTGAGTGAAAAACTTCTTATTCAATGGGCACATTATTAATGTAATTACATTGTAATGACTTTGTAACAAATGTGTAATTACAATGAGCCTTCATCTTACATAGTAACTATGGATATGTTATTTCATAAAAACATTAGAACCCTAAGTGTAGCCCTATCCCCTAAGTATAACTCTATTCAAACTCTAATTGTACACCAAATCTTACTGCAAATCTAACTCTACCACAAATCTCAATCCATTATGTGATTACATAAACCTGTATGACAGTTATACAATACTTTTTATGGTTAAACAGTTATACTTACAAGTTTATGTACAGTGCACTTCATACACACTTAGTACCCTCCAATGAGAGTGAAGGGTGGCATTCATTAACTATGTCCCGGTGGAGGACATTTGGCAGGAACATGGAAAGTAAGAAATATAGTATGGTATTAGTATGAAGGGAGCAGAGCAGAGTGCCCACAGAATGGGCATCACTGTTGGCTCTCACCTGCCACGTCCCTGAACTTAGTACCATAAATTCTCTATGGCAACCAGATGAACAGCTCCTACATTTGTTTCATCCTCTCTACACATTTCCTTATGATGGGCAATAGGAGTTTCTGGAGTTGTTCTGCTTAAGAACAGAACATCCATTGTAACATGTATTGTCCTTGGTCATGCCCCTTAATGAATATTCATAAGATGGAGCAAATTGGAACATTTCAGCTTCAACAGGAGAGAGACAGAACTTTTGGTGTTCAGACTATGGAGCTGATCATCTGATTGGACAGTGTAACCTGTGCCTCAAAAACCCATAACCCACAAAAGCATTTACATTTGACAAATGACACCATTATCACAGCTCCTGCGTTTTTAACTTTCTACTGTACAGAATCTAGACTGCCAGAGCTGTTTAATGCAGCATTTTGAATAGGTGCAGAGGGCCTCAGCCAAAAAATGAGTATGTTGCCTAAAGAATATCTGGAGTGGAGAAATCAGATAAATGTGCCTTTATCACGGAGAGACCACAAAAGAAACAGTGCCTGGGGCTTACACACTAAAAGTTCCTACACAGTTCCTCCTACACACGGAAAGCTGAGAGTGTAGGTTACACTGAAACCCAAGGAGCAAAAAAAAAAAAAAAGAACGCTGAGATAAGGTTTAAAATTAGGATTCAGCTAATCTTGAAGAACGATCAGCATTACAAGAAAGGCAAACAGTAATGTGTGCAGACTACGGGAGAAATATTCTGGCTGCTCGGAGCCTCTGAAAGGAGCATGGAATTTTGTGCAGCTGGCAAAGGAGTGCTGTCTGCCCATGCGTTTCTCATTTCTCTTGATGTGTGGTGTGGCCCGACTCCTATTCAAACCTTTCTTCTCTGTTTTCTTAGAGATCGTCCCCTGCTACAGACAGATACTTTTTTTTTCTTTTTTTCTGTGAAGCTTTGGAAATAAATACAGTGCTGGGATTTTATTTGACCACATAGTGCTGAGTCAAGGTACAGTTTCCCTTAATCTTCATATTCATCTTTGGCCATCGGTGCATCATGGGAACAAGCACTTCCTGTTCCTACGAATTTTGGTCATGCGATCTCGGAACAATAGGATTCCAACAGAACACATTTTGGACAAGCAGGTTGATTTTGCGGGACATTGTGGGCCTGGAAAGGAATATTCAAATGAGGATGATGTTGCTGAGCAGGGCAAGACAATGTCCATCGTTTTGGGACAATGGAACGAGTCAAAATACGGGACTGTCCTGTGGAACATCTGGTCACCCTATGTGAGTTCAGCAGCCATCAGCCAGTTCCCATCAGTGTAAGTGCAAAGGTAAGGGGGGTAAATGTGGTGTAATGTTAAAGGAACTTGTAATCCAAAGTTTGAAGGTTTGATTCCCCAATGGGGTACTGCTATTGTACCCTTGAGGGTACAATAAGGTGTATTCTCCAAATTGTTTCACTAAATATTCAGCTGTATAAATGGATAATATGTTAAAAAAAATACAAACTATGCAAGTTGCTATGATGTGGGTGTCTGATAGGCTAGAGAAAGGCTAGGGAATTTATCTTGAAGTAAAATGCTTAAATATTAAAGTAAGCGATGGAAATTGTTTGCACAAATACAGCAACTGATTTACCCATGTAATCTCATCAGAATGTGCAGACTCTGTTAAATTAGATGGGAGGGTTAGGGTTAGGGACGGGAGGATTCACAGAAAGATGCACAGAAAATGTAGAACATATAGAACAACATGCACCAGGGGCACTACACAGATTGAGGCCATTCATTTATTGTAACGGTTTCTTGCCAAAATTTCAACCACACATGTAACGCACCAATACACGGATTTAAAAACAACAACGTTTAAGTCTTTGCAAGAATATACTTATCAATTTGACAATCATTTCTCAGTGCAACTATATCATTAGAGAAACTTAATCATGCTGAACACAGAATTATTTAACAGAAACATAATAAACATAACAGAACACAATAAACATAACAGAAACACAACATTTGATATTTGATGATGTGAAGTTGACATTGTGACTAAAACAGATGCCAGAGACCTGATCATTCTGTATAAAAATGAACACAGAAGACAGATAACACCAGGGGAAAAGATGTTGTGAAAACAGTATCTTTAACACTTTAAGACTTCGCCTTGGAATTAACATAAATGTCAAGGTCACAGCTGGATGTGCTGGACTGTGTACATGTGCAATTATAGGCCAGTGCATGTGGGAAAAAGACTTGTCTGTCTTTTGTGTGTGAAAACAGCGGCCGAGCAGCTCCCACTGCAGAAAGGGTCATTATTTTGATCATCTGTTTATTTCCCCCGGTGTCTTCTCAGAAAGGCCCAGCCATGGTGGTTATGCAACGCAGACTGTATCGATAACAAACAGGGCTGAGGAGAGAGGAATCTGGGCAGGGAGATGGCAGGCCACTGCCCATTTCTGATGCGCATGATCAACGGGCGTCCGAGAGGTGGGGCTGGGGGTTAAGGCCACCCCTGGGGGGGTGTTTGACAGCGTTTCAGTCAACTTATTAACGCTGGGTGGAATTCCTCGCTTTTCCATACCTGAGCGATTGGCTGAGGCACAGTGTTGCATCTGGTTCCTATTAAGGTGAAGAAAAAAAATATTATATATATATATTTATTTATTTATTTTTTATTAAAAGAGGACATCAAACAAAAAATGTATTTGCCTCACTCTTTACTTTTCCCCCTCCTGCTTTCCGAGGGTCTTTCTTGGAACTCTAAATGGACAGATGCTTTTATTCTGAAGACTTTTATGAGCTCAATAATGTATTTGCCACTGTCATTACAGCAGTTTAACAATGCAGAGTTTTTGAAAAGACATGCTGCAAGCACTGTGTTGTACCACCGTTCAGCTCAACCCCCAACTTACACCCAACAATACAGCCAACCAAAACAATCATTTCTGTATGTGCCATACAGTTATGGGCAATTCATTTAAGTTGCAGCTTAATACATTTCATAGTGAAATTCTAAATGATTTAACTTTTTTAATCCCTGAACATAGTTAATATTGAAGTTATTTATTTGTGATCCGCTCTATTTGTTGAGTCTTGAGTTTCTCCTTTTCTGTTTGGCTGCCAAAGCTCTCACTGAAGATGACAAGCTGTCTGTGGAGAATGCTCCAGTTCCAGGCAATAGTCTCCAAATATATCCTTTCTGCTAACAGGGAATCCTAATCAGTCCACTTTTTTGTAACAAGGAGGCCTTGAGAATTGATACAATCTCTTGATTATCTGTGAGCATTTTACCTCAGCAACTGTGGACACACAACTACAGATCAGAGTGTAGGGCACATGCTTGCAGGCACTCTCCTCCAAAATGCACGTATTTTTCACTCTGCAGTCCACCAGCTGAGCTGCCCAGCCTTTGCACTTGTGGAATGCATTGCGAAGCGACCTAAACGTACTCCAGGTCTGGTACAGGCACACGGCAGGTGCCTGATTTAATTTCCATTGCGCAATAAGGCGGGGAGTAACCTGCTGACTGAAACCCACTCCCCCCTGGCCAGTTATGCAGCACTCTGGGGGCTGCCGGATGCAGTTAGCACTGACACGGTCAGGGTTAGAATCTGAACCATGTGGCGTGTTGTTACACTGAGATCGAGTGCGGTGCACCCGATAGCCGGTGTCTGGGCTATCGGGTGCACCGCACTCGATTAGGCTAGCTAGTCATTGCACATGCTTTTTCTTTCATTGGTTGAAAAAGCATTAAATGCCCAAATATGCAGAAGCGACTGATATAGATGGAAAATAGGAGCACACAGAGCTCAATCATAAAAGTTTTTTGTTGTTGTTAATTTCAGTATGATTTTAATGTACAATTAAAATGTATTAGGCCACATGCCAATAAAGTAGATGCTTAAAAACACTGGAAAAGACCAAGATCTTAGCTTCACACTTCAAAAACCTTCACATTACCGTGAGAAGACACAAGCAATGAGCAGGAACACGGAGCTTTATTTGTCAAATAAGCAAACGCTCAACTTCTATGATGAGTCACGGCAGCGTCTTCTCCATTTTTGTGGCTTCGGTTTAACGTGGAGCGGCATGCAGCCAATAGAACGGGCTCTATCCGTGGGGGACGCACAGACAGCGGTCTCATTCACGGTCTCTAACATAAAGAAATGTAGAGGGACTTTTCTGAATGCATGGAGACTAAAAACAAATAATATTTCATTATCAATTAATCATATCAGAAGTTTATTTTGACATTTATTGTTGTATAAGCTAAGCATGACGTAATATAATATTTAACATAAAACATTTAAAGAAATGTCTTGCTGGAATTTCTGGCTTCAAACTGCAGTAGAGAACTGGATACATGTTAGTTATGGTCCTCCTTAAGCCTTATCCTGGTGCATATGTCAACTTTATTCATTTTAAAACACGACGTTTTAAGGCCTATGCTTGCTCTTGCCAACTGACCAAAAAGTGTTTGACTCATCAGCAGCAGTGAGCTTTTCATACATTTTGTAACGTTTAGAAACTTAATACCAGTAAGATATCTTGGCCAGCTCCTCATAATTGGCCTACCTGATATGATTGAATCCGGGGACCTGGGCGAATGGGCAAGGTTAACTTTATTAATGTGCATGCGCATTTGTGTGTGTTTTTTGTTTGCGAGTAATATCGCCAAACTCTCAAAGGGCTGAGCAGAAAGAGAGGAGTGCTGTGGGACAGCACTCAAAAGTGCGGAGTCCGCTGTACCTGGCAGCTCTCAGCGATGGGACTTCAAAGGGCTTGCCGCTCTTTGAAACCCATCGGGCTACACCCCCGTGGTCTCCTTAAAGAGCCGGTATGCCTAACGGCTTCCGCATGTTTGGCACAGGCCTATGGTGCAACTGGACTCAAAATTCATACATAAAAGAATGGAGTGGAAATCAAAGCCATCTCCCTGAACGTCTCATCAAAGATGTTACATTGGTTTTAAAGCTCTCGCAACAGCTGCAAAAATAAATAAAATACCTGCAGACCGAGAAAAAGGTGGAGGATAATTAGAGAAAAGAGATTTTGACATGTTGTACCCAGTGGAAATTTACCATATATTATTCATACAGTCTGGTGGAACTAGCAGATACTACATACTTGACTACTGAAAGCCCTTTTGCTGCTCTGGCTTCTGACCATGAGATTCTTACCTCTTTTCAGGACTTCATCATTTCATCCTTACAAACTATAGTTCAGACCACAGACGCCACTGCATTAGCATTAGATTCATTCTTGCCACATTGGGGTTTGTCTTTTTGAATAACTTGGGCAACAACTTAACATTTTTCCTTCGCAGAGCATGATGAGTTCTGCAGTCACTAAAATTGACAAATAATCTCATATAACGTAAGAAATAAAGCAATGCTGACGTAATTTTGCTTTTCAGAGTTAAGGACAAACCACATTGCAGTTAAACAGACCCAGGAAACAGAGGATGGGCAGTTAAACCATCCTGCCTTGCTGTGTTTTAAGCCAATGTGAACTTTAGGTGTCTAAATACAGTCTTGGTTACATCAGTACATTTTTCCACCCTGTAATATACATTTGTAGTAAAAGAAATGTTAAACAAATTATGAATACATTTAATAAAGGTGTCTTTTCTTTTTTTCTTCTGGTAATAAAAATAAAATATAAAGGGAAAAGCCAGACATTCCTGGGATTCTCTGACAGTTCAATACATGGGGAAGGGCCAAACTCGAAAAACACAGAGAGGGGGAAGCCCAGGGCCAAACCGAGGCAGTGCTGTCACTCACAGAGAGTTTCCCAATGCCCGCCATCCGTGTTTAACCCCTTCCTGCCTCACCTCTGATGTACACATGAGAAAAGCATGTTGCTATCCGCTCCCTTAAACGACCCAGACTACGCGGCACCGGTTACTTTCAAAGCACCTCGTGCCCCTGTGGGGCGTGTTCAGTGTGCTAGGCATGGGGAGGTGTGGGGGTTGGTGGCTAGACAGCACTGATAGAGTGTGAGGGAGTGATGAGGACAGGAGCAGCTGTGTTTGGGGGACTGCAGGAGCTGAGTGATGAAGAGGGGAGGCTGTTGACTCAACCCCCTCCACCCATCCCCCAGCCCCATTCCCAGCATCATGTCCTGCAGTACCTCCCAGCCCATCCATCATGCAAAAATGGCTATTTTCCCGGCACTTACTCTGGCGTCCATATATACAGTATACTGTATACACTATATGGCCAAAAGTCAGTGGACACCCCTAGTAATTATTGAGTTCAGGTGTTTCAGCCACACCCATTGCCAACAGGTGCATAAAATCCAGCATATAGCCATGCAATCTCCACAGACAAATATTTAGAATTCAGAATGGTTTGTAAAGAGCTCAGTGACTTTAAACACGACATTGTCATTGGATGCCAAATTTGCCACAAGTCAGTTCATGAAATTTCTGCCCTACTAGATGTGCCCCGGTCAACTGCAAGTGCTATTATTGTGAAGTGGAAGCGCCTAGGAGCAACAACAGCTTGGCCACGAAGTGGTAGACCACGCAAACTCACAGAGTGGGGCCGACGAGTGCTGAAGCGCATAGCCCGTAAAAATCGCCTATCATCTGCTGCACCACTCACTGCAGAGTACCAAACTACCTCTGGAAGCACCATCAGCACAAGAACTGTGCGTCGGGAGCTTCATGGAATGGGTTTCCATCGCCGAGCAGTTGCACACAAGCCTCACATCACCATGCGCAATGCCAAGCGTCGGCTGGAGTGGTGTAAAGCACACCGCAACTGGACTCTGGAGCAGTGGAAACGTGTTCTTTGGAGTGATGAATCACACTTCACTATCTGGCAGTCTGATGGACAAATCTGGGTTTGGCAGATGCCAGGAGAACACTACCTTCCGGAATGCATAGTGCCTACTGTAAAGTTTGGTGGAGGAGGGATAATGGTCTGGGGCTGTTTCTCAGGGTTTGGGATAGGCCCTTTAGTTCCAGTGAAGGGTATTCTTAATGCTACAGGATACGAAGACATCTTAGCCAATTGGGCGCTTCCAACTTTGTGGCAACAGTTTGGGGAAGGCCCTTTGCGGTTCCAGCATGACTGTGCCCCTGTGCACAAAGCGAGATCCATAAAGACATGGTTAAATGAGTTTGGTGTGGAGGAACTCGATTGGCCTGCACAGAGCCCTGACCTCAACCCCATTGAACACCTTTGAGAGGAATTAGAACACAGATTGCGAGCCAGGCCTTCTCGTCCAACATCAGTGCCTCACCTCACAGATGCTCTTTTGGCTGAATGGGCACGAATTCCCACAGACACACTCCAAAATCTTGTGGAAAGCCTTCCCAGAAGAGTGGCAGCTGTCATAGTCGCAAATGGGGGTCCAACTCCATATTAATGCACATGGTTTTAGAATGGGATGTCCAACAAGCTCATATAGGTGTGATGGTCAGGTGTCCACTGACTTTTGGCCATATAGTGTATATAAAATACACAAAAAACTGTTTTAAGTGAGAGATAATGGTTGGCAAAAAGGAGAAAAATATGGGAAATTCACACCATAGCCATTATCTTGACCTACAGTGCCTATAGAAAGTCATCATACCCTTTTGAAATAGTCTTTTTTTTTGTCTTACAGCCTGAAATGAAAGTACATCAAATCCATCTTTTTCCAGCTTTATTTATTTAGGTCACATTTTGAAAACTAGAATAACAGGGTTGGAAAACATTCTTAGAATAACCATTATAAACTTGAGAAAAATCATCTTCCAGGGCACAATTGGCCTCTAATAATGAATAAAAAAAATGAAAAACTGGCTGGAATAACAGGGTTGGAAAAGTGATCAGTCCCCTTAAGAAGTGGAATAACCATTATAAACTTGCTCAGAAAAGATTGATAACCAATCATCTTCCAGATGTGGCTAAAGGACAGGAAGGTGAATGTCCTGCAAAGAAACACATGAAGTGGCCTAGTCAGATGAGCCCTGACCTGAAAAAGCACAGCACACCACCCAAAACACACCAACCTACAGAACATCTGTGGATGG
The DNA here is from genome assembly GCA_029706075.1 of Aldrovandia affinis. Taxonomy (NCBI): domain Eukaryota; kingdom Metazoa; phylum Chordata; class Actinopteri; order Notacanthiformes; family Halosauridae; genus Aldrovandia; species Aldrovandia affinis. The sequence continues at coordinate 2,301,689 of JAINUG010000036.1, read as the reverse complement.
ACAGGATTGAAAAGAGTGCAGTCCATTGAAAACCTGTGGCCCTCACCACGGAATTTGACTGAACTGGAACAGTTCTGCAGTCAGAGGCAGAATGGAAATGGAAATATTGCCCAATCTACTGGTGTTCTGCAAAACTGGTAGAGACATATCCAAACAGACTGATGGCTGTAATTAAAGCAAAAGGTGCCTCTACAAAGTATTAAATCAGGGGACTGATCACTTTTCCAACCCTGTTATTCTAGTTTTTCATTTTTTATTACTTATCAGAAATTGTGCCCTTTTTTCACTTAAATGTTGTAAGGCAAAATGTGTAAATAAAGCTGGAAAAAGATGGATTTTATGTACTTTCATTTCAGGCTGTAAGACAAAAAAAGTGACTATTTCAAAAGGGTATGATGACTTTCTATAGGCACTGTATGTACTGACAAGTGTTTCAACACACAATGCTTTGATACGTGCTACAGTACTGTAAGCTATATCAGTCCACTAAACAATGGGGCAGGTTGCTGAGGATTCAATCAAACTTTCTCTTTGAATCAACAACTAAATAGATTATTTTCAGAGGAATGCAGCACTTAAAGAGTTGATACATGTTTAGAAAACTGTTTGGTATATATTTTGTTGCTATATGTACTTAAAATCGGCCAATTATATGTCTAGTTAGTTTCTCGTAATTTCACTGTCAAATTTCATGCATGAAAGTGGAAATAGATAGTCATAGTGAGGTATCAACTCCTTGGCTATTTGTTTCAATAAGTAGATATTTCCATGTTTAATTTCAAATACAGACAGGAAGAGCTAGGACCCATTGTGCCCGGGTGCAAAACTATTCATGGGCCCCGTATCCCAGCAATACTTTTAGAAGATTCACATGGGGCTTGGCGATGCATGTGCCAGAAGGCATTGTTTCTAAATGGAGCCCTGGCATTGGCTTACATTGCGTTGCTTGCTTTGAAGCTTGGGCTAAAAAAAGTTTGAATTGAGTCTACTTCAAAGCCTTCCATGCTTTAAGGCAACATCCACCTAATTGCAAACCTAAAGGGACAGAAATTCCACACAAAATGTACAAAAAGGACCAGCGATTACAGCTGGAAATTAAGATAATTAGTAGCTTATAAATCAGATAGCTAAAAATGTTAATCAGATAGCAAGTCAGCAAGCTAGCTAGATAACATTGAATAGCAACCTAGCTAGCAATATTAATTCAATTAAATGAACCATAGTCTACTTAGTTTGCAATATTTAATGTTGGTATACAGCTAGCTACATAAAATTGGAATTATCGAGCCAGCTTGTGAGGTACTGTATGACACCGTGGCTAGCTGCAGGTATGCTAGTTTATGCTAGGTACTGCTCCAGGTTAGGCAGTTGTGCTGGCACGTTCTGTTGGTCTAATTTTAGTTTTCTGTTTTGAGTACCAATCCTATGTTTAAATCCAACATTTTTAACTGTTTGGCTGAAACTGAAATTTAACTTTCTCGTTTTGTTTAGCTAGCCAACTCAATGCTTCCGATGCGACCGTGTTTAATACACACACACACACACACACACACACACACACACACACACACACACACACACACACACACACACACACATATATATATACAGTATATGTATATACATGATCATTTTAAAATGGGCTATAAAAAGTAGCTCACGAAATCCAACAATTTAAGATGTGGCTTTTCCAAAGAACACATTAACTTTTGGGTTTTGCATTGGAGGTCCCGCTGAGGCTGTGAAGCGGGCCCCTGTACATTTTATTGACTGTGACCCAGCGCCCCAAGCTGAGCGCCGATAAAACCTGCTCCTGGGCAACAGCACTGAAAATCCTCCCCTCCTTGATTTGTGCATTTCAGGCTGTGCTGCACATCAGACGCAACCAATGCATCTCGAACGCTAAACCTGGCCCCCGTGGAAGAAAGGTTTCCCACTGCTCTAGACGGAGCCAACTGCTTTTCAGTGACTCCGTTTTCTCTGAGGATTAAATATTCCTGCATTAAAACACTGATCCAGGTTGTATCCACACGCCGGAGCGTGAATGGGCGGAAGTGTGGTGCAGTGGTTATGGAATCTGGTGCCCGGGGTCTGGACTAGGTTCAGTCCTTAACTTTGTCTTATGGGATAGATAATAGCCAGGGCTGCTTCTTTTCTCTCAATGGAGGCGCAACTTATTTAACTGATTTTGGTGATCGCTGAACTCACCGAACTTGGCTCGATGTAACCAACATTATAAATTCAAATAAATCATAAATGCACTGCTGTTCGGCAGTGGGGCTCTCCTCATTTGCTCCGGTGAGGACACAACTCCAATGCAGGGGCCTGCCTCCAGCTCTGATTTATAGAGAGCCCATACCACATTCCTGCTGATTCACACAGAATCCGGGTTTCTTGGAAGGTTATTTTCCTGACCTCCCCAGCCCAAGGCTATGGTAGCGCCGTGCCAAAACCCTGCGCTCCACTGTGACGTACGAGGCAGGCCACTGCATTTCGTAGGTTCCCGTCTCCTGTGACGAATAGCTGTTTGCTTTGGCAGCAAACCCTGGTGAGAAATCACACTGGAGCGCTGAGTCCCACCGGTGCCTTCGCGAGGGCAAACACTAGCCCCGCGTGTGAGGACTGGCACTCTATGCCGGGAGCGGCCGAGGGGACAGGGGGTGGGCCCGGCAGAGGGGCAAGGGGCGGCCCTGCCGTCCTGAGGGGCGATGGTCACAAACCCAGCCTGCTGACATACACTCTCCCTCCTTATTCCATCTCAGGCCTATCAATCCTCCCTCCGGAATGCCTGTGTGCCAGTCTCTGCTCCAGCTATTGGGGTCCCCATTTTGTCAATCCCATCTTCACTCAAAACTTGAAATGTTGAATTGGAGTGGTAGAAAAACTAAATAAAAAGCATTTATGAATCAACAGTGAGTAGCATTATAACGTATTTAATTATTGGGATATTGTGTGACATATTAAGTTGTACAAATTATATCTAGCTAAATACTTTTTTTTTAGCAAGCTAGAGTAAAGACTGATCACAGCAGTCTTGGAGCATTCAACACTACATTAGCTGGTCACAGTATTCCACTCACCGCAGATCTTCTGTCTCTCTGATGTGGCAGAAGAGTGGCAGAAGACCCCCTCCCCAGCCCCCTGCTCCATCGCTGGCTCGCTGGCTGCTGGACCTCTCACACCCATGTTTGCCTTTCTCAGCAGCATCTTCTCCACTCCGGCCGATGTGCCAGCTTTCTATTGCACCGGGGGGACAACCTCACAATGCTAAACACAGTGGGTGCAACTTTGTTGGGCGGGCTGCTGACATGAGACAGACCATTAAGGAGGGGACGGCATGTTTTGAGAACGTGCCTGGCTCATGATTCCAACGGCTTCAAGTGGGGGGGTGATAAGTATGTTGTATCTCTAGTCCCTGCACACAAACAGTAATTCCACAAACATGTAACTACATTGTTCAGTTTCAGTCCATTGCTGCCACTGTGCCGTACTTCAGAGCACTCGTCTGAAGAACTATAGTAGAATCCAGCTGCATAAACAGATCATTCATAGTAATGGGGTATATTATGTCCATAAATAAGAAGAAACCTTTCCATCATTGAGATCTTTTTTTTTCTTGGTGAGAAAGTAGATGGGGGCAGTTGGTGTCTGTATGTGTTGTCATTCCTGTTAAAAGCCAGTCCAGTCTCCCATCTTGCCAGAGTCGGCCCACCAGGGGCGGAGATTGGCTGTCCGCCCCAGGGAGGGGGGAGGGAAGCCGACATGACGTTCGCTGCACATAAGAGTAGCCCTGTAGTACCGGGTTACGGTCGACGGCCTGGGGAGACGTTACTTCGCCTTCGTCGCTGCCGGTCGCAGGACTATGGCAGCAAACTCACATTACTAGGGGGGGATTGACATTTAAAAAAAATTGCGGGTGTAATTGGCTACTAAATTGGGAGAAAATGGGAGAAAATCAGAAACAAAATCTTTAAAAAAAAAGAAAAAGCCAATCCAGTCGCCATGCACCTGAAGCAATAATCTCATTTTGTTTTGCCCAGGCTAAAATAAATAAAACAATACATTGAAAATATATCACATGTCAGTGATATCACCTGTAAGCTGTGCAGTTTGGAAGTATGTAATGTATGTTTCTTGAGAGGTCAATACCTGCTGCTAAATTATGCTTTAGGTGTAAAACAAAATCTGGGTGAAGTCATTAATGTGGACTGGCAACACCAGGGTGGCTCATGCTGTTAAGACACACTTCTAGTGCGTGAACAGGCCCCACAGGCTGAATCCAATCCTGCCAGTGCCAACCGTGGCTGGCAGCTGCGTAGGGTGATGAATGATTGACTGTAGCGTAGTCCAGGGAGGAAGGGGGCGTCGGTCAGCGGGATTGTCTGCACCTCATCACCCATGAGTGACCTCCCCTGATTGAGTAGGCACCTGTAACAGCTGTGCATGAAGCAGACCCCTTCGTCTGGTTCCAAAAAAAATTATGAAAGGATATGACGGCGCTTTACCCGATGTGTTGCACAAAGTGCACAATGCTGCGGTCAGCTGTCCCTCAACACTGCACCCTTCAGCTCTTCACAGCTTATGTTTTTAAATTATGCAGATTTGTGCTGGAGAAAAGAACAAAACAAATATAGCACCCAGGATATTGTACTCATACCACAAAGACAGCTGGATGCATTTGCTACGCAAACAATTAATGACATTTATAATAATATACTGGAATACCAAAAATATACAGTGAAAATTAGTAGCAGACAGAACAGCACAGCTGGTGGGAGTGCCCAGCAAACCTGCTTCTCTCTAGGGCCGCTCTCCCAGCCAAACGGGGCCTCTGATTTACGTGACGTTACCTGCAACATTTACCTCCAAGGTATTTATAGCAGACATTACCTTTGGGAACATCAGTGCCATATTCAAACACTGTTAGCGTGGACATCACGCCTCGGTGTAATAAATGTAGCGTTAAGAAAAGTGTTTAATTCTCACAGGTGCAAGCGGTTAGCATGATGTACAAGTAAAGGAATGTTCAAATGGAGAAAACAGGGCTTTCCTGCTTTCGTGTGTTTAATGTGGTGTGCATGGTTGATATGAGAGCTTGGTGACTCTGGTGGAGACTGGTTTTTGGGCTTTTGGGAATTTTTGACGTGAAGGACGGGGCAGGTTTTCGCAGGGTGACGTTCCAGCCCAGTTCGGGGTGAAGCTCTGGTGAACACCCCAACAATCTAGTCATGGTTGGGGAAAATTGCTTAGAGAACCAGTTTCGGTTGCAGAAAAACAGGCAGTCAGGCCCATCGGTGAATCAAACATCTCTCTGCTCTCAGCCAATAGGGACTATTCATCAATGTTTCCACAGCAAAAGGGGCTGACACCTTCTTGTCAGAGTGTTTTTTGATTCATAAACGTTGGTTGCCGTTAGGCGTTTTTTTGTATTGCTGGGACTACCTGTCTCAGCTGCCTCATTTTAATATTTGCATGCCATTACAATGAGTGATACAATGAAAACATAATGGTTATCACTTGCTCCTCTATAGTCTAAGGCAAGGAGGAACTATTTCCATAATTCATGTCAAAATGTATACATCTGTGCAGCTGGATTTAAATGTGCTTTATTGATTGCCGCTCCTACGCTGGTATAATGCAGCAATATGAAATAAATCCATGTAATCAATTACCTGCACGCTCATGAACTGCAGGGGGAAAGGCGATGATAATCTGACACTGTCGCAAGTAATCCTTTGGATACTACCTTTATGAATCAATAAAAACGACCCCAGCTTGGATTTTGGGAGACACTGAGATGCTATCAGCAACTTTTATGAACATGAAGTGTGTTGTCAAAGATGCACAAAATGTACTGCAGTGCTGAGATCTACTTGCCACCCCTTTCATAATTGGCAACTAAAAAGGCCAAATTATGGACATTTCTTGAATCAAAGACCAGTCAAAGAAGAGTGTGAACAGTGAGCTCACAGAACAGTGTGAACTATTATTGTTAATGAGTTATGAGATATTTCTTAATGCAAACAATAAATTGACCCCAAGCCAGTAGCCCCAACAGTAACTCATGTTTCGGCCGCTGCTGTCACCATGGAAATTATCAGAACTGCCGTGGATGAGGGCAGGCTCTCCAGGTCTCTTCAGCTAGGTAGCCTGGTCCTTCAGAGGGACCGTGGCTGCAGTTCCACAGTGCACATGTTGCCCCAGGAGATGCTAAAGAACTGTAATTTAGCAGGAAGGAATCATCACACGAATGTGTCGCAGTACCTGAGCACGGCCAACTTCGCAGTTTGCCCATTGCCGTGGAATCTGTGCCATCCCAAGAACAAGGAGTGTAGTCTGGGAAGACTCTGGAAAAGAGGAAGAGGAGGAAGTTAAAACAGGAGAAAAAAAAATGATTGTGAAAATTATTATGCGCGCAAAATGCGTGTGGATACATTTTTCTCTGCTTTTGGACACGGCGGTGCTGTTTATTCTCCAACAGCTTAAGTCTGGTTGTGGGCAGGTGCTCGAACAGTTTGGCTGGTCCTCGTGGCGGAAAAAGGGAAACGTCCCACATACCTCCGGGACAGGTGTTTAGAGGAAAGCAGAAAGTGACGGATCACAGGATTCCCTAGGCCCAGTTCAGCTCACATATTTTACACAGTCCAATGTACACTGTAAGAAAATGTGTCAAAGTCAGTGTCTATCCAGCCCTAAAGAGCCTGCTTTTCCGCAACTGTTACTTAGAATTTATTTTCAGAAATAATCCAAGAGAGTAAGGGAGGGGTGTTGCCAAGACAGAAGTGTTTCTTTGGGAATTTGCCCCCTGGTAATTAAAGAGAAGGCGTTGGACGGACCCGGTTTGTGTAGAGTTCACTGGAAATGGGAAATATCTGATGGCTGCAGCTCAGAGAGCAGCCGCCTCGTGGAGCGCAGCAGTGCCTTCCAAAACAAAACAGACCGTTTGTAATTCCCCTCTCTGGATTTGGGGGCCATTTAATCCAGCCTCTAAACCCAGGAGGCGTTATCGTTTTGTCTCGCTCTAAGTTCCGCCAGGCTGGTACCAGCACGTCCAGGTAGATGAGCATCAAGTATCATCGTCCCCTGGCATTCTGCAGGTAACACTGAAAAAAAAAAAGCGGGATTGTAAATTGGATTGTAAATTGTAAATATTTGCAGTTTCAGGTAGATGGGGGCTGCAAAAACAAAATAAAAAAATATTCAGGCTTGGTTTAAAGAGATTCAGGTTGGATAAATGGCGTGAATTGAAACAAGGCAGAGTAACTTTTTTAATGTTGTGCTGTTGCATGGAGAAAATGGTAGGGGAGGAATTTCTGATCCTTTTTCCTATTTTTTTTCCACATAATGCTAGGAGAAGGTGTCTAAGATGAACAAAGGCAGTGACACAACTGGGGCTTTTTTTTATCAAATAGAGGATAAGCTATGCTACATCAGCAGAGTCGTTCAACATGCTTCAGCATGGGCCCACAGCAGCCCCAAGGTTTCTACTATACACCGTGATTTAGAGCCTTCTTCGGAGAGAGATGGAAAATACAGGGTTTTTTTTACCTCTTGGTAATCAGGTTAGCTGTGAACCAGATGTAGAGGTCAAAACATCCCCCAAATCTGATGTAAACGTGCACTTGGGTGAAACGGGATCCTCGTATCTGCAAAGGGTTCGCATTTTCAATTTGTAACGTATGGGATTTTCTGACATAGAAGCGTCATTGTTTCCAATAAGGGATCCGAGGTCTTTCTATCCAAGTCCAGCCCCCTCCCCGCCCACCCCCCTCTTTGCATTTAAGAGAGAGAGGGGAGTGAAGAAAAAACATAAAACACAAAAGCACAGTAAAGCAGTCATGGCCAGGATAAGCCGCCTGTGGGAATTACAGCACATGCCTCTCGCTGTAACAGAATACAGCGCTGCCTTAGAGGAAATCACTAATGTGGTCAGTCTGTGTGGTCCAGCACCATCGCCGGGGGTTACGGATGAGACGGGGTGCATAGGCTCCGCAATGCAAACTGAATCTAGTGGTGGGAAGAGAGAGAGAGAGAGAGAGAGAGAGAGAGAGAGAGAGAGAGAGAGAGAGAGATGGCACAAAACCGAGGTTTGGCCTTAGCTGCATTCATACATACATTCTCAAGCATCAGTCACCACTCAAAAGAGAGGGACTGAACTGCAAGTTAAAAATGACAAGACAATGCAATGCTAAGCTCCAGGTGTCCACCCAAGGGAGCAGGGGGCTGTAGTGACATTGTGGAAGCACAAAGAGGGGTTTTTGTCTGACAGGTTGGTTCTCTGCCCAAGCTTTGGAAAGGGTAGTGCTAGGTGACCAACAATGACTCCAAGGACAGCTGTTCAGTGGAGAAGAGCTGCAGAATCCCCCCATGCTATATCAAGCATCAGCACCAGCTGAGCCTTTACACACAGAAGCAGGCGCTTGCCCGATGGCTTTCTTCTCCTTGATGAGGTCAAAGTCCATACCAAGTGCTGCTCGTCCCACACAGTACATTTCAAATGTGAGGGTTCGTTTCGATTGGAGAACAAAAGGCTTTGTTTGGCAAATCACTGACAGTGTGATAACAGGCCTTTAGCATCGGTATCTAGTGCGGCTGTGGCTGTCATGTAGCTCAGTAATAATTTCAGGTCACTCTGTTATAATGACAGATGTTGCTGGCATGACCTTCTGACCAGAGAGCAGTTTGTTTTAAGGGCTGACAGGGAGTGTCCAAGTCTCCAACCATTATGGGCCAGAGGCGTGGGCATGAACCTCCCTACATGCCTCCAGCCAGTGGGTTCATGGAAGTCACTCCTCTTTAAAGTCCTGCAAAATTAACTCAAAGGGCCTACATTTCATGGCCCTGTCACACACACACCACCGACTTGCAAAGGAAATCCCACCACTGCCACCATTATGGATCCTGAAAAGGAGATATTAAAAAACGTAAATGTTAACAATGGAGGTGTACATAGTGTGTGTGTGGCTTTTCTTTCACAAAGAGTCCAGTTTATAAGGTTGACTATTATTGTAATGGCCAGGCATGGCTGCTCAGCTACTGAAAATTTTAAGAAAAGACTGGCTTTCATGGGAACACCTTGCTCAACCCCCGTCAGATTTATGTTTGACATGGTACGGCTTAGCACAGAGGCTATCAAAAACAAAGATTATAGAGCATAGGACTGCATTCATGAAATATACTGCTTTAATGAAACTGCAGCAATTAACAACCCAATCCCTATCGTTCATCCCATCCACAGCCCACAGCTAAGTAGGAGGAATCATCTGCCACTGTGACACTATAGATGCGACTTAATGCAGTCGGCACAGACTAGCATTAAATCTAGGAAGTTAATGAGGGAAGCAAGGCAGGAAGTCCTAGTGTAGTCAGAGTAGTTAAATCCTGCCATGCTTGAGGCCTGACACTTACACAATCATATGAACATTTTTGGAACTTCACCTGTCCACACTCATCCGGTAATAAATTGTCTTTGAAGAAAGGTGAACGTGGGACGCACATAAAGAACCGAAAGGGTTAATGAAGGAGAACGCAGCGGGGGCTTTAGCTAGTGTTTCATTGGTCACATCTCAGCATGCATCCACATTTTATAGCTTAAGCAGAACATTATTCATTTTACTCAAAGTCTGGTCTTTGACTGGTTTTGGATCAAGGGTGCAAGAGGTTTTCAGTGCGCCCCCACCCTGACATAATTCATAACGAAGCCAAATTTTTCCCACCTGTACATGAGTTTGGGGCAGGACTGTGGCTTACATCTGTGGCTACATATATTTCAGGCAAAGAAGAAAAAAACATACTCAAATAGGATGGTTTTCAAGCCTGAAAAGAGATAAACATGGAGTATATTGTACTTGTAACATGCACTAAATCATGTTGCATCATGGAAGCAATAAAAACCGTTCTGACAAGGTATGGTGAGCAGCGCTTGGCTTGCTAGGGAGCTTGGGGTCACAAGGTTTCATTGGCACAGTGTTTGTTTTCCGCTGTTAGGAAACTAAAGACAGTGGGGCGAGATGCCATTGGTGCTGAGTGAGCGCATTGTGGGGCATGCAAAAGGGAGGACTGCCATGCACAGAGACCCTCCTGACCCAATAAAGCCACAGCTACAGCCAGCTATATAGCGATGCTGAACACTGCAAAGCTCACATCTGGAAAACCAGGAAGAGGGTCATGGAATTTGGGGATGGATTCTGTCTTAAATATTCCTGTTGGAACACACACAAAATAACATTGAAGGAAAACTGTAAGTGGACAGCATTCTGCATACAACCAGGGCCGTATCCAGGAGTCGAGAATTACTGAGGTCATGAGAGCTAGCCCCTCTAGGAGGGATTCGTCACAAGCTAATTCACTTCAAGAGTAGTAGACTGTCATGATTTGATGAATGGCCACTGAAAATGTACACTAAAATGTAGCTAGTGTTGTGCCTATCACCACTGCCAACGTATGCTATGTTAGCCTAAATTAGCCTATCACCAGTGTAGTCTGACTAAAAAGTGGTTTGTGTAACAGTCAGATAGACAGAGACAGCTACATTTGGATAGTGACTACACACAAAGTAGCTATCAATAGATGATCTCTGGAGATGAATAGCATTAGTCATACTTGGTTATAATACAAGCAGTCAACTTTTTAATAATGTGAGTGATCTCTACACCTACATCATGTTTCGTTTGGTTTCAGATCAGCAGAGTTACAACTCCCGCTGTGCAGCAAAATAGTCCCAAGCGTCACTGCGTCATCTTTGCTGAGCAAGATCCAGCTGTTTGGGACGGGTCCACTTCACCACAACACACACACAGAAGTAATGATGATGAATCAGGCAAACCAGCGGTAATCTTAGCTTTGTACAAAATCTTTGCTATATCGAAGTAAAGTCATTTTATGTACAGTAGTAGCCACTTTTATTCAGTATTACACTGAATCAGTATGTCAAAAAAAAGGTCAGAGGTCATGACCTCGGTGTCCTCAATGGTAGATACAGCCATGCATACAACAAACTAACACCCTCCTCCTTTCAAGCATTTGTGATCAAATTCTGTCATTATGTCTGTCACCCTAGCCTATACCATCTAAAACATGCTGTTACACGCTGTACCATCTGCGACACACTGTTACCATTTATAGTACTCAAGACTGGTCTCGAGGCCGCATTTTGAAAGTCGTCGACTTGTCTTGGAATCTGAGGCATTTTTATTCAGTCTTGACTCGGTCTCGGAACACAGAGACCAGCTGAGACCGATAATATTTGCATTGTAATTTTCAATAGTCAATTAAATCAAATTTAAATTATGATAATATTATAATTAACGGTTAACATAATGATCATTATTCTTCATAAACTAGGTGAATCAATAAAACTGTTCCTGTGAAAAGTTTATACCCCACCCTGTGTGATCCAGGTTTCAATTTGAATATCAAGTTGTTTCTCCAACGTGAACCATAAATTTATGGTTCTGCTAGAAGTCAGTCTGTCCATGTAAGATAGCAAGATTCGAGTTCTAACGTTATGTCTGACAATTCAGAAATAATACGGTTTGCGTGGCCTATACAAATCATAAAGATATTTGCAAAACCTCAATGAAAAAAAACACACATTGACTCATGCAAATGTTGCAAACAATCCATAACCGAAGACAGCTGGAACAACTTGCAACTTCTCCCGACACACAAAGAGAGGTAAATTGAAATGATTTTATAAACGTTAACAAATCATTTAACAAGTGCGCGAGAAGATGTTTTGACTCGGGGGTGCCGAAACAAAAAAATATAATGTAATAATAAGGCAACAGGGATTGAATAGTATTGTTTTGTATAATTTTGATGCAGAATTCAGTTCCCTGACATGCCATTTGTAACGTATTTAGTGTTTCAAGTTATAAAACACATATTTAAATTGTAGTGACGAGTAGAAGGACATGGCCAGAACATGAAAACGAGATAACACACTAACAGCACGTCTCCAACACTCAGCCTGGAACCTGGCTAGGTTGTGAAAGCAAAGAATGGTAGATAAACCAGTAGGTTTTTTTTCAGGCTTTTTGTAGAATTCACTAGTACATTTTTTTGACATTTGGATTTTTTTTTTATACTGATCTCCGATAGTTTAATGACAATTATGACACACAGATGCACACTTATTTTTGTCTTTATTGTAAATATGACATACTTATACTATATAGCAAAACTGTTAATGACAGCGGGTGTCACCAATTATTTATTATTATTCAGTACTACTTATTACTACTTGTGTGGCTGTCTTTATAATGCTGCTCAGAGGTTTATTTACAGTATTGTATGCAAGTTACTCTGGAACAGAACATCCATGTCTGAATGTAAAGTACAGCCTATTAACCTAAATAGTCAATAGCCTAAAACACAGGAGGCTCTAATGATTATTAAAGGAGTATAGTATACAGAGGTTCCATAAAAGAGAACATTTATTTACTGAATTACACAGCACTGAAAAATATCACAACTGTTTTTTGCCTTTTGCAGGTCAACAAATTAAACTCAGATGACTCAAAGTTATTAAAAAGAATATGCAAGAGCTACAAGTCATTATTAGGTGACCAGGTTTTAGAATTGACATTAGTTGGTCTTTAAAAGAGCTGAATGCCTGCGACCAGGGTTTTGATTCCACCTAGGTCACGCCAGTTCGGCTCTGGCAGGGAGTGCCACTACGGGACAGCAATTGGCTGTCCGCACAGGGAGGGAAGCCAATACGAGATCGCTGCGTAAAGGAGTGGTCCTGTGTGTTACGGTGACTGGTGAGTGGTACAGTGCCTACTACCAGTCTCAGTACTACGGCAGCGACCTCTCATACGAGGGTAGGGATCATTTACATGAAAAAGAGAGGGTATAATTGGCTACTAAAAATAGGGAGAAAAATTGGTAATAAAAGCATAAAAACAGAAAATATATATACAATATATATATTTTTAAATATATATACACTACCGTTCAAAAGTTTGGGGTCACCTTCCATCTGGACTATGGCTAATCGGGCACTCCTTCATTCTTCAGCAAGATAACGACCCGAAACACACCTTGAAGTTGTGCAAGAACTATCTGGTGAAGGAGGAATGTGAACAACAACTCAAACTAAAGACCTGGCCTGCCCAGTGTCCAGACCTCAATCCCATAGAACTTGTATGGGACAAACTGGAAAGGAAGAGTCAAAGCAAAGCAACCCACAAGTTTCTCTGGGAATTGCTACAGGATAGCTGGGAAAACATGTCGGGTGATTTCCTGCTAAAACGTATTAACCGAATGGTCACTGTTTGTGAGGCTATTCTCACACCAAAGGGTGACTATTTTGAGGAATCCAAGATTAAATTTTCAATATAATTTTCTTGAACATTTCTTTGATGTTCATTTTGTTCATTGTTACATGTGTTTTTTGTATTTACAGAAATGTATACGGTGTAAAGCATTGTCAATTATGAGATAAAAATAGTTTCCAGCAGGTGACCCCAAACTTTTGAACGGTAGTCTATATATATATATTTAAAAAATAAACAAATAAAATAAAAAAGAGCTGAATGCGACGGTTGCTATGCTGCCCAGCAAACCGTCTAACAAACTCATCCAAGTCCAGTTTTTTTGCACATTGACACTGAATGCTGAGAACTGCTATATTGCTATATTTACCAGTTTAAGAGTGGAAAAGCTGCACTCACATGCTGCACTGCTGACTGGTAATACAACAGTGGGCTATAGCCTATACTCCTATATATTAGTGTAGGCTGCCTAATTGCTGGTAAAGAAACTGCTCTTAGGCTGGAAGTAAAATGACCCACTATAGCAGATAGTCCATAGCTAGATTATCTAGATTTAAATCCTCTATAGCAGGTAGTTTTACATTTATAGTGCTGATTGTACTGGTATGTTGTTGTGTTGGAATTTGTAAAAACAAAGAATTTACATTCCATGAGGTCCAACTGGACTTGTGACATGTGTCTCCTTGCCAGCAATGCCCTCCTCCTCACTCCTCCTCCTAGTCTTTCCAGCTCCATCTCATTCTCTTGCTTTCTCTCTCTTGCTCTCCTTCCAGCTCTTCAATCTTGCTCTCTTTCCATCTCTCTCTCTTGCTCTGTCTCTGCATTTTTTTCTTGCTCCGACTCTCCACCTCCCTGCCCATTGTTTGGCCTTTTTTGCATGAGAAAGCTGAGTATATCGCCCTGCTTCCTCTCCCTACTCTCTTACACCTACACCCATGGCCAAAGGTTTTGAGAATGACACAAATATAAATTTTCACAAAGTCTGCTGCCTCAGTTTTTATGATGGCAATTTGCATATACTCCAGAATGTTATGAAGAGTGATCAGATGAATTGCAATTAATTGCAAAGTCCCTCTTTGCCATGAAAATGAACTTAATCACCCAAAAAACATTTACACTGCATTTCAGCCCTGCCACAAAAGGAATAGCTGACATCATGTCAGTGATTCTCTCGTTAACACAGGTGAGAGTGTTGATGAGGACAAGGCTGGAGATCACTCTGTCATGCTGATTGAGTTAGAATAACAGACTGGAAGCTTTAAAAGGAGGGTGGTGCTTGAAATCATTGTTCTTCCTCTGTTAACCATGGTTACCTGCAAGGAAAACGTGTGCAGTCATCATTGCTTTGCACAAAAAGGGCTTCACAGGCAAGGATATTGCTGCTAGTAAGATTGCACCTAAATCAACCATTTATCGGATCATCAAGAACTTCAAGGAGAGAGGTTCAATTGTTGTGAAGAAGGCTTCAGGGCGCCCAAGAAAGTCCAGCAATCGCCAGGACCGTCTCCTAAAGTTGATTCAGCTGCGGGATTGGGGCACCACCAGTGCAGAGCTTGCTCAGGAATATGAGGTGAAGACTTTTGGAGGATGGCCTGGTGTCAAGAAGGGCAGCAAAGAAGCCACTTCTCTCCAGGAAAAACATCAGGGACAGACTGATATTCTGCAAAAGGTACAGGGATTGGACTGCTGAGGACTGGGGTAAAGTCATTTTTTCTGATGAATCCCCTTTCCGATTATTTGGGGCATCCGAAAAGGTGAGTGCTACCATCAGTCCTGTATCGTGCCAACAGTAAAGCATCCTGAGACCATTCATGTGTGGGGTTGCTTCTCAGCCAAGGGAGTGGGCTCACTCACAATTTTGCCTAAGAACACAGCCATGAATAAAGAATGGTACCAAAACATCCTCCGAGAGCAACTTCTCCCAACCATCCAAGAACAGTTTGGTGACGAACAATGCCTTTTCCAGCATGATGGAGCACCTTGCCATAAGGCAAAAGTGATAACTAAGTGGCTCGGGGAACAAAACATCGAAATTTTGGGTCCATGGCCAGGAAACTCCCCAGACCTTTATTCCATTGAGAACTTGTGGTCAATCCTCAAGTGGCGGGTGGACAAACAAAAACCCACAAATTCTGACAAACTCCAAGCATTGATTATGCAAGAATGGGCTGCCATCAGTCCGGATGTGGCCCAGAAGTTAATTGACAGCATGCCAGGGCGAATTGCAGAGGTCTTGAAAAAGAAGGGTCAACACTGCAAATATTGACTCTTTGCATAAACTTAATGTAATTGTCAATAAAAGCCTTTGACACTGCTGAAATGCTTGTAATTATACTTCAGTATACCATAGTAACATCTGACAAAAAGATCTAAAAACACTGAAGCAGCAAACTTTGTGAAAACCAATACTTGTGTCATTCTCAAACTTTTGGCCACGGCTGTATAATGGAAATGGACATCATTATTTCTAGTCATAAACACATAGGGGTCCATGATCAATGTAACATAATAAAATTGAAATAACTCAAATTATCAACTGGAATGATATCTGGAATTTTGCTTTGAAAGAGACAAATGCTAAGCATGGGGTATAAGTACTTGTTCAGGTTTTAGACTGATAGCTAGCTATTTTCTAACTGTTTCAAGGAATAAATCAATTAGGCATTGAAATTAATTGTAGACTGTTACGTTCTGAGTGTCTGTTCGGTTTGTTTTTGTACTTTGTTTATCATTCTTCGACTCATGTTTCATTCACGTTCTGTTCCCCGTCTGTTATTGTTCCGGTTCTAGATCCACTCCTTGTCTTTGTCATTTGCACTTCGGGAAATGTTTCGGTTTTTCCGTCTTCGCTTATTATCTCGTTTTCTTCCTTCTTACTTTCTATATACTTTGTATATATTAGTTAGATGTATATATTACTAACCAACTAATCTACTAACGTTAGGGATTTAGATTAAGTTACTAACACTACTAATCACTAATTATCCCACGCTTCTAACTTTCGCTCATTCTCTCTCCCATTATCGTATCCCTGATTAGCTTTTCACTTTCCCTTTCATTTGCACGCAGCTTCTGTCTTTGCGTTCCTCCCCTTTAACTATGCACGTGTCTGCCTGGTCTCCCAGGTCGTTTATTGTCTATATGTTTGTACGATTCCCAGTCCGTGTCTTTCGTTGCCCCTCGTTATTCTATTAGCG
Source organism: Aldrovandia affinis (assembly GCA_029706075.1). Classification (NCBI taxonomy): domain Eukaryota; kingdom Metazoa; phylum Chordata; class Actinopteri; order Notacanthiformes; family Halosauridae; genus Aldrovandia; species Aldrovandia affinis. The sequence continues at coordinate 2,285,212 of JAINUG010000036.1, read as the reverse complement.
AATCCCCTCGTTATTAGATTAACGATTCCCATTGTTTACACCTGTGTTCCTCCCTCTCTCCTCCCAGTCACACCTGAGTCCTATTGTGTTCCCTTCCTGCTTGTATATAAGTCTATGTTCTTTCCTGTTCTGTACTTGATCATTATTCCCTGAGCCTACTTTTCCGAAGACAGAGTTTATTGTATTTTCCGAGACTACCCTTCTGTTGACTACCCCGAGCCTGCCTAGCGATTCTGTTCTGTTTGCCTTTCTGCCTTCCTGTTTTTTGACTTTTTGGACTGCCTTTTTGTGACTACTCTCTGCCTATTGATTCTGTACCTTCGCTACATCTGATTCCTGGTTTTGACTCCTGCTTCCTAATAAACAACTCTTTTGCCTTATCCTGATCTGCGTCTGGGTCCTTATCACGAACGTCACATAGACTGCTTCTGATTTTTTACAAAGACACTGATACATTCAGGTTCATGAAAGTGTTTAATAACGTTACTGCATAATCGAATGTAAATTGATTTACAGTATATAAAGTTATATTATATATATATATATATATATATATATACATTATTATCATTTATTTATTTATTTATTGCTCCACAAATGAGGTGGCAGTCAGGGTGGCAAGACTTCCTGTGGGGGTGGTGCCACCCTGTGCCACTCTAGTAGCCCCATCCATGGCCGCAGCACCCACACTTCCTGCTCGTATGGCGCCAGATCATTTTTAACCCCATAGCTGACTGGCCAGCCGCAGGCCATCTACATCACATAGCATGTCCTCCTTTAAATATCACAGTTAAATCTACTGAAAATATGGGCATGTGATACACAGATCGGATGAAATCTTGTCTTTTCAACAATGCATGCCAATTCACATCAACTGCGATGCTGCAAAATAAATACAAATCCTGCCCCGATTCAAGGGAGGGTACTCTAGGAGAATAGCTGCTCCTTACCTTCGGTAAAGTCTAGAAGTCCCAAAATATGACAGATCATTGATAATGTGGGCATTTAGATCACCGTAAGGATCTAACAAACAAAAGTAATGACCCTGTTTTGTCAGAAGAGAAAAGACAGAATTCCATTGTTGCGTTTTGTATCACCAAGAACAGCAAAGATATCGTTCTCCTGGGTCTATGAGAAATGTGAGAATGTTTCACATTGGAAGGTTTTGTATCCTCGCAATGGTAAATCTTTGCTACAAACTAAGCCCACACCCATCATTCTCCGATAAGTATTGGCCAAACAGCTTTGGCTTCCCCCCTTGAATGGCAACCAGCGCCACCAGTAATATCATCATGTTGCATAATTGATTCCCTCCATATATGCTGAAATCTGTCTACGGGTTTAGCCAATGCATTGTCCTTTACAATGATATGAGGTTTCCTTTGGTTTGCATTTATTATCATGAATGTGCTATGCGCACATCGTGATGGTAATGAAGAGACACACTGTTACACCCTGTACTGTCTGAGACACCATCACTGTTACACCCTGTACCATCTGAGACACACTGTTACACCCTGTACTGTCTGAGACACCGTCACTGTTACACCCTGTACCATCTGAGATATGCTGTTACACCCTGTACTGTCTGAGACACCATCGCTGTTACACCCTGTACCATCTGAGACATGCTGTTACACCCTGTACTGTCTGAGACACCGTCACTGTTGCACCCTGTACCATCTGAGACATGCTGTTACACCCTGTACTGTCTGAGACATGCTGTTACACCCTGTACTGTCTGAGACACCATCGCTGTTACACCCTGTACTGTCTGAGACACTGTCGCTGTTACACCCTAATTCCCTCCATATATGCTGAAATCTGTCTACGGGTTTAGCCAATGCGTTGTGCTTTACAATGATATGAGGTTTCCTTTGGTTTGCATTTACTATCATGAATGTGCTATGCGCACATCGTGATGGTCATGAAGACGCATGTGATTGAAGAGAGTGTACAGACTTCTGAGTTTTTGAAAACTCTTTATTCTTTTCTCTTAGTTTATTTGGATTTATTCTTTACTTTTACAATACCAAAAGCCCCAAAGAAGACCCTATACCGTCAGAGACATGCTGTCACACCCTGTACTGTCTGAGACACACTGTTACACCCTGTACTGTCTGAGACACTGTCACTGTTACACCCTGTACCATCTGAGACATGCTGTTACACCCTGTACTGTCTGAGACACTGTTACACTCTGTACTGTCTGAGACACCATCACTGTTACACCCTGTACTGTCTGAGACACACTGTTACACCCTGTACTGTCTGAGACACCATCACTGTTACACCCTGTACTGTCTGAGACACCATCACTGTTACACCCTGTACTGTCTGAGACACACTGTTACACCCTGTACTGTCTGAGACACCACTGTTACACCCTGTACCATCTGAGACACACTGTTACACTCTGTACTGTCTGAGACACTGTTACACTCTGTACTGTCTGAGACACCATCGCTGTTACACCCTGTACTGTCTGAGACACACTGTTACACCCTGTACTGTCTGAGACACCATCGCTGTTACACCCTGTACCATCTGAGACACACTGTTACACTCTGTACCATCTGAGACACGGTTGCCGTTACACCCTATATCAACCATTTTCAATCAAGTTATTCAGTGTTATAATAATCAAGTTATTCAGTGTTGCATGTTACTTTTTCTCACCATTTGTGGCTTAGCCCGGTATTCCTGCTGCCAGTCCTTTGTCCTGTCTTCAGGATAACCTTCACCGGGATGTTTTTATGGGACTAGAATGTCAGGGCTTCCTCTCGGATCGCTTACACCGAGGCAGTGAGAGGGAAGGAAAGCCCCACTGCACCACAAGTCAAGAATTTAATTTCCTCACAAAGGTCATGCAGAAAGCAAGGTTAATCTTTAAAGCAAGCACATTACGTTAGCTTGGGCGGGGTGTCAGAGAGAGCGCGTTAAAGATGTGTTGTGCTGGACTGAAGCCAGGTCAGAAGCATGGATACCTTGTGGATTTAACTGGCGAGGTGGAGGGCATCCTCAGGGGCCCGGATCACAAACCTTCCACAAGAGAAGGCTGCTGGGTGGCTCATCCTGTTAAGTCAGTGTTCCAGTGTGTGGATGAGCCCCACGGTCTGGTATAAAATTCTGTCCTTGCTAGTGCTGTCTGTGGCTGGCAGCCCTGCAGAGTGCCCCATAATTAGGGGGGAGGGGGGGTTTCAGGTAGGTTTGTAGGTAGGTGGGTAGGTTTGTTCATGCCTCATCAGGTTAATCGAGCACCTACAGTCTGCCCACACCAGCTGTGCTTGAAGTGTACTCCTCCGAGACAATGCCATCACAGCTCAGCTGGTGGCAGTGGTGGCTGGCAGGACACACTTCAGAGGAGAGCATATGCTTGTCTGCTATGTCCCATTGTAGGCTCCCATCCAAAATGCTTAAAAATCCAATGGGCCTCGGGTGGCGTAACGGTCAAAGCATTCGCCCAGAATGAAGCCATGGTTCTAAACCCGGTTGTGCCAGTCCGGCTCTGGCCAAGAACCTCATCGGGGGTGGTGATTTGCTGACCGCCCCAGAGGAAGGGGGGAGGGTGAGCTGGCACGGGCTTGCCAAGAAGGGCAAAAGGCGTTCCTGTACGGGGAAAAACTGGCTTGCCTCTGAGGACGAGTGGCAGGCTCGTGGGGGAGGGTAAATTGAAAGAAATAGAGGGTATAATTGGCTACCAAATTGGGAGAAAAGCATAACATGTCATGACTGTCTATAACATACATTAAATCTATTCCACTGCTTGCCATCTACAGTAACAGGCTAAATACCCATTGAGCCCTTGTGAGCATTAAAAATAAAGGAATAATTATATTTAAGTAATCCCTTTTAACATTGTTGTCATGTATATAACAACTATAACAATGTAATTAAGGAGCAAGAGATGTCTGGAGTGTACTGTGTGCAGCAGGGACCTTACCGGGACCAAAGACCCTCAACACATGCACATGGTGTTGCATACCTACATATGGGGAAGGAACTATATAATAAACCCAGGCTCATAAATACAAGTGCTCTCCGACCAAATTACGTGAAACTGGAGATGGGTGGCTTGGATTTCCTTGGGAAACAGACATTTTTATTTCATGTTTTTTCATACATCCTCCCTAGTCTTGGAGAAAAAAACTTGCCACTACCACTCAATCACATTTGCAATCTGTCCTCTTTGGGAAAAAAATATGGTTAAATGCTAAAAAATGTTGCTACAGAATGTATAAGCATTTCATGTAATGCCTTTTCATCATTAAAGAAAACACTGAGGTTTAACACCAGAGGGTGGAAACATTAAGTTACTGTGGAAATGCTTGCCTCTCTAGGAAAGGTCTGGTGTCTGTAATGCAGATCGCTGTTATTTTATACTCAAGATAACTGCTGCGAAAATAAGATGTACATCAACATGTGAGCTAATGACGGCATTCCAGCGGCAAGCTGCAGCAGCAATCCGGTTCACTTCTGTCAGGGACGGAAGATGCATGCGGCGTGGTGTGGAAACCACTGCGGCCGTCTCTTTCTGCGATGGGACTTCTGCAGCCACTATAAGGCACAAACACAAAAAAAGTACAAACAAAACTGCAAAACTAATCAAGCAGCATTGTCATCAAAGCTCTGGAATGCTATGACACTGTCAATGTCTCTCCTTAAGACGACATGGAGCGCAATGTCTCTCTTTTTCACCTGGCCTAGAAAATAAAACAAGTATGAATAAATATTGCCTTGATTGGCAAGGATGAGGGGGAACAATGGTCAACCTGTTTATGTTTAGCCTACTGTATTGGAGGTTTGAACCTTTCACCTTGAACCATGAGGGTCATCATGAGAGCTTCTTAGGTCTATGCGTTTGAATATTAAACAATGAACAGGCATCTTAATTTTTTAATTTTTGTTATTTAATAAGTAACCAAACCATTGCTCATAACAGCACGTGCAGGAGTACAGTCTTATTGTTACAAAATGTGGGCAAGGAATGCAAAAATATAATTTGTGACAGCATAGGATTTGATTGCATACATCATTTAGAGTTTAAAGAGTATCACTCAACAGGTAGGCTTCTTGTTTATTTATTAGCCTACAAATGTGATTTGTTTTATAAATGTAGGCTATATAACTGTTAAATATTTGAAGTTTCACAAATGTGAGCAGCTAGAGCAGGGGTGGGCAAATGTGATTTGCAGGCTTTTTTACTAACAGTGACACACCTGATTCCACTAATCAAAGCCCTGATTAAGACTTTGATTTGAAGTCAGGTTCTTGGCAAAAAGCCTGATAGGTACAGCCCATCCCTGAGAGCCTTTCTCTGTAAAATGATCAGATTGTTTAACCTTCCAGGTCTTCCCGATTAGTTGAAATCTTTGTCTTGTTTTTCAAGAAGTTGTAAGAACATCATGTACTCATCATGTCAGCCAATCCGTGGTTCACGTCTGTCCTGATTTAATGAGCTAAAAAAATGATGTTGGCCAATTCAATCAAATTGCAGTGTGCTTTATCCTGAACTTTGATACTTATACAATAATGATTTAAAGATTTAAATTGAGCATGTACTGTTGTGCTAATCACTTTTCATATTTGAAAGTGTAGTTATTAGTCTGTCTGGCCACCTAAAACTGAACCAGAGGAGTCATGGCAATATAACCACAAAGCTTCTCGGTATGCACCCTCCCCACCCACCCAATGCCAAGAAGCCTATAACATTTAATGCCCCCTGAAAACAACACCATGAAGTAAATGGCACTTTTTATATCTCCAATGGCATGTTGGGCTCTCTCCCACAGCATGCATTAAAGCGGATGATTGATGGCTTTCAAGAGAGGGTTTGAGGGCTGGCCAGAAACAAGGGCTGTCACCCCCCGAGTGTCACACACAGATATTGTGATCTAAATAGCGCACGGGTCATGTCTCATTTTGTCTGATGGGGTCTAGCCCCATTACAGGCTCATGAGATTGACATGCCTTAATCCTGTGTAATAATCCTAAATGCCATTCCTTTTCAAAGCACGGAGCTACCCACACTTATTATCTGCTCCCAGTCAGCAAGAATTAGGCCTTTGACCTAGTTCATAAGTTCATGTGCTGTGTGCAGGTTCAAGCGTTTTACCAAATGCACTCACTAGTAGGAGACACATGTATCCAGCTAGATATGTATTGGAGAAAGGAAGGTTGTGTGCTTTGCCAAAGAGTCAAAAGGAGTGCCCCACTCGGGATACGAAATAGCCATAGCGCGATTATAAGTCCAGATCCTGCAGTAAACACTGCACTACATTGAGGGGTACTCAAAACAAACAAACATGCAAGGTCACGTTCACAAAGAGCTACACACACACACACACACACACACACACACAGAAACTCACAAACTCTTCCTCATGAACACAAGGACTGACTGACACACTGACATCATACATATGCGCACATACACTCATACACCTACGCACAGACACACACACACAGACATGCAGGCACACATGCATACATGCATGTACAGGTATGTGCACACACACACAAAATGGACTTATATGCGCACCCACATGCACATATGCACAAATACAGACACACACGCTCCAATTCCATTACGTACGTTAGCTTGCAGAGGGGTGGAGCCAGATTCTGTCAGTCTACAAAGAACAAAACACACAAAAGTTTGTGGACTCTCCTTAAGAAAAACGGACCAGGCAAAAGCATTCGTCACTTAATTAATAATGAAGTGCTCATTCACACAGCATGGCACTCACAGGGTGATGTCACTTCTGCGATGTCATTGCAGTAGTTGTTTTCTGTGAGATCCCGTTTCCATGGCAGCAAGCTTGCCGCTCCGCAAAATTAAAACATAAAGTTTTCAGTGTGCTGAAATGGAACCAACACCAGGAGATATTACTGATGAGGTCATCCAAGGTGCTCTGTTCAAACGTCTTTCTTCGGTTAGGGTTTGGGTCCAAACCAGGACAGGGAGGCAGTTTTGGTCTCTCTGGGCCCTGGAGTACAGACCGGTGGGGACTGTGGACTCGTCTTAGCAATAGATCCCAAAACACAAAAAACGGCTCAGTGGGATAACCAAAATGTTAAATGTACATTCAGATCCACAAACTACAGTTTTCATGCATTTAAAAGCTTGGTAGTGACTTGTATCATAAAACCACAATCAAAATATATCAGTACCACTGATTTACAGCCTGACTCTGCCAGCATTATTTTTTCCCTTCCTCGTCTTTCAAGCATCCCACCACACAGACATGCGTGATGGAAGTGCCGTTAATGCCATTGCGGGTCATAATTTACAGAGCTGGAATGTGTCGCTGGGCAAGTTCTGGGTTCATTTGTGTGGAGGAGCATTGGCACCATGTGAAAAAAAACCTTTCTATTTTAATCTCAAAGGTTTTGACTTTAATCTCAACCATCGGCTGTGACTGATTGGTCTGCCTACACCACTCAACATTCAGCTGTGTATAACCTCATTAGGTGTTGAGTACATTAACTGTAAAACTGTGCTTCAGTCTTGCTTTTAGAAATTAAGATATACTTGCTATTATAACACTTAAATCATTGAATAATAACTAGTTACAGGACTTGAAAGAACCACTTGGAGCCCAGGACAAATGCGTGGCTCGACCTGCATGCAATTCAGATGGGGTTTGTGGTACATCTAGACCCAGGACGGCTGGGCCCTACATGGTTGAGCAGGCTGGGGTTTGCGGGGGTATGTTCAAAAACACAGTTAAAAACATATTCCTGGTAACTTTAAAGGGATAAAACCTTTAATTCTTTACACTTAAAATAGCCAATTTTGTTGTCACACTGTTGGAGGCCTGCTGTATGTGAGCTGTTTGCAGTTAAATGGTGCAATTTGGCAACTGCTTTGGTGACAACCTGATAGAGATGTATGCCACAACTAATGCAATAAGAAAAATATATTAAAAATGCTTACTACAATAACTATGCAATGATGGACCTCTCTGGAATTCCCTAACTGTCAAATGTTCTCACTCTGGACAGGAAGCAGTTTGTCTCATTCACCAGATGGTACATTTCTGATAGAAACAAATAATAAATATATTCAGAACAAATGACAATAATAATGATAACATTAATACAATGTACAATATAAGTGCTACAACTAATAAAGTCCTGTTAACTTGCCAATTTTACAATCTGAAATAGCTGTGTAGAAATGCTTGTTCTTTTTCTCACCTGCATAAAATGCAGTTCGATGGAAATCGGTGTGGAATACAAACTGAAATGCTGTGCTCTCGCTGGGCGGACTAGCAAAAATCTTGAAAAATAATTTAAAGTAGATTTATTAGGGAGGCTAACCCTCTTTTCCCTCAGTGGACGGGCTGCCACTGCTCTAGACAAGATACGACAGATCATCAATTTGATTGGTCTTCAAGGTGTGGAACTCAGGCGTTTATGAAGATAAATTAGTTTGTCAATACTAAACCCTACCCCCTCCCACCACTCACATACACACACTAATGCATTCATCTTGAGATAACCGACAATTTACGACTCCCTTATTTCACCGCCCGCCCGGGGTGGGAATTCAAGCCATGTGTTGATGTTGCGGAGGGCACTGCATGACGCAGTTGCCTTCGTCAATAGTCTGAGAAGAACAAAGGCCCGTGTTTTGCTTTTCAAAGAAACACACTGATGTGTATATTGTAAGTGTAGATTGTGGTGCAAAGGTCCATTGTTACATTCACATTGATGTCACATTGATGTCATTTGTGTAACCTGAAAAACATTTGACAAAGACTAGTGTTACGATGATGATGGATGCAAACGTAGAAGTTGTCCTCCATCACACTCTCCCTTTACAAACAGCAGAAGTATAACTTTTGGGCTTATTTAGCACATTTTAAGTTCTTTACACTTTTTCAATATGACTCTTTGTAACTAAACACCTAGGTGTTGTATCTCCTTTTTACAGGAAGCCCAGGTTCTGAGTTCCTAGAAAAGTTGAGAGTTTACTTGGATTCTAAGGCCCCAGGTTTTTAACTCTGCAGCTTAGATAAAGCGCTGAAAGAAAAAACATGTGAACACATTTAAAATAAAACAACAACAAACAGAAGCATTCAGAAACACGCAGAGATAAGGAGAGCTGCAAAGAGAAGAGTTGGAGTTTGTTTTCTCATTTTCCAGTGTGTAAACAGCATCGTTAGCTAATCCGGGCCCTGGGGCTACTGACGTTATCCTGTGCACGTGTGCCAAAATCTTTCGAAATGAGTAACTTAGTTATGCCGTTTCTCCTGCTTTTGAAGCATGAAGGATACAAGTCCAAAGAAATCCAACAGTTGTGCTTCCAATAAAAGTTGCACAAATGCTGTGACACGACCATGGCAGTTGCTCACTAATCTCATCAGACAATGTTCAACAGGCGAGGAGCAAAACAATGTCCAACTATCTTTGTGCGACAAATTGATGCCACTTACACACATTTAGCGGCTTAGAGTCACTGCCCAGGGCCCAAAGGGAGATGTCCAGTCGAAAAACAAATGCGGAGGAATCAGCTAACAGAGAACCCTGCTGTTACAGCGGAGGCACAAAGCCCCATTCACACATTAAATCATATTGGCAGCATCTCTGTTTGGTGGTTCAAGAGGTGAAATCCCAAATACTAAATTGATGACACAATAGTGAGTGGTGTTAACCTGTTTCAGTATTAGTCAATCATTTTCAAAGCAAGATTAGACATCTAGCTATGTAGCTGGCTAGCTAGCTAGTTGGCTATTTATATTTGTGCAGGCTAGCGCTACTTAGCTAGCTTGCTATCTATCGTATGAAAATCACAGATGGGCAAGGCCCAATCCGACAATCTATTCAGGATTATGAGAAATGTGTGCCCTGTGAATGGAATGGAACCCATCATTCCCAAGGGTGACATGTCTCACAATATAGGACAGTGACCCCAAACAATGTCATGCAATACAGTGGGTTACAAGAACGGCAAACACAATACGTCATTGACAATACATTGCTACAGCTGCATGAGACATGCACAAGAATTAATTAATGTTCTTAATCAATAATGGGTAAACAGTTAGGGTTTCCTTGGGACACAGTGTCTGCCAGTACAGAATGTATTTATTCATTTATTTATGTATCCTGTCTAACTGAACCTACCCTACCACTAACAGGATGAAGCCAATAATTGTGTCACACACCTACGCAGTCTCCGTAATAGTTGGGTAATGACTATGACTACAGGGTATCACCTCATGATAAGCACCTGTACCAAAGGAGCCTTTAGGGAGCTTGAGCCCATTATATCATGACCTTTATATGCATTTATACTGCGGCTTAAATACTCGATTCTGATTGGTCAAGAGGGTGTCATGGGGGGTTCTATTATTTTTTGATACCAGATGTATTATCCAGGTCTCAGGATGTAACATTTTTCACATATCAATACGTCCACCACTGAACTTAACATTAGGCTCCTGACAATGGAAATGCACTTCAAATGTAATTTTAATTTTAATTTTAATTCATGTCCTTGGTGCCGCTATTTTTTTGCAGCAGACCTCATGAAATGTTGTCTAATTTGTGAAAAGATTCATTTCTAACATAATTCACTGATTGTGCATTAATTCCTTTCATAAGTAGACGTGGTATTTGCGGGATAATGTACTGTGGACTAGTCGGTTGTTGAAAATAACAGCACTTCAAGGTGATAAGATCCAACATCCAACTTGTCCGCAGCACATTATCCCTTACGTATTGCTAAGCACCTGGACAAAGGTCAGTGGGATTGTCCTCTTCTCATCACACACCAGCTACTCCTCAGATTGATTGGGTGCCTGCAGTCCGCCATCTGCATATGAAGTGAACTTCTTTGATGCAATGACTGCACAAGTCAGCTCTGAATCAGGAGGTGGAGAAGGATGGCGTGGGCTAGTCTGTGCTCTCCTGAATTTGCGGTGATGACACTTGTCTACAAATACAAATGGACGTCCCAAATTTGTAGAGAAAGAAAAAAAATTGCTTCAGCAAAAGAACATGTAGGGCCGATTTCCCAAAGTGAGATGGACTTGGCATGGAAGGCCCGATGCGTTTCGTCCTGATCCCAGCTTGGCGGAAGACTGAACAATAAACCTCTTTTTAAGGAGCAGCTGTGTGCACCCCCACCCCCTGTGTACAAACAGAGCCCCTCTCTGTCCTCCCCCCATTTAACAGGCCCGTTGCCGTGTGCTTACCTCATGCCCCCGTGGGACCCTCCTCGCCCCTCCCCCACATGCCCAGGGAGGGTCTCGACAATCAGCCGTTTTCATGGAGCACAAGGCTGCAATCATGTACTGGGGAATCAATCCTTAACACAACTTTACCAAAGACATTGACAGGAAAACGCAATAGGGCCCAGGGGTCCTCACTAGGTCATTTGTCTTCATCCGCCAGGTCAGAAAGAGAATTTGACAGGGGGAAAGTTGAATCCCAAGGGATTCTGTGTACCTCGCTCAGCCCTGGGTTTTGTACGTTGTGTACGGTGCAGGTTCATTTCATTACATCACTGAGTGTGTCAAATAGATCAAATGCGCTTCGGAAAAACAACACTGGAATCAAAGGAGAATTCATGCTTTTGTAGGTCTGACTGTGTTCGCAAAACAAACGTCCGGGTTAATCCAAGCGCACAAAGATTCCCTCAGTTCCACCCCCCCCGCCCAGCAGGTCCGTGCCTGTGCTCACATCCCTCTCAGTGCCTCTGCTCTGGACCTCGTACTCACATTGAAATCAGAGGCACCCCCAAAACTCAACCCCTGAAGGTGAAGACAGGGTTTTGCCTTTAGCTGTGAAGAGGAGAATCTAAATCTAAATTATTTTCCTGAATTCTTCGCTCCAGAGGACGACTCTTTCAAACACGGGACTCCAAAAAAAAGGGCCCCTCCATTTCCGGCTCATGATGATTTTTCCATCTGGCATTGCAAAACAGAGCGTGGCCTCCGATTGGAGGGCGAAGGGGCTCACCATGAATGCAGGCTAGGCCCAGTGTTGAGCCCTGGCTATGTTATCAGCTGACTGTGATCAGGAATCTGAAGCAGTAGAACACAGTGGGCCTCCTCCCGCCAGGGGAGTGTGGGCTGAAGTTGGCCTGCGTTGCTCGGGTTAGTCCCAATTCCACAGGTGTCCACAGGCCACCACTTGCAGTCAATGAGAGATATGCCCCTCCTCTGATCGGTGCTAGCTCTTTCCTGTAGTACTATGTGGCCTTAATCATGTAAACTAGTCACCAGTTCACAGGGAGAGGAGTGCACTTGCTTCCACTGGAAGCAAATTGTCCTAAAAACAACAAATAACTGGTGGACAAATTATATTGGTGTCAATCCATTTGCTGTCTCGCCATTCAATCTCTTGCCATCTAGTGTGTGTTTTCAGGGCTCGCAGGGGTTCATTACATCGCATGGACTGCGTTTATGCAATGCTTGAACAATGTGCCAAATATTTAATAGACAGACCAAGCCTTTGATGGGTGGGGCTGTTCAACAGGGAAAGCCAAAACAGTAGTCGTTGAGCAGAATGTTATTTTATTCTATATTTCCATTTGCGGGTGTAGCCCAGTCACCCAGTCACAAAAGCAGCACATAAGCCTGGCAGAACTCTGGAACATATTAGTTTCGGCCTGCGGTGGTTCGTCAGAAGGACCGCAACAACATAAAAAAACAATTTACCCACCCCCTGACTACCGGTGGCCTCCCATGTGCAGTGAATTTTCCCCAATTAAGAGCAGACGCCACTCTTTAGCCTGGCCCTGCGTAAACATGCACACGCACAAGCTCGCACACACATTTGCTCTGCAGATAATTGGCTTAATTTGGGAATGATGCCATCCACAGCAGAAAAATGCTCACAGCACGCTGAAAGAGGTGGAAATTAACAGATAAATAAATGAATAATGTGGAGGCCGCTTCACCCGGATGCCACTGGCATCAGAAACGAAAGCCTCCATTTCTACTAGGCCGTATTCTGTTTTTTTCCTTTACTTTGAAAAGTATTGGGCTTGTTTGTTTCTCTCACAGTTAATGAATTCAAATGTCTTCATTATTGCAGATGGAAACAATTAATTGCCTACAATTTTTGCAGCCAAAAAAGGGTGACCCATTTACACTGGCATTGAGGTAACCAACACACTTTGTACCTTGACAGAAAAACTGCCAGCAATATAACCCCATAACCTAGTGTTCGGTGCCCTAAACACCACACCACATGTGCTTAGAATAAAGTTTTTAACATTGAACTACCTTTGTACTCAGAATAATAAAGCCCTGTGTGCCTGTAACTGCTTGTTCCCTGTTTGCCAAAGATGAAAGATACTGTAATTCATGCTGTCATAGGGATGTCTCGCAGGTAATAAGACACGCATTTGGCATGGCTCATTAGATTCCTCAGTCGTAACTTCTCTTGATCAGTTTTCTGTGATAAAGATGGAGGCCATTAATCATGAGGGTTAGGACCACACGCATGGCTTACTTTCCCTTATCCACGCACACAAACAAGGCGCAATGTCTCAGAGACTAAACAAAATTCTGCGGTTGTTTTCCGATTGTTCCACACAAAGGATTTTGTTACTGCAGCTCGTGTCAGCAGGGGACTGTGATTTGCACAATCTTGCCCAGAGGTGCTAATCGCACTTTGAAAATAATAAATGGAGCTGTAACATACCCCTATTTGTGTGTGTGTGTGTGTGTGTGTGTGTATTTGTGTGTTTGAGTAGGGGAAGGGGTATATTGAGTGGGGAAGGGAGCGCAGGGCCACGGTAGACCTGTGTGAAAGGACTTGTGTCAGATGCGAGATGGTGTTTACAAAGTGTCTTCTTGTGTTGAGTCATGTAATTTTCCTTTAGGTTGTTTTTCTTTATCTTCTTTTCCACCACAGTAAACTGTATTCCTGAATAAAGTGTTTCTTTGAAGGAGCATGGTGGCAGGATACAAAAAACATTAAACACAGCTCAAATTTCACACAGTGGTTGAGGAATTCATGAAAATAAATTAAATAAATAACCAGAATAAACATAATTAATATCTAAACAGTTACACAACCAAACAAAAAAAACAAAAGAGCTTCATGCAATGTAGGAGTCCCCACCGTGACTCACTGCATTATGCTGCTGCCTACTGCTGTAGTAAATCCACTGCTGCCCATTGAGTGTGTCTCTGTGTGTGTGTGTGTGTGTGTGTGTGTTAGTGTGCATGTGTCTGTGTGTGTGTGTGTGTGTGTGTGAGAGAGAGTGTGCATGTGTGAGTGTGTGTGCATGCATGTGCTTGCTTATGTGTGTATATGTGTGTGTGTGTGTGTGTGTGTGTGTGTGTGTGCTGGCGTGTGTGTGTATACCTGTGTGTGTGTGTGTGTGTGTGTGTATGTGTGTATATGTGTGTGTGTGTTTGTGTGCGCATGCATGTGTGAGTGTGTGTGCGTGCATATGCTTGTGTATGTGTGTACACGTGTGTGCTTGCGTATGTGTGTACACTTGTGCGCGCGCGTGTGTGTGTGTGAAAGAAAGCTTTATGAGAGGGAGATATGAGCTGTGAGTAGTCTCCTATGGTTTGAATGATTATATTTGAGAGCAAGGGTAAAGCACACACTGGCACCCACCCAGAGCAGAGCCAGTACTCCCAGCAATCACGTTTTACAGTTAGCTCCTAAACGCCTCCCCACTCCTTCTAACTCAGGAGACAGTGCACTTGCGGGGGAGGGGGGGCATTTGCCATCCTTCAATAGAGTAATGTAACTCCTTTTGAACAATGGACAGAAGAAATCTGGCCTAACTGGTAGACTAGGACATTAGGTGCGATAAAATAACACTGTGCTACGGCTATGAAGAGTGCCGGAACAGCAGATTGCAGTATTGCATTTTAATCAAATCCTACATGTCATCATATCCATACTCTATTTGAGTCTTCTCTGACACTCAAATTACGCACTGTGCCCTTTCAGTCCTATCAGGGACGCGGTTCAAGATCCATCCCTGCCAGTTTGGCCCTGGCCGCTAGCCCCGATCGGGGCTGCTCGAGTTCACCGTGAAGCACATAAGGCTGACTACAGAACGTGGGTAGGTGAATTCCATCTAGAAGGAAGCGGAGTTCGCTGACCTCTGAGAATTAGCTTGCCTCATAGAGATGAGCAGTGAACTCGTGTAGGGAGGGTAAATCGAAAAAAGAAGAGGGTATAATTGGCCACTAAATTGGGAGAAAAACTAGTAAAATAATCTTAAGATCCATTCTTAAACAGAATTTTCAGAATGAGGTTAATTATGTCCCACCATCATGAGCACCCACTCATAGTCACCTATGGATATAGCCGAACACTGTAACTGCAACAACAGGGCCCGGCCTGTACTCATGGTGAGCACCTTTACTGACTGAGATTTACAGGAGTCCATCATAATGTTATATGTGTTATAAGTGTTATAATTGCTTTGATGTCAATTTATCATTACGAAATAAATTCATTGATTAATAATTAAATATCATTACATTAAATGACATTATAGTCATTTAGCAGATTTTCATTTATCCAGAGCGACTTACAATATAAGAGAACATACATAGAGTTCTAAGAGGAACAGTGACACAGTGACCTGGCTAACAACACTCAACAGTGAGTGTACATGCAACATTACGAAGCGCTACTTCTAGTTAACTATGTCAATATTAACCATTAAATGTCATTCAATTGCCATTTGAGCATTCATATATTTTTAAAAGGTCAGGTCAGAGTTGCATGCAGGCACAGCCAGGCAGACATCTTGGCCTGAGCACATCAGCCTATTCACATATGAACTCTCAAAGTCAGCTGTCCTGGCGACGGAAGAGCATCGCACCACCTTAAAACGGAGCATTGTCACGGACGGGCTGCGCATGCGGGCACCAGGAGACACGACACAAAGGATAAACTGTGTGTGAACTGAGACAGAATTCCCCCAAGGGGGGCAACGTGTTTTCATTGGATGATGGGTGATCATTTGGCTACGCATCTAGCCCCAACTCTCTCTTTCCCCCTATCTTTCTCCTTCTCTCGCTCTCGGCCCTCTTTCTTTCTCTACCTCTTGCCGTCTAGTTTCCTGTCTGTCGCTTTCTTGCTTTCTTTCTCTTGGGTTTCCAACTCTCTCTATCTATCTCTGTCTCTCTCCCTCTCTGTCCCCTCTGTCTCCCTAGCCCTGCATGTTCAGCCTGGTGCTTTTAAACCCAGCATTGGCAGCTCCATTAATCTTGATGCTGTTTGAACAGGCAGCACAAACAAGTGGTGCAATCCTGAATGGGTCTGGCTCACCCCCACCCCGCAACTCTCCCCAGGCTTCTGCCTGCATTATTGTACGGCACCCTTTGTCTCCTACCCACAAACTAACCAACCTGCCCAAAGAAGCAGAGTGAGGGGCATCATGTGACCCATAGTCCAAGCCAGTAAGTAACAGTCCTAATGCTATCCTCTAGTGGGCACTATGTGTCTCTCTCTGTCCTTGTATTCACCAGTTCTGTAGCCAGGGCTCCGCCTCCCTTCGTCCCATTCATCCTTGCACCAAGACTTCTCTCACTTTGCAGAACAGATAAACATTCCAGCCATGCCCACTTCATGATGACGCATCCTCATCAAGCCTGGGGGGAGGCGCAGACTGAGGAACATTTTCTTGTCTTGTTGTTTGATATTTCACCCTGCGGGGCGCAGTTTGACACATGACCACAGAGGTGTTTCTTGTGAGCGATTGCATCTTCACATTGGTGTTTCACTGATACAAGGCTTGCGCTGGTCCATAGCACCCTCAGCCAAAACAATCGCAAGTCGGAGGCGTATTTTGTCTGACTGAGGCTAACAGACGCACGGGGGCCCTTTGGTTTTAAGGCCTCCTCGTGCTAGAGCATGGTGCAGAGTCAGGCACCTGCCAACCGTGGGCTTTTCTGAGCGTTCCGCCGACGTGCTGAGGCAATTAGCACTGACAATAACAGTAGTGATGCCTGGGAAATGGCGTTCATGATAGCTGGTGCTATGTGACACGTACAGACATACAGACACAGCTCCACCACCAGACCCAGCTCTCATACAGACACAGTTCCACCACCAGGCTTAGCTCTCATACAGACACAGCTATCATCTCAGGCCTAGCTCTCTCACAGCTCCACCACCAGGCCCATCTCTCAAACAGACACAGCTCCACCACCAGGCCCATCTCTCATACAGACACAGCTCCACCACCAGGCCCATCCCTCATACAGACACAGCTCTCATCGCAGGCCCAGTTCTCTCACAGCTCCACCACCAGTCCCAGCTCTCATACAGACACAGCTCCACCACCAGGCCCATCCCTCATACAGACACAGCTCTCATCGCAGGCCCAGCTCTCTCACAGCTCCACCACCAGTACCAGCTCTCATACAGACACAGCTCCACCACCAGGCCTATCTCTCAAACAGACACAGCTCCACCACCAGGCCCATCTCTTATACAGACACAGCTCCATTAGCAGGCCCAGCTCTCATATAGACACAACTACACTAGCATAGTGATCATGGTGCAAAAAAAGACAAAAGAAAATCAACTAATAAGCAATAGAAATTAAGCAAGTAAATCAGTAGGCCAGTACCTGCAGATGACTCTTAAATGAACTTTGACAGCACAAAAAAAGCTATTTTGTGGGAAGAGAGAAAATTTCAGCCCAGAAATCTTTTCCCTACTGAGTGTGCTTGAGTGGAGCGGACACCCTTGTGCAGTAATGAGAATTCCTTGGCATTCAGTGAGTACCTGAATACCTTTGAACCCGCAGGAATGTCAAAGATAAAAGTGGGGAAACGGAACCTGGCCAAATGGTATTACTCACCACTGCCATTCCAGTGAAGGAAAACAAAAACAGTGAAAAAATGTTGGAAGGGATAAAAAATATATATTTATGGCGTTTCGCTTCTGTTCATTTGTGTTATTACTGACAAAAACACAGAATTGATGGCATTGGCTTAACAAAACACAATAAAACAAACACACAATGAAATGTACGACCTATAAAAAATAAACCCAGCAAAGAACAGTTTTCATCAGGCAATCCCCTAATAAATGTTCTACAAATGTTTTTGCTGCCACCTAGTGGCGATATCGATGACATACAGAACTCACGACTTTGTGACTGCCGATAGAAAATGATTCAAGGCACTCGGTTTTACATTTTTAAAGAGTATGAAGCAAGACTAACACACAGGGCTGGGCCGAAACGGGATTCCTCTTAGAGTTAACATCACAGTGTTGAAAGTGCAAATAGGACATTTACTGTTAAACAATTTCGCTCTGTCTCTTCCATCTCATTCTGAAATATCAATTATTAGTGGCAGCCAGCTATAGAGAATAATTGTAAACACACTGAAATATAATTAGTTGCAATTTGAACAGTTTGAGCAGTTTGAACACATTACTAGAGGAAGTGAAGTTATGCTTTTCAACTTTAAAAGTAACTGATAAAAGTGCATAAAACCGATAAAAGTGCACAATATGACTAAAGTAGAATGTGAGAATATACAGGTTAGTATTACTATGTTTGCATATTTGCATGTTTTTAATTAACACAAGCATTGTCATTTAGCCTTCTCTGATTATCATTGTTATGTTAATGCATGACAGGATAGAGATGTATGGTAGTTAGGTAGTTTGAGCAAACCATCCTTCCAGTAGGTTCTTGTATAAGAAACATTGGGGGTGGAATATGGCGCCACATCAAATAACTCACTTCCTGAGGATGATTTTCATGAGCCATTTAGGTACACAAATGCTACGTGAATACACTTAATTAACCTTAATTACAGAAACGTTGTCATGTTTAATAAATATAAACAGTGAGCTAACAGAGTGATGGCCAGACCACAGATGGTATACTATATAAAATATACTATGTATATTGTTTGTAAAAGTGTTATCAATTTGAGGTCAGCTGCATGTGAAACTATACAATAATCTCAAAGTCTGAATGACAGTTAGCATCGACCTTAAGTGTGTACGCAGCAGTTGTGGTAAATTAAATATTATGAGTGTATTTATCCATTTGTGGGTGATAGCATGTAAGCAACATAGAGTCAGAAGTGAAAGCTGACTCCAAACATGGATACATCACAGCACTAGCAATCTGTCATTTCAAATATTCTCTGTGACCCACCCACATTCAGCAGATGTATTGTTTCAGTGTGAGACCAGCATGTTTTCATCTGACAATCAATCTGGGTTAACACTGGGAATATAAAGACTTGGGCATTTTTTATACTTCATTAAATAAAGCTAGCACAGTTTTAATAGTTTAAACAGGCTAACTCCAAAATCACTTTTGGTGAAGCTGCATAAAAACTAAATAGCCTACTCTGGCAAAGTCAACCACCCATGAGTCACCCCAAACAGCTAATGTAACTGATCTGAAATAGGGGCCATGGGTCATTAAACTCAATCCTCCACACATACTGTACACATTTGACACACAGCTAAAAGAGGCGCCTGAATCCTACAAGGTTTTAGCCTTTTTATTTTTTGTTGCCAAAAATTGTCTATCCTACAATGCCAAAAGGCCTGTAGGGACTCTGTCCAGGGGGTTTACTTTGCATGCGATCTTATTCAATATACATTTGAGTCTATATCACTCCTTACAGCACATCTGGTGACACACATTCTCTAAGCTGAGATAATGTATGCACACAGGCAGAGCAATCGAAAGCAGCGGTTGATTCGTCCACTCACATATAATCATACAGAAGCCGTTTCTCACCGCATTAATGAAGAAAGCTTGTCAATACAGACAGGGGTGATCTGTGAATACTCATATCAAGTGTGTGGTTGGTTATTAATAGATGTATGTATGGCTGGCTGAGCGAAAGCTACTAATGTTGTACCCTAAGGCATATATTCAAACAATACCGTCACTTATACTGTCCTCCTATATATATGGTTAAATGTAATAAGTGTAAACTATCTACCCTGGTGAGGAAATGTCTAATATAATATTATAGTACGTGCCATAGCTTCCTGGCCTAGTAGGTGTTTTTGTGTAGGAATGTCCAACACGATGATTTGTCCCCTAGCACAAATAGGTGTGTTGAGTCTAATGTCCACACCCCAGAAGTGATGATGTCACCATCTCTCAGCTGTACCTGGATCACCAGGGTTTTTGCAGTCAAGAGATTTTAAAACTTATGTTTATATGGTGATCGTTAATGCAGACATATCTTTTTTATCTTTTTTTTTTAAGCATATGGTTGCATTTATCTTTAAACCCTACAATGTGATTAATGTAATGTGGAAAATGAGATATTACATTTTTGACCACATAGGGTCTTTAAAGCACTCCATGAGTAATGGGCCTGTGAAGTCACAGTTTGAGGTGGGCTTGGTGATCAATCCCGTTTACGGAGGCACAAAGGTCTGAAAGCCCCAGCAGAAATGCGCTGCAGGTGTGGCACTGAAGCCACTGCTACCCTCAGGTTTGGCCGCAGTTCACACAAAACCCTGGAGTCAAAAAAATACAGAATGCTCAGCTAACATCTGACATTCCTTTCACTGTTAAATAAAAAAATATAAAAAAAGAGAGAGAAAAACGTCTGAAATGTCTATATGATGTCCAAGTCAGAAAGCCTGGCTTTTTCAACAGAACTCCCTGAAATATGTGATTTACCACCACGAGGCTTAATGGGAAACACATACCCAGGACTCTTTGTTTAGAGGAGCAGACAATCCTACCTATACCAACATCAGGGACAATGAGCTTGCTAAAACCACACACCTGCCAGATGCCCTCGCACAATCATCTGGCCTTAACAATGTTATTTCTTTACAATTGTTTTTGCTCATCCACAGCAACTTACATATCTTACATTTTACATATTATTAACTTATACAGCTGGATATTCTATTGAAGCATTTCAGGTTATGTATCTTTTTCACTGTCCAACAACGGTGCCTTGACTTTGATTTCTGATTCTGGCTTTCTGCTGGCCAGCGTGACATCATGCATGCAACGCCAAAGTAAGACATGTGACAAAAAATGCAAACACCCCAAAAGGAAGAGGTCGACTTTCTGGAAGGCTAGGAGGGACCGTGGGAGGTAAGTTCAGAGAGGGGATCTTGTCCGGTGGAGAGGCTGGCAAACGTCAAGGTGAATGGTGTCAAGTGGATGTCGGGCATAGTTACGTTCCTGTCAGCACACATAGCGAGCAACCACCATCTGCGCGCACAACGCGAAATGATACAACCGATCGCTGACTCTTAAACATGCAGGCTGATCCCATATTTTAAAACACATTGGCTGGGGGATGTGGGACTGCAGCTGCTGGCACCCCACTGTTCACTAGGCTCTGTTTTGCACGGCAGCTCACTGTTTTGGCCCGCAAATCACCAGCTATTTTTTACGACAATTGTATTTATTCTTTCTGTTCTTCACTTTAATCAATGCGAAGGGAATACAGAGAGGATGGTTTCGGCACTTGTTTTCCGCTGGTAAGTACGAGAGGGCCAGATGTTTGCAATCGTGGGCTACTCCACTTTGTTCTCATTGATGTTGTGACAGGCCATTTCATTTTGGCAACAATTTAATAAAAATAAAAAAGAATTATTATTTAAAAAAGGAATTAGCAGTAAGCAGTCATTTGGAGTCTGTCTCACCCCTCCCCCCGCAAAAACAGTGTGACCCCTTCGCAGAATGTTTCACATCCCCCGGGCTTTGATATACCAGAGATAGACCGGGTTCAAGAAGCACAGCAAAACAGGAAGAGGGAAATGTGGGAGGATTGTGAGCTGATTTGTGCAAACAATTATATCATAGTCACAGACACACGATTTGCACATAAACATCAAGCTTAGATGTTAATTACAGGTTTATATATGTAATTAACCGTTTGACCGTGGAATAATTGTTGGTGCCAGATGGGGTGGTGTGAGTATCTCAGAAACTGCTGATGTCATGGGATTTTCACGCACAACAGTCTCTAGAGTTTACAGAGAATGGTGTGAAAAACAAAAAACATCCAGTGAGCGGCAGTTCTGTGGGCAAAAACGCCTTGTTAATAAGAGAGGTCAGCGGAGAATGGCCAGACTGGTTCAAGCTGACAGGAAGGCGACAGTAACTCAAATAACCACGCATTACAACAGTGGTATGCAGAAGAGCATCTCTGAATGCACAACACGTTAAACCTTGAAGTGGATGGGCTACAGCAGCATAAGACCACACCGGGTTCCACTCCTGTCAGCTAAGAACAGGGAAGTGAGGCTACAGTGGGCACAGTCTCACCAAAACTGGACAGTTGAAGATTGGAGAAATGTCGCCTGGTCTGGCGAGCATCGATTTCTGCTGAGACATGCATTTGGTAGGGTCAGAATTTGGCATAAACAACATGAATCCATGCATCCATCCTGCCTTGTGTCAACGGTTCAGGCTGGTGGTGGTGTTGTAATGGTGTGGGGAATGTTTCCTTGGCACACATTAGGCCCCTTAATACCAACTGAGCATTGTTTAAATGCCACAGCCTACCTGAGTCTTGTTGCTGACCATGTGCATCCCTTTATGGCCACAGTCTACCCATCTTCTAATAGCTACTTCCAGCAGGATAATGTGCAACACATGCCACAAAGCGCACGAGCATGACAATGAGTTCAGTGTATTCCAATGGCCTCCACAGTCACCAGATCTCAGTCCAATAAAGCACCTTTGGGATATGGTGGAACGGGAGATTTGCAACATGAATGCGCAGCCGACAAATCTATAGCAAGTGTGTGATGCTATCATGTCAACATGTCTGAGGAATGTTTCCAGCACCTTGTTGAATCCATGCCACGTAGAATTCAGACTGTTCTGGTGGCAAAGGGGGATCCTACCCAGTACTATAAAGGTGTACCTAATAAAGTGGCCACTGAGTGTATATACTGTATATATACTGTATACTGTATAGGTGAACTGCTCAAATAAAGGAAACACTTACAAAAAATGTCTTAATTTGGCATTGGGCCACCATGAGTCACCAGAACAGCTTCAATGCAGCTTGGCATACATTCTAAGTGTCTGGAACTATACTGGAGGAATGCAACAATTTGGTATTTTGTTGATGGTGGTGGAAAATATTGTCTCAGGCACTGCTCCAGAAGCTCCCATAAGTGTACAATTCGGTTGAGATCAGGTGACTGAGATAGCCATGGCATAAGGTTTACATTACATTGTTTTCATGCTCATCAAACCATTCAGTGATAACTCATGCCCTGTGGATGGGGTATTGCCATCCTGGAAGAGACCACTCTGGATAGAAATGCTTCACCATAGGATGAAGATGAACAAAGCCAATCCCTCAGAATGGCTTTGTATTTATTGGCGTATACCTTGCCCTCTAAGGGGTTGAGTGGACCTAAACCATGCCAGGAAAATGCACCCCACAGAGCCGCCAGAGCCATTAATTTACTCAAGTGTTTCCTTTATTTTGGCAGTTTTGGCACCTGTATATAGAAGAAAACTCATTGGAATTATGTTGCCTTTGATGGAGTGAGTACTTCCTCTATGAGCCCCAACACTGGAGACCTCCTGCAGTGGCCCCCCCAAAGCCACACATGGACAACCCTGGACAAGACAACAGTGGAGCTCAACGCAAACTCACCATTTAGCGCTCAGCGACACTGAGTTTCTGTGCAGCACCACCAAAAGCCTTTAAATAGTGCTCATTTCCTTGGGTGTCATGTAACCCTCGTAACACAAGGGATTTTGCAGCACCACTGAAATAAACCTTTTACAGTTAAGTGTTTACAATCTGGTTGTTGAGTATGAAACCAGAAACTTTGGCCTGAAAGATTGGAATTGTGTGGTGAGAAGGGGAGAACCGGAGTATATTATCGCAGACCGATCTATATGGCTCCCAGGTTACCAGGCCGTGAGGCCTGTTTGCTTTGAGGCCTACATGAATAGCTTACCTCATAGCCATGGAATGCAATCTACGCTTGTTTACACCGGCAGAGACAGGGGAGGACCACAGCAAGAGGTGCTGCTGGAATAACAAACTCTTAGTAGCTAATGCCGCTGTGGGTATCTCGGATACATCAGGCAACCAATTAGACAGGCATGGAAGAGATAAGGCCAGACGTTGATGGAGCAGAACTCAATCAGCCATGAAGGTGCCTGATAAGATGGGGAGGTGGTGGGACAGAGGCATGGAGGCATGGGTCATTGATGTCTGCCCCCCGCAATGGAGTTAAGGCACAAGCAGCAGCGACACGCCAGAGAGACAGGACAGGGAACCTTTTGAGTAATTGGTGCATTTTAAATGGGGGTCTTTGACAGCCAGTTTTTTGCTGTCTGGGTGAGTGACAAAGAGCATGTGCTTACAGCAAAAATTAATCCTGCTTTAGATTTGACGTAAAGCAAAGCAGACACACAGGATCACCAAACTCTAGGCTTCCTGTTAACAAACATTCTCATGGAAAGGTTTGTCCTAAATCTGCCCCTTTGTTGTGCATATTCTTTGGCCTGATATACAGCATTTTCAGCTGAACATCTTAGATGCATTGTGTGATCCAGAATCCTCTCTATGTTTGCTCAGTTGAAAGAAGGAACACAAAAATAGCAAAATATTCAAACATGGATATACTTTTGAAAAATATAAAGTTGGCAAAATGCCAGCAGAGAAATGCTGGCATTGCTCCCTTGTCCTTGTTTACACCAGTGACTCATGCTGCAAAAATGCTGATATGGGTATTTCCCTACAGCACTAACTCAACAGCATTTACGAAAATAATTGGACACTGGTTTCCTAAAGAGACAGCAATATTGCAGTGGTAGTGCCTATTCCAGTGGTAGTGCATTACTAAAACCAGCACTTATGGGAAATGAAATTACATGAATTAATAAATATAAAAATGTAATTAATTTGTCACAGATGACAGGTGCCAGGATCTATATATGACACGATGATCTAAGTTTCATCACATTTAAACGTGTGTGAAAAAGAGCGCCCTGCTTTTTCACTAGCCTTACCCCCAGGTGAATTGTAAACTTTGTATCCCACCACAATACTGTACGAGCGCTGTTCCTTATTGTTCGTAATGTTGTTTCACCTGCCTGCTTCATAAACCACACAACCTGACAGCATTTACAGCTGCTTATTTGCATTTTCATTTTACAGCATTAACAATGTGGTATCCATTGCTCTCTGTTGGTAATCAGGCTATGTATGCCTGTTCTGTTCGGCAGAAAGATAACTATTACAACACGGACAACATCAAGGTTCCACGTTCATGCACTGGGTGGGTATTTTTTCAATTGTTTATGTATTCTAATTCCATAATGTTTGATAAAGATAATCTGCCATGGTATGTCAGATCTTTCTTTCTTTTTTAGTCAGTTTAACACCAACATCGTCTCTCGTCGTTACGTTTTGTCTTGGGTTCCATGTGGCACTGTAAATATATGCTCCATATGGTTCTTCACTGGACTTCTGGCGTAGTGCTGTCTTTTCCGCATCCACTACTAAAACACGCAGTAGGCCATCCCTATTAACTATACCGCTATTAGCGTCACCTCACCGCAACGTCGCAGAGACTGAATTCAGGAATCTTTCCAGCCAGACAACAAGGTCAACCATAAGAGGTGAGCGATACCCTACAGACGAATCACGTTTACTCAAACAGCAGTTTGATACATTACCCCTTGAAATAATAAACGGTACAACTTAAAGGTAAACTATTTCAAAGGTAAGCTTTATCTTAACATATGGTTTAGGGCAAATCAACCCTGTAATAATGCAATCTATAAGATTTACATTTTACAAGTATTTGCATTTGGGTTTACCTACAAGATTTTCAGTGTTTTCATGCTAACTTGTAATCATATTTTTGATCCATCCGCACATTTAATCATGCCTGATCTAGCCGATCATCAAAACATGGCGCAATTATAGATTTACCCCATTGGCCAATGGGGCTTCCAAATACAAATGATCAAATCGTTTTGTTTTGCGCTGATCTTAGTTTACTGATCCAGCCAATTTAGCTAGCTAATGTTGATTGCGAATCATGCCTTAATTAATATTGATTTGACTTTAAAACACAGGGTAAAAGTAGAAAAAACTGTTTACCTGGATTACCGTTTCCCGCAAAACCACGATCCTATTGTTTCTGTTTTACATCAGGAGCTTTATTAGCCAATAGGGTTACCAAAGCTACAATTGCGCCTCTATTGCTCGATGTTTTGACAATCGGCTAGACCAGGCAGGATCATTTGATGAGCTATTTCTGATCGATTTATGCAAATTATAAATTTGTAATTTAAGATTCTCTTAAACCTGGTATTCCAATTCTTCTAAACAATTCTATACTATTCATTCAAATAAATAAATAAATAAAACACCCTAAAACAATTTTATTTTCTCCCCAATATTAATAAATATAAAATGCATCCATTTGATACTTTGTGGCATCGATGCATCGGGAAAAAAAGTGGATGACATAAAACATATCCTTAGATACTAGAAAACTCAAGAACATAGATTTTAAATGTATCTTTTTCTATTATTGGGGCAAATAAGGCCATTGCCATGTACAGGAATTATTTGCTATATTTACATTTACATTTTAGGCATTTAGCAGACGCTCTTATCCAGAGCGACTCACACAGTTTACATTTCTTTACATATAATCCACTTATACAGCTGGATATTTTACTGAAGCAATTCAGGTTAAGTACCTTGCTCAAGGGTACAACAGCAGTGCCCCACCTGGGGATTGAACCTGCAACATCTAAGTTACAAGCCCAGCTCCCTAACCATTACACTACACTGCCAGCCTAGGGGAACAGCTCGCAATGTCAGTTTGAGACCCTATAAATCAGCCAAATCAGAACGTTTGTGCAAAACACCAACTGAATCATAAAACAGAGTATCCAAATATATGTAACCACAAGATTGGATTATTTGGCAGTAGTTTTTTAAATAAATGAGCATCAAGGTTTGCACCTCTTGAATCTACTGTGTATAGAAAACTGCTAATGCCAATTGTGATACCCTGTAAATGAGTGAAATCAAAATGTTTGCAAAACACCAACTGACTTATATAAAGGGAGCTTCCAGGTGTAGGCCTGTGTAACCACAAGATTGGGTCGTTTTAATGTAGTTTTTTAATAAATTAGCATGAAAGTTTGCAATTATTTGCTATGTATTGGGGAAATCCTCTCAGTGTCTGGTTTGAGACCCTGTATATCATCCATATCAAAAGGTTTGCAAAAAAACAACTTTGATTTGGCCTTTTTACTTTCCATTTTACTTTTATGAGCATGCATGTCAGATTTTTTTAAGGTGTTTTATTTTTCATTGTTTTCACAGTTGGAAAGAAAGATAAGAGTAAGAGAAAATTAGATACCAGGTAATAGTCTGGCATCTCTTCCGTATGAGCATTTAAATCACCGCATACGTAACACGTGATTACCTTAAAGTCATCTATCCTGTATTTGCAAGCCAAATTTTCAAGCGGTGATCGTTTATCACTTGACTTGATCGCAGTCTTAAGTGTGGCTGCTTGGAGACTATCGCAAAGCATTATAGGTCAGACGTGATGCATTGTAGCCACAACTCCCAAGACAGCAAGTTTGCAGCATTTAGTACATTTTTAAGCAAATGGCCTTAAAATATGGAAAATTCCTGTCACTGATGGTGTCACCGCTGTGCCTTTTTCGCCAATATCCAGAGCAAAACGTGAGACGCACGTCCTGGCGGCTGGACTCATTATTCATATTTCCTCGCTGGAGTTACGGTAAGTGTGCTGGCTGGCTGTACCCAGCGGCTGCTCTTTCCGCGTGTCCTGTCGGCTCCGCCGTATCACTGTGCGGACGTTTGTTCTGGCGCCGGCACTCTTCCTCTCTGAGGTTGTAACACGAAATCATTCTTCTTACAACTGAGGTTATGTCGCCCCCCACTGTCAACACTGTGCATTGAATATTGATTTCCTGTGATAACACATGATTTTTTAAACATGATTTTTCAGTTTTTGGTAACCTAAACTTTTTTGTTTAACCTCTGGCAGTTTACCGCTTACCTTTGTAAATTTCAGTAAAAACTGGAATTATGGGGGTGTTCTAAAACTTTTGACTGGTAGTGTACATTAAAAAAACAATGAAATTGAATTTACCAGTCATTAATTCTATTATTTAATTAATTCTATTGGTATTAATTATTTTGTATCAATCGCTGAAATAAGCAGTGGATTGCTTTAAACATCAATGTGTAATAAATAATCCTGACAAATAAAAAGCGTGATCTTTTACTGGAAGCTCTGCAATGCAAATGTAACTTGTAAATTTAAAATCAAAGAAGAACCAACCAGGTTGTTTTGAATAAAAATATTTATTTCAACAAACCATGTTGTTAAAATAACAGTTATCAAAACATTTTCAACATGTACAATTCCACAAAAATTGATATTAAGTTGTTATTCTTCATTATTATGAAAATAGTAAACCATTCTTGCAACTTCATTTGTCACATAAAAATATTCTAAAATGTTCTCCTGTATGTCTGCAACATAATACAGAATATATAGAACACATCGACACAAATGTGCCTAGAAATGGACCCATTTATGGAGTAGGGCTTGTTAACGAACAAGCAACACAGGGTGACAACCATACATCTGGACAATAGAAATATCTTAGACAATTGGCTTTTGAAACAAGGAGTGAAGCTCAAACTAATCTCCAGAATCTCAAGCAAAATGAGAAAATAAAACAAAAATTTGAATTGTGCAATACTATTACATTCTATTGTTATATGTTGGTTATATGCAGTATACATAAATATAATTGTACTATTATCATTAATGGGGTGTTTTTCTAACATAAGAAAGACCTTAGTTACTTTACAGACAGCACTGTTCATTCATCCTTTCTGAGAGGCTCGATGGCCTATGCTAACCATACACTTATTAAAAGTGTGAGATTTCAAGTTTGTGTCCAATGGCAACGGATACCATTGAACAGCCAAGGTTGTCTCTGTTGTCTACTTCAATGATTCTCTGTTTATCGATCAGTTACCATAGAAGCCTTTCTAAAGCTGTAATTTCAGTACAGTACAGTACGTTATATGATAGTATTCAGCCATTTGTTCTTTGCTCTTTAGAGTGTGGTAAAAGTACCGGTTTTAAAGGCCCAAAGGCTTGGGCCAGTGTCATGAGAAACACAGGCTTCTGAAAGGAACATAAAGGCCCAGTGTCAGGCCTGCTGGGTGGCTCATCCTGGTATGGCACTGTTCTAGTGTGTGGAAGAGCCCTACGTCTGCATCCTGGCACTGTTCTAGTGTGGGGATAAGCCCCACAGTCTGGCATGGAATCTAGCCCATGCCAGTGCAGACTGTGGCCAGCAGCCCCATGGGGCGAGGTATAATTGGCAATAGCATTGCCCAGGATGGCAGAGAATGAATCGGCAGGTATGACCATGTCTCGTTGCACACCAGCAACTCCTGCTGGTCAATCAGTCGCACACAACCTGCCTGCATAAAGCTGCACAGAAAGCATCTTCCTCCGACTGATGTCTCTGGAAGCTTAATAATAATAATAATAATAACACCATTTAGCAGACGCTTTTATCCAAAGCGAATTACAGTAGTGAATGCATACATTTTCAGTATATGTGGCCCCAGTGGGGATTGAACCCACAACCCAAGCATTGCCAACGCTGTGCTCTACCAACTGAGCCACAGAGAACCACATAACTTTGAACTGTGGTGTGAAAATACCGAAATCATGTGTTTCAGAGTAGAGCACGTACTTGAAAAAAGGGGGAAAAGCATACTTAAAAAAATAATAATGTAATGCCCAGTGTCAGCTGTCTTTATGCCCAGGATGCTGCTGGATGGCAGCGTAGTAGTTCCTGATATTCTGTTTAGCCACTATCTTTTCCCAACAGGGAAGGAGTCCAAGGGGAACCTCCATAAAATATTTTTAGAAAATATTTTCCCTTTTACAAATATTTTATTTGCATTTCCACATTTCATTAATTACAAATTTCACATTTTTAGTTATAAGGTATAACGAACCTTGATTTGGTTTACAAATCCTTGGTAATATTGTGATCACTGTAATTATTAAATATATATATATATATATTGTACTAAATCGTCATGGCATTGCAGCTTGTAGTGAGTGTTAGATCAAGGTGTCACACATTATCCATTTAATTGAGGTGGGGGGGCCTCAGTTACAGAGTGGTCATTTCAGGGGGCCTCGAGATAAACACGTTTGGGAACCCCTGACCTGACCTCCAATCCACCGTGGAAGACTGACAGAAATTCACTGTAAACTTGGGGGAGTGCTTCCAAGTGAGTCTGTGGGCAGCTGTTAGTGTCCACATTCTGAAAAATAAAGACAATAAAAACAACCCCCCCATCAATGTAAAGATGAAAGTAGACACTTTATCGACTGAGGAAAGAGGAAATTAAGTATTATTAAGTCTTATTGCCATACATAAAAGAACAGATGATATCTGTCCAAACAAATCACAGCTTGACATTTACATAATCACAGGAAGAGATTTGTTTTTAATACTGGAAATCTGAAGACTTTTCCAGACAGTGAGTGTCTCTTGAGTCATTATTCAAGAGGAGGGGAAACATGCAGGCTGATCTTTACTGTGTGTCAGATACGTGTGTGTGTGTGTGTGTATGTTTGTTCATGTTTTTATGTGTACATATACAGTGGGTATAATAACTATTCACCCCCTTTGCCATTTTTCACATTTTACTTTCTTGCTTCATGGAATCAAAATTGATTTAATTGGGATTTCTTGCCACTGATCAACACAAAATATAAGAATCTATAATATAATAAAAAAAATATATTTGACATTATATAGTATTTTGTATTGATCAGTGGCAAGAAATCCCAATTAAATGTATGCGTGCGACTGTGCTTGTGAACGAAGGGGGGTGCGCTATGTATCTGCGCTCTTCCAGCAGGCTGTCCATCCCTACAGCTTGGTTTCACTCTGGACCACAGGCAAAGATGAACCCTCCTCCAGGCCACCCGAAAGCTCCTGTCAATCAACAACACCCGTCACCAACCAGCACTGCCAATAACAAAGCCACACCACAATCACCATACATTTCTCAATCACCAACCAGCATTGCCATTAACAACAGCAGCAGGAGCCAGCACAAAGGCACAGCAGCATGTTACTCATCACACTTGGCCTGCAGGACTACTGCACACACAAGCAGAGCACTCAGCACAGATGCAGGCCGGCATCTGGCTTTACGCTCCAGCCAAAGACAACCCACCCACAGGAACAATACCCTCAGTATGAGGGTGCTTCAGTGTGTAGGCTTTATTGTGTCAGATCTGTGTGTGTGTGTATTAATATAATATACAGTATATGCCATTTAGCAGACACTTTTATACAAAGCAACTTATAGTAGTGAATACATACATTTTTCAGTATATGCGGTCCCAGTGGGAATCGAACCCACAACCTAAGCGTTGTCAACACCATGCTCTACCTACTGAGCCACACAGAATTGGTATTATGCATAGGAGTTGCACTTTAGTATAAAATGCTTCTACAACTACTAATACTGCAGTATTATAATTATATTAATGTGCTGGAGCTCACCCCAAATTTATATTGTTATTTGAGCTTCTCATTTGAAATGCTTCTCATGATTTTGCCCAGGTGATAGTCTGATAGCTTATGTTAGCCTATCAGGCTAACACATCAAGGTAAGCCTGAAAGGTTGCTGTCAGCTAGCACAGGGTTCACAACCTGGGGTCTGGGGAAATAAACATTCCCATATCCTTGGTAATATTGTGCTTGTTATATTTATTAAATATGTATTTTGTACTAAATAGTTAATGTCTTATATAGATGCATAATATAATGACATTACACAACTTACACTTCCATGTACTGGTGTGTTAAATAGCCACTGCATTGCAGCCTGTTGTGGGTGTTGGATAACCATGTCAAAAGTTCACAAAAAAAAGTTTGGGTACCCCTGAGCTAGCAGATTGGAACCCAGTTCTAGTAACTTCTCACGTCAGAGTGACACAGGAATCAGAGGAGGGGGTGTGTAGACTGTGTGGGGTCCGTACCTGGGAGTGTCTGATTGGATGTGATGGCGTGAGGTTAATGATCAGGGCTGTGCATGAGTCAAGGGGGTCACACCCCCATGGTCCTGCACCGATGACTTGGGTTCCACTGCCTGGAACAACAGCGGGGGGAGGGGGGGGGGGTCATGCGCAGTGGGGTGAGGGGGGGGGGAGGTGACACACCTACTCCACTCCGCCCATGCCTCTGGTAACATAAATTTTCTCATTGGACGATGACAATGAAAGTCTTGTCCACAATAATCAGCATCTATAGGGCGCAAGCTTGAAGTGTCCCACAAACTTTTGCTCAATGACTGCAGTGTGACAGGGACACAAGAAAAGCCGCTTTGTTCAAATAATATGCAGAGAGCAGGCTGCTATTGTTTGTGTGCAGCAGTGATGAAATCGGGGCAGTGTTAGTTGAGATGAGGGCGGGGAAATTACAAGTGAGTGTTGGAAAAGACTGAAGACTGATTAGGCTGACCATGAGCACTGCTTCAAACCTACTGCAAGAGCAGGAAGTGATCTCAGACTCAGCGGTTCTCAAACTATGGGTCGCAACCCCACTTGGGGTCGCCAAAGGGTCATGGTGGGGTCGCCAAAAAAAATAAAAATAAAAAGACATTACATTTTTTTTTAACCATAAGCATTTCTTTAACATTTTTTAATGAAAAACAAATTGCCTGTTTTTCCATAAAATCTGTCTTTTCTGACCGATTATTTTTAATCTACCGATATGCATGAGTTTAATCCAACGCATGCGTTTAACGTTACTGCACTACCCCATTAAATGTGTAGCACGCCAATACAGCAGTCACGAAAATGGACAAGTTTGCTGCCAGGAGTGGTGCTGGAGGTGAGTCAAATTCTAGCAAAAGACCAGCAGAAAATTACAAAAATACAAATAAAACAAAAAGGAATAAAATAAGTTATGACCCTAAATTCCTCACCTATGGCTTTACATGGACAGGACATGAGGAGGACCCAAGACCACAATGTGTCGTGTGTGGGGAAGTTCTAGCTAACGAGAGCTTTAAGCCATGTAAAATGCAACGCCACTTGCAAACCAAACACAGCGCATTACAAGCAAAGCCGCTAGATTTCTTTCAGAGGAAACAAAAAGTTTTACAAGGACAGAAAACCGTGCTTAAAACTGCAACAGCAGCAAACAAACGGGGGCTACAGGCTTCATTTGTCGTCGCAAGTAAGTCTTGTTTTATTTTTTTTCCATAAAGATATAGCCTGTGAATGCATTTGCTACTATTTTGGAAATAGACCACCAATATATGTTTCTGGACTAAAGTTTTTCAGCGTTGTAATTGCACTATCATTTATATATGGGGTCGCGATTTTTTCCCACCCATGAAATGGGGTCGTGGAGTAAAAAAGTTTGAGAAACCCTGGACTAAGCTAATGGATAGAAATAGGCTGCAGGTGTCAACAACTGCAAATGTGTTTTTAATTCCTGTCAAGTTGTTAAAAAATGTGCAGTGGATTTATCCATTTATCCAAGGTTTTTATAAAAGTCAGTGGTCATTTTGACTAACAATACATCATTTTCCATGCAAGTGAATGCTTATCAGAGTCAATTGGCAGCAGCAACAGAAATCATAATTTAATTCCATCCATCAAGTGGTTAGACGCTCCCAACTCCACTACAGCAATTAGCGTGTGAGATGTTGGCCTGTAAAAGCCATGTTGGTCCCTGTTTAGATTAAAAAACAAAAAACCTTTCTACCCAAAACTGTGATTCAGTACGTTTACAGTAACTTTATGACTGTGGCTTTAAGCATGTGAGGTGTTAAGCAAATGGACACGTGGGGGTCAGATATGCACCTGCCAGCAGCACACAGCCACGCTACGGAGGATGCAGGAAGTTGCTTTCAGCGAGTGTGAGGACAATGGCACTGTCAGGTGGCATGGACAGATGATGTACACGTCAAGGCAGGCAGGTGGGTGAGTGTGCAGACGTGTACACTCCAAGTGAGTGCCTGGTTGCCTAACATTTCCTTGCATACACCATGTGAACCACCAGCCATTCAGACACTTACACGCTCCTCTGCAGACTGGTTTGCTTTTTGTCTCCTGAGATCTGACTTGATAAATCCTACAGGGGACAGATTAGACACAGAACTGGGTTAGCTTTTCTGAGAGGGACAGTGATGAAGACACTGATTCTCCTACAAGTTGCTTAAAATGAAGTTAAAATCAATGTGGGTCACGCCCTGCTTATGGTGAAAGGGCTCAGAGGATCACAAAATATTTTAAACAGAGTGTAATGGGAGGTAAA
Source organism: Aldrovandia affinis (assembly GCA_029706075.1). Lineage (NCBI taxonomy): Eukaryota > Metazoa > Chordata > Actinopteri > Notacanthiformes > Halosauridae > Aldrovandia > Aldrovandia affinis. Next base: position 2,250,870 of record JAINUG010000036.1, on the reverse strand, counting down.
GTCCAGAGCCTGATGTTTGGAAGGGTGTTTGACAAGCTATGGACTCCAACTCCCACCGGCCCCTTTGAGAAACATTCTGCAGCACTATGCCAATATGCTGGGAAAGGTTGGAAAGTGGAAACTGAAGTTGAGCAACTTCCGGAACAGATCTCTGTTTGGAAGCTATTCATTTTTAATGGGATGCAAACTTGGGGGTTGCTCTTTGAATTATTTCGAGATAAGCAATTTTTTTTAGTAAGGAATCGGGTGATCCCCGAAGGAATCACTCGATTCCATAACATATTCCTTTGAAACGGAGATCGGTCCCGGAAGTTGCTCGACTTCAGTTTCCACTTTCCAAGCATATTAAAGTGAAGGGCATGAGCTTTACGATATAATTTGAAGAAGAAGAAGTAATGATTACCAACTGCCTCCAGAAGGCAGCAGAGCATCATACAGCATTTGCACCAGTAGGTTACAGAGTAACTAGTGAGCGGAATGTTCCTGCAGGATTCAAAGATCAAACTCTGAAACATTAAACACATTGGACCGTCCAATGAGCATCATTATGTAACTGTAGTTGGCAGTGAGCTCCCAGCTCAGTCTGGCATGAGGGCTGTACCTGTCAGAATGGTCCCTATGAAGAGGAAAATGCAGAGGAAGATGTTTCCAGCAAGCGTGCCAAAGGCATCGATCACCTTTCCCTGACCGATGGTGAACATGATCCCGAAAACCTGAAGATGAGAGGGGCGGTTCAGATGCATGGCGCTGTAAACAACCATGCCTTCACACCTCCAATTGTGCACACTCAAACACGCATGCACGTACACACTTGTCAATACACACATACACACTCAGAACTCCATCCATGCACGCGTACACACTCACTTACATACAGACCTGCATACACGTATTGTACACACACGCATTCATGCAAACATGCATTACAAGCACATACACATGTACAGTAACTTGCATATAGTACACACATAAGCATGCACATAGTGACACATGCATGTACATACACACAAACACACACACACACACATACATACAATACACACATATACCCACATGCATATACACATAGTTCAATTCAATTCAATACCTTTATTGTCCCAGGTGGGAAATATGCTTTGCAAGTTAAAAAGGACACAGTACACTTAACACAACATCCATTAACAAATGCATGCATATACAAGGTTAAAAAAACGAATTAGGAGTTATTACTGTCATAAATAGTGATAAATAAGGGTATGTGCCAGCTAACCAATAAATACAATACAATGTAATAATAATATATTACAATAAATACATATAGTATTATAGTAAAAATTTAACATATTTGTGTAAATTGAGCAGATTTATGGACGTGGGAATTAAATAGTACTTTGTTCTATTGTACTTAATTTTATGTACCCTAAATCAATGCCCTGATGGAAGGGGCTCAAATTTATTGTAGGGTGGTCTTGACAACCAAGAATGATATGGGTCTTCTAAACATCTTTGCTGAAAATGTCCATAAGCTTTAACTGTTGTGCACTAATGGCCTTGCTGGCTACCCTCACTATCTAAAAAGGTTTTTCTAAAATGTAGTCATCATTGTCCTATTAAAAGAGCAGAATTTTCTCAAGAAAAACAAGCACTGATGTCCCTTATTGCACACCTTGTATTTGCAGTTTACTCAAAAGTTAATTCGCAATCAACAGCAGTACCAAAATATTTGTAACTGTTGACAATTTCAATCTGTTGTGCTTCAATGACTGTAGTTTTGTGTTTGGTGGCTGTCTTATAAAATCAATGACCATATATTTGGTGTTAGACACATTTAGACACAGAGAATAATTTTCACACACAGAATACGGACACAAAAACAAAGAGCAGTTGCAGAAAGCAGGGAAAGAGAAGTGGGGAGTAATTGTTAGTGGAGCTTGGAGAGAAACCAGAAGATTGCAGGTTTTAACGCAGTGCTACAGTGCTACTCTGCACTTGAGAAATATAACAAACCTCAATTGCTTAATGTATCAAGTCTCTTACATAAACCGTGAACAAAACACAGGGAATGGTACCTGTGCTGAGCAGTTGAGCAGGCCTGAAGAGGTTCCCTCTGACTCGGGGTACGTCAGCTCCACCGCAAACTCGAACCCCAGGGGCAGGTACCCCGTCATGAAAAACCTGGGGGATGCCATGCATGGTGCGAGAAACCCGTCAGCGCATCAGGGGTTCAAAAAAGTAGGAGTGTTTCCTTTTTATTAATATGAGGAGGGAAAAATAATGATGATATTGGCAAAGGGGAAAAAAGGTTCAATACTTAACAATACTTAAACACTTACATTGAAAAATAATTGGATTATTTAGCTGCATTGTGCATCTTTTGTCGTCCAAATGCTTTTCATGTATGCCGGGAATGAAACATGAGAGATGACGGAGCTGTATACCATACTGTTCATTATCATTGAAAAAACATTAAATAAACTATTGGGCTAATCACTGCTGTTCTTCAGAGAGAGAGAGAAACTATTACATGATCATTTAGGCATCTTTATCTCTGTTTGAATGCCCACCGCTATCCCAAAGGAAGCAAAGTCTAATGCTTCAGTAGCAAATTAATGTGCACAACCCCTAGGGGGCACTCTTATCTGCAATTTATTCTTCTCTATTGACAGTAAGTCTCTGTGTCATCGAACAGCCTTCTCTATTCAGATTATTTAGTCCTTTCATTATCATTATCCTTCCAGAGCAGCCTTACTGCAAATAATTCTATGGTAACAGACTGTAGCAGTCTTATGCATCTGCTGCACACTGGTACACATGTTCCCGTCACCTGTACAACGTGACAGAATACGATCGTTTTGTGACGGTCAGTGTGGTGGCCTTACCCCAGTGTGCCGGCAGTGATGAAGACCACCCACAGGTGGCCAAGGTCAAGGGTAAAGGCGTACACCACCATCCCAACAAAGGACATGAGGTAGATGCCAAGCGTGGTCTGTCTGAGAGAAAGGAAAGAGACCCTGCTCAATATCATTGGTCACACACTGCTCAATATAATTTGCCATGATGCAATATTAGCAGTAGCACCCAGTAAACAAACATTCAGAATTTGGAATATGGACTGGCTTCACTAAAATAGATGCAGTTAATATTCAGCTATCCTTACTGAATTCTGCACGTACGGAGTGACGGAGGAATGCGACACATTATAAAGGTTTATGAGCAGTATATCAGTATGCATGCCAGCTATGGTGCATGACAGCCATTTATTGCTAAGCTTGGGCAAAGCTGTAAAATATATTACACACTTATACTCCATATTGAAGTCCATTGTTTGAATGGATAAACATGAAAGAAAACAAAAGGAGCCCTCATTGAACCTTACTTGTTTGTGTTTGGGTAATGGCTAGACTGCCCCAATTTGCAGTGAACATGGGTGTGTGTGTGTGTGGTGCCATATTTTTCTGCAATGTTCTTCCTTTGACAGTCAGGGGGCTTGACCGTTCTCAAATAACGATCTGTGTGGGAAGGCAGCCTGAAATCTGAGAGAGAGCCTTTGTCTGCGGCTGCTGAGCAGTAGGATCCAGAGAGGTGACCACAGAGATGCCTGAGTAACACTCTCCTGACCACAAGGAGTGGGCACATTTTTGGAGGCTGTATGGTTGGGGCAGTGATGGTATTTCCAAATATACCACAGTCAGATGGAGGTGAACACTCTCATGCGCCCTGGGTGGGAAACAGTGCCTGGGTTTCCCCAGAGGCGCCCAGAGAGAGCGCTACAAGCAGCAGGATGCCGCTGCCCTGACACACCCCACACCCAGGCCAGTTCAAGACCTTTCCTCTCTGCCATCTGATACGTTGTCATTGTAACTGGAGAGCATCCAGAGCGCTGGGAGATCGCCCACAATGCACTGGTTGTTCATTCCGCAGGGAAGAGCATACACACACACACGAAAACCCATTTTGTCAACCCTATTGTTGTAAAGCGCTTTGAGTTCCTTGGGAAAAAGGCGCTATATAAATCGAATCTTAATTAATTAATTAATTCATTCATTCATTTGTATTCACTGCTTGTGAAAACCTGTCACTCTGAAAGACTCTGGAGACTGGAATGCTGCTGTCATGGAGCGTTCGCCTGTCTATATAGGGTGTCCCCATCCCAATATGTCACTCCATTCTGGCGTGAGACTCTGGTATGTGTGAGACCTGCAGGATGTGTTAAACAAACAAAAGGTACAACAGTGCAGCCAGCTCCTAATGAAGCGGGGCCTTCGTGCGTCTACCTGTGAGGTAGTTTGGTAGTATCAGTACAGGCCTGGCTAGCCAGTCTGAGCATGATTGATGTCTGAGTCCTTCCCAGCAGGCACACACACACACACACACACACACACACACACACTATAAATAAATAGTCCTGCAGCTCTGACAGGCCTGACCTACTGACAGTGAGCAGAAGGACTTTGGGGTGGAGCACCCCTCTTCCTCTGACCCGAGGGGGGCGCGTGGCCCTAAAATACCTGCGGGGGAAAGGCAAGAGGCCACAGGAAAGTCTCACAGCTGCACCTGTGCAAGCAAAGGAGCCTTCAGCAGAATCACAGACACTGTGCTGGTAGCACCCGCTTGCTCCACGGTGCATGTTTTAGTGTATCAGGCCCGACCTGTGAAAGTTGGGCCATATTTTGGGGATAAGCCTGACTAAAACGACCAGTCTCTGCAGAGAACAAGAAAAGAGAAAGAGAACTGTGCACCTTGTTAATAAATTAGTTAATAAATAAATGAGTATATGTTAAAAAACTAATTCATTGACAGGCTCATTCCTCTTCTATAGTGGGGAAGGGATATAATGAGTCAGCCTGGTTCCAGTTCTACAATGGGAAAGGGGGTTACTACAGACCACAGCCTCATGAATGAGCTTGACTACGGTCTTACTTGTACGTCTTGGTTTTGTCCAGCCAGATTCCACAGATGAGGGACCCTAGCATGCCAGCGATCACAATAGTGAGGCCGATTCTCCCAGCATTCACCTCTTCACCCTGGCGGCAGAACAAAATGGGTTTTGTTTGAGCATGTCACCTGATCCGGTAGAGCAGACTGCAGCACAGGTACCACGTCTGCTTGAGGAAGCATTTAAGACACTGCACTTTTGGCATGGGTACCACAGTGTGCATGGTCACAGTGACCGACGGGGTAACACTTACCGGGTAGTGCACGATGATCATCTTGTTCAGCAGTGTGCCCACAGCGTAGAAACAGCCTACGTTCAGACCTGCAGGAGAGACTACGTCACCAGTCTGAATGGAGGGTACATCTTGCCCTCAGCTAAAGGAGATACACACAATGGCAGGTGGTCCCATGTGCTTGAACCAGGCCCAGATTCCTGTGGAAGTGGGCCAGGCGTAATACATGCGAACCCAAAATATTTAACCTCAAAGAGCCGCTTTAAACTGCATCGTCGCTGGGAAGACCGTATTTGTGGAAACCATAACATTTAGACATGATCTATTACATCAGACATCTATTAGACATTATGTCTAATACTAGCTAACAAAACAAACCATATCAGACCCTGCTGGTCCCCAGGTTGATAACGTTAGCTGGCTAGCTACCTTAATGAGCTGGCGGTTTAAATCAATCAAATTTGTCATCCATCTATCATTAGCCACTCATTAGACACTTATCACACCCTACACCCCAGCCAGACCTCTCTGTATCCCATCCCTCCGGGCCCCAGGCACCCTCTCCCTGCGATCTCGCCTCTCCTCTGTCCTGACCCCTCGGTGGTGGAACGATCTTCCGCACCCGGTCAGGACCGCAGAAACACTGGCCATCTTCCGCAAGAGACTAAAAACCCACCTCTTCAAACTCCACTACCACCGAATCTGTACATTTAACTAATTGTCATCACCACTGCTTACATATTTAATATTGCATTTTGCAATATGTATCTATGTTTAATACTGTCTCTAAAAAATAAACAAAAGAAAAAACGTTTTATTTCCTGGTGTTACAGGTACGGTATGCAGCTGCCAACAATGATGTCTATTGCTGTATTACTGCATTGATCTCTTGCGCAAACAATGATTGATCATACCATGTATAAAAGCACATATTATAAGTCGCTCTAGATAAGAGCGTCTGCTAAATGCTTAAAGTGTAAATGTAATTAGCGGCTGCTAACATGGCGAGATCCCAATATTAAAAGCTGTTGAACTGTAGCTATATAGCAAATAGCAAAGAGTCATGTCAGGGCATCGTAATACAAAAAATATGCTTAACTGATGAATCAGTGTATCATTCATTCTACAGTTAATCTATAAGTTAAGGTATAACGTAATGCCACACTGTTTGTATGCATGTGGGGAATAAAAACATAAGACAGAAGTATTTTATGGGAGGAGAAAAATTAGTAGGTGTTCAATTTGAAAAAGACTTAGGAATTGTAGTTGATCAAAGTCTATCTGCATCAAAGCAGTTTGCTACAGCAGTGGAAAAGGCCAAAAGGAAGCTGGGATACATAGCAAAAAGTATTTAGTATAAAACAAAGGAGGTTATATTAATGTTATATAATGTCTTTGTCAGACCTCACTTGGAGTACTGTGTGCAGTTCTGGGCACCGCACTATAGATAGATAGAAGATATAGAAGCTCTTTAAAATATTCAAAGAAGGGCAACTAAATTGATACCTGGTATGAAAGGTAAAAGTTGTGAGGATAGACTTAAGGCACTCAATCTATTTAAGCTTAGCAAACAGAGACTTAGGGGCGATTTGATTGAGGTTTTTAAATTCCTAAAAGGGATTAACAAAGTGAACTACCAAAGATTTTTAAAGATAAGTGGGGTCAGCAGAACAAGAGGCCACAGGTGGAAATTAGTTAATGGCAAATTCCGCACGGATATTAGGAAGTTTTTCTTTACACAGAGTTGTCAATGCCTGAAACAGCTTGCCAGGTCGGGTATTAGAGGCAGAAGCACTTGGACTATTCAAGTCTAAGCTAGATGCAGTACTAGATACTCTTTAGATTAGGACATGACGAGCCTAGATGGGCTGAATGACCTCTTTCTTGTCATTATGTATTCTTATGTTCTTATGTGATCAAGCATATAACACTAGGGAAAAGCTTAATATGGTGACTCAAAACTGGTCTTCACTATTGCTTAATTTATAGATTAACTGTACAATAAATGATACACTACAATGATTGTTATACAGTAAAATATATATAGCGCGATTCATATCAAATATCTCAAGGCGCTTAACACAGTAGATACAAAATCAAGGTTATAGGAATAGCCACAATAAATAAAAACATTACAAGGAGAGATAAAATTCCAAGCAGCATGAGGCACATAGCAAAAAAGAATAAAAAAGAATATTATATAAAGTATATATATATATATATACACTCAGTGGCCACTTTATTAGGTACACTGCTCATTAATGCAATGATCTAATCAGCCAATCATGTGGCAGCAACTCAATGCATAAAAGCATGCAGACAACAGAGTTTCAACTGTTGTTCAGACCAAAAATGGGGAATGGGGAAGAAATGTGATCGAAGTGACTTTGACCATGGAATGATTGTTGGTGCCAGATGGGGTGGTGTGAGTATCTCAGAAACTGCTGATCTCATGGGATTTTCACGCACAAACAGTCTCTAGAGTTTACAGAGAATGGTGCAAAAAACAAAAGACATCCAGTGAGCGGCAGTTCTGTGGGCGAAAACACCTTGTTAATGAGAGAGGTCAGAGGAGAATGGCCAAACTGGTTCAAGCTGACAGGAAGGAGACAGTAACTCAAACTCACGCGTTACAGTGGTATGCAGAAGAGCATCTCTGAACGCACAACACGTCAAACCTTGAAGTGGATGGGCTACAGCAGCAGAAGACCACACCGGGTTCCACTCCTGTCAGCTAAGAACAGGAAAGTGAGGCTACAGTGGGCACAGGCTCACAAAAACTGGACAGGTGAAGATTGGAAAAACTTTGCCTGGTCTCACGAATCTCGATTTCTGTTGTGACATGCAGATGGTAGGGTCAGAATTTGGCATAAACAACATGAATCCATGCATCCATCCTGCCTTGTGTCAACGGTTCAGGTTGGTGGTGGTGGTGTAATGGTGTGAGGAATGTTTTCTTGGCACAAATTAGGCCCCTTAATACCAATTGAGCATTGTTTAAATACACACAGCCTACCTGAGTCTTGTTGCTGACCATGTGCATCCCTATATAACCACAGTCTACCCATCTTATTTTTTAAATTTGATTTTGTTTGCAGAGTTTTAAATTGAATTCTGTAGGGTATTGGGAGCCAGTGTAAGTCTGCCAGCATAGGTGAGATGTGGTCATGCCTCCTCGTCCTGGTTAAAATTCTGGCTGCTGAATTTTTAATGTGTTGGAGTTTTCTCAGAACCGATTTGGTAGCTCCAGTGAGCAATGCATTGCAGTAGTCGATCCTTGAAAACACGAAAGCATTGATGAGATTTTCTACATCTGCTTGTGAAAGGCTAGAACGGATCCTTACGATGTTGCGTAGATGAAAGAAAGAGACCTTGCTGACATTGTTAACATGTTTCTCCAGGGTTAGGTTTTAGTCCAAGATAACTGCTAGGTTACGTACAGTAGGACTGGTTTGAACCAAGTTACCGTCGATGGTTAGGTCGAAGTCAGTTCAGAGATGGCAGAGGTGTCTTTTCTGATCTTCACAAACTGGGTCCTGTTGGTGACATATGAACTTAGCCAATCCAGGGCTTTCCCTGCAATGCCAGTGACATTTTCCAATCAATGTGGACAGTGGATTAAGCTAACAAGCTAACTATCAGGCTAGCTAGCTATAGCTAATGTTACCCATTTGCTAAAATTGCTATCTTATAAGGATGTAAATTGATTTATCTAACTAGCTAACTAGTAATACTGAAATGCTTTGAACTGGTTAGCTTGCTCAGATTCTTTATTTTCATCTTGCTGGTAAATAAAGATGAAAATAGGTTTAGCTGACTTGTTGACTTTGTTTAGCTACAGTTAGCTAAATAATGTTGAAATAATGAACTTGCATGTAAATTAAGCAACATGCAACTTTTCAGAGAAATAACAGCCAAACTGAGCAGTGAGTGTAGTTCAGCAAGGCAGCGATCCCAAGCATGTCTCAAAATCAACCAAAAAATGGTTAACTGACCAGAAAATTACTGTTTTGCAATGGCCATGGTCTCCAGACTTCGAGTCGATCGAAAATGTGTGGTTTTAATTGAAGTGTAGACCAAAGGATCTTAAATGATTCCGTATGGATGAATGGTCAAAGATCTCCCCCAATATGTTCACCAATGTCACGAAACACTACAGAAGACTAAATAATGTTGAAATATAATGAACTTGCATGTAAATTAAGCAGCTATAGTCAACATGTATCTTCTCATAGAGAAATAACGCAGCCAAACTGGGCAGTGAGTGAGCGTGTCCCAAGGCAGCGTTTTGAATACCCTGCCCTCTCTCCTCCTCTCACTGTTCGCCTCCTCATCTAGCCTACTCTGTGAGGTCAGGTAAACAGCTCGATGCAGCGGCCTCGCGTGAAGGAGAGAGGGGAGCCGAGACGGATTGGGACGCAGCCATCGTTGACAGTTTGGCAGTTGGCCGGGGGCAGAGCTCCCTCGGAGGCGGCGGGGCTCTGGGCTGCAGCCACGGTTGCCCATTGGGTTAACATGGTCCTGGTGTTATGGTCAGACCAAAATTAAGCTTTCTGGCCATGCTCACCAGCTGTGGGTTTCTGCATTGGAAGAGGGATGCATATGTGAAAAGAACCTAGGGCGAAATATGATGGTGAATCTTTTAAGTTATGCGATTTTTTTGTATCTATTGGTTCTGGGGCACTTGTTAAGGTTAATGGAATCATGAACTCTAGCAAGTACCAAACCTGGTTTCCTTTGGAAGAAAGCTGAAACTTGGCCGCAAGTAGATCTCTTAGCAAGGCAATGATCCTAAACATGCCTCAAAATCAACCAAAATGGTTAACTGACTTTTCTGTTTTGCCATGGCCATGATCCCCAGACTTGAACCCAATCTAAAATTTGTGGTTTTAATTGAAGGCAGCAGTCCAAAAGTGTAGACCAAAGGATCTGAAGGGTCCTGAGAGATTCTGTATGGAGGAATGGTTCACCAAACTCATATAACAGTATAGAAGAAGACATGTTAATGCAGATTTATTTTTGTTGCATTTTATTTAAAATAATTATTAGGAGTGTGAATAATTGTGACAGTTTTTGGGGGGAATAAATTATGATGAAAAAAATTCCCTGTTAATCAAATCAAACCTACCTGTATTGATGCCAACATTGATACATTTGACGGAAGGATATGCTCTGTGTCAAATACAAATATTTTGAGGGTGAATGTGGTGTGAAAGAAGAATTTTGTGTACTGTAGCTATACCTGTAGCTCGGCTTCATGGTATACTCCTATTGGCTCAGAATACATTCATTGTATTTTTTAGATGTAGAAATGGTTAAAGATTGGATATTTGTACAAATAAATAAGCCTCTGTTTTATAAAGGTTACATGCTAATTTACTGTGCCTGGGGGTTTTGCTGTGTCTGTTAGGGTGAAATAAATGAACAACAATGTGAGGCTCTACCTCCCCCATACTGTAGTGGTACAGTCCATTGTGTCATTACAGTAAAGCTTTTTTTTGTTAGTTTTTTTAAACATTTTATCCAGTTTTATCTCATTTTTTTTCTTTCCCAATTTGAAATGCCCACTTGTAATTGTATCCATCCCATCACTGCAATTAATTAAGGAGGGTGCACACTAGTGCACACATCCTCTAAAGCATGTGCAGCCAGCCACTGCTTCTTTTCACTTGTGATCTGTCAATCAACTCAAAGCTACACTCTGCACTGACATGGTCCGGATTTCATTTTGATCCCTTAGTCAGTGCAAGACCATGATAAAGATGTTCATGAAGGTAAAGAGTGGCTCACCGTAGGTGAAAATGAGGAGGACAAAGGGCCTGTTGCGGAGCAGTCGGAGGATTGAGTCCGTATAGGAGTACTGCTCTGGGGGGATGCTCCGGGCCGTCACCTGGGCCTGGGTGGGCGGAATTTCTGGCTTCTCCTGGAACACTGGGGGGACAAAGTGGAAACAAAATCAGGGCCATGAGGCCTCCCGTGTGGTCCAGTGGTTACAACGTTCAACACTGGCCATGGAGACCGGGGTTTGATTCCCCGTCTCGCCAGAGTCGGCTCAGAGGAGACGGCACTACCGGTCGCAGGACTACGGCAGCGAACTTACATTATAGGGGGGATTGACATAAAATAGTGGGTCTAATTGGCTACTAAATTGGGAGAAAATGGGATCAAAAATCTTTACAAAAATAAAAATAATCAGGGCCAAGAGTGGGCCAACACTGGACATACAATCAAGCCAAGAGTGGGCCAACACTGGACATACAATCAGGGTGTCGTACAATTCATGTCCCATGCCCCATAACGGAGGGTGCTGTAGCCTGCTGTCATCCATAAATGATGTCTGATTTTCATAAGCGCATTCTATAAATATTTCATGTGAAGCAGTGACACGTGGCATGGTGCTCTGAAAGCGAGAGGTGACCACCGTAAATATTATCCAAAAGCTGCGAGCCACTTGAGTGCTACGCCAGACACGAGGGGTCACCTGAGCCCTCTGATCTGCCCCTCACAGAACAGAGTGGCATTTAAACACCACAATATCACAACAAGAACTACATGCTCTTCACACTGGGCTGTTAGGCTGATGGTGAGTCAGAGACAGTGCGTGCCAAGGGGACCTCTAACGAGTGGAGAAGAGAGAGTAATCTGAGCCAGAAAGGGGTGCCAGACCAAAGCATACCACCCCACACCCCACCATCCAATACCACACACCCCTCCCTTCCTCAACCCAAACTCCAAACCTCACACCAACCCCTCTACCCACCCCACACCCCAAAGCGGCTACATGGCTAAATGGCACCAAGGTGGTTTGATGCACGCACATGCATATGACAAAGTGATGAGTCACAGCTGCAGATGGCATGATACTCCACGCATCAGATGTTGAGTGAGCTGTCACTGGCAGAGGGCACGGGGACAAGCAGCGGGTCTGCATTATAAATGCCAGGGAGGTTGGGGGAGGCGGAAAGCAGAGGCAGAGGGCAGTAAAGCCCCTTTCCCATTATACACCAGCAGCAACCAGTGGCCCTTTTACCCTACCGTGTGTGGGCATAGAGCACAGGTCCATTTTAATCCTCCACAAAGACAGTGAGCACACACTGACTTCCCATGATCCACCAGTACTCTCAACACTGACTCAGCAACCCATACTGTTTGTACACTTTGGTCACACCAGTTCCTTCATTGGCTGGACAAGCCACTGTCTCAGCTCGCTCCAGTTTGTGCCCTGGCTGCTGGCCCAGGGTAGATGCATGCTGATGTGAGTTTGGCAGTGTGTGCAACAAACTCCTCTTTATACGCAGCAGGACAGAGAAGAGCCACGCGAAGGCTCCCAGCGGGCCTTTTCAGCACGCCTCAGCAAAAGGTTTTTCCTGTGCACGTAGGGCCAGTAAACACACAGACAGAAGGTTTGGTTTGGTCATTTTCTGTCCCGACAGCTGAGGAACAGTTCAGTTCAGTCAGTTGTTTTTTATTTTTTTTGTCATTTGATGTTTATAGTGTATTATACATGGTGTGCTGCATGTACCTTGTATAGTGTTTAAAGTGTATGTCTTCTTTTTTGTTATCACAAAGCACTTTTGTACGCAATGTAAATTTCTGTGAAAACAGACAATAAAGATATATAATCTAATCTAATCTAAATTCCCTCTCACAGTGCTCAATAAAGAGCGCCTTCCCCTTCCCCCAAGTGGTCCCCTCTTTGGGAGTCCGATCACTGAACTCTCCGAAGCCTGCTCATCCATGGGGCTAAAATGTTCCAGAACTCCAGGCCCCCAAAAGAACCCAAAGTTTCCAGAAATCCATTGCGCTGCAAAGAATGTTAATTATTTTATTTTTTTACTTGAGGTATGTTCACAATCTCTGAACCAGAAGTTTGGTGATAATTGTTGCAGGAGAGGAGGTGTAATGATGGTTAAAATCTGTTCCTATTTTTTAATTACATACAAAAAAATGTCAAATCCAAAGCACTCACTGCTGCCCACATGGTTCACATTTACACATGCACATGCACAAACAAACACAAACACGCACACATACAAAAACATCAGGTATGCACGCGCACACACACACACACACACACACACACACACACACACTCACACATTCACCCACACAACTATGCATATGCGCGCACACACACACACACTCATGCACAGCAGAATGAGCAGAGAGAGTAAAACAGGAATTTGCAGAATTTAACCATACACAAACGTTATCCACAGCTAGATGAAACAGACAGGGCCTCACAGACTGTTTCTAAAAGAGGCTTCAGTTAAACACTGCTGTACAGGGAGAAAGTACAGTATATGCATATCTGCAGTTGTCTAAAATAAGCAATGCGTGACATGAAAAATGTGTCCTCTAAAGATGAGGGTTGCGGTGGAGTAAATAAAAAGAGACTTCAGTAAAATTTTGATAAACATTATCAAGTTACATGCCACAAACTATTTAAACTTCTGGGTGAAAAACATTTATATTGGTTGAAAACCATGGGAGGCTATAACTGTTGTGACAAAACTGTGATCAAAATGATAAAAAATGTATCAACACTATTTATTTTCTGCTAAATTTGGAATGCTGAAACATATTCATAGGCCCAACCCATCAGTGAGCTTTACAAGGATTACACTTCATACACACAACTCACTGGAGATAAGTTTACCACCCATTTTGGGTGCAGAGTCTTTGTTTACAAACGCACTGATTTGGTCCATACATTTTCAAATGAGGAATCTTAGTTTTTTTCTGAACCCTGGTGAAACTCTTTGCTAGTTCTATCTCCTTTTGAGCTAATTAATCAGACTCATTTGAGTGAGGTTTTTATTCCAAACGTATTAGTGTCAATGCAAAGCTGCGCCAATTAACGCATTTCCATCTGTAGTGGAATAAAATGGCATAGAAGCTACAATAACTCGATGAACAGAAATGCAAGGAATGCTGTAAGCCCTGTGGGGGGATGTGGGAAGGGCGTCAGATGGGGATCGGACAGGCTTTGGAGGCGAGCTCATTACCCAAGGCCACCAGGATGAAGAGCAGAGTGGCCACTACGGCTGTCGCGTAGAACATAATGCTGATGTGCTGTGCCAGCTCGTCCATGTCCTCCACGTTGGGCACCAGGATGGGCGGGACGAGGAACCCGATGGCTATGCCCAGCTGTGAGTGGGGGTGACACAAAACACCACTCTGTTACACGTGCTGGAGGAGGAGGGGGGAGGGGCCAGTGACTCCACACTAGCTCTGCTATTGATTCATCTTTCCTGGCCACAAGTCTCTGTCAGCTCATAAAAAGTGTGTCATAAGCAATGCTAGACAAAGAAAGGAAAAATGACTCACATACCATTTAACACAAAAGGGGAAACATCCCCAAAAGAGGAAACCAATGCTGTATGATAAGCAGGTTTTAGTTTTTTACATACGTCATGCAAAAAGTGCACCAGTGAAAAGTCACACATAGTAGAGACTAGAGAGGCTTGTGACATAAGCTGTAAGGATCACACATTAGGGAAGAGGTTACATAAATATCAAGCGAGTAAGTAAAAAAGATAAGATTACTCTTGTACTCTCCAGAACATCAATACAAAACATTTTCATTTCTCATGTTTCATGACTAAAAACATTAGTGAATAAAGGCAGCAAAATTTGAGTGACATGGAAATTCAAGCCAATGGACAGCCCCACCCCCCAACCCCCCAAAATAACATACACAAAGAAAATACCTGCCATAATCTAATTCAAATTTAACAAGAGATGTCCTATATGTTCCAATCTCTCCCCAATCTTTATTTATTTTTTTCTATGTCATCTCCCCTTCCATACCCCTGGACCCTGTAGGGGTCGTAACAATAAGAAACACAAAATACACTATGGCCCTTGACTGTATAGAGGAGTGAAGGAGTTAAGAATCCGCTACAGAAGGCAACATCCTCCCTTAGCGCCAGAACAATAACATGATGGTTCCCTTGGCTGGCGATCTGGATCTTCAGCTCTACAGGTTTATTATTTCTGTTGGGCAGATGGCGATTTGAAAATCACAGCAGACCAGCCTCTGTAGCATGTGGCACAGCGTATTATTGTGTATTATTACTGTTATTACAAAGACAGAAAGACTTGTGTGAGAGCTCACAGAGAGACTGGTACACATTGATTTCAGTGTCTTCTTTCGGCAAAGCATAGGTGCCAGCACTGCACCCGGTCTGCTGGTCTTTTGTTTCGGAAAACATATTGCAACTGTTATCAACTAAAAAATAAACCTTGTTTCTTTCAACCAGCTCACAAATTTCTGTGGGAGACCCTGAAAAGTGACAGACTCTCAGTGCTGTATAGGTATGGAATATACCCCGTCAACCCACGCCTTGGCGGATGGCATACCTACCATCCTAATATACTGTATTTCCCTTCCCTTCGCATATATGAATGTGTGAGTGCATATTAAGATGGAACGTTTGTCCAGTAAGAAGTCATTGGTCTCTTTTTGAGGAAAATGTAGGTAACTAAGAACTGCTCCCAGGAAGGTTATTTGGCCTGGAGTTGTAGGGTTTTTTTGTTGAAGATTTTGTTTTCGATTTTTTCCCATTTATCTCCCAATTTCATAGCCAATTACACCCTCTCTTTTCATGCCAATCCCCCCTTGTATTGTGAGTTCGCTGCTGTAGCCCTGAGACTGGCAGTGATAAAGGCAAAGTACTGCCTCCTCCGAGCCAGCACTCATCCAGCCGTTGACTGTAACTCCGGAACACAGAGTCACTCCTTTACACAGCAAACTCATGTCGGCTTCTTCACACCAAATATCAAAGGGACATCTGTCCCTACGTAGGGGGGGCCCGAACATTTAGGCAAAGTTCCAGTAGTTTTCCATCCTGATTTACCCAAAGTACCGCCCAGGCACCTCCTCTTTTATTTTGTTTACTATAAATATGACGTGGCGTTCCTCGCAGCTGCTTGTAATAAAAGCTTTATACTGGTCAAAGAAGTATCTCTCCGATATTTTTTTCCACGACAGAGGCTACATGCATACAAACATACAGCATCATAGGCTCTGGTACTGCAAATCATAAAATCACCTCCATAACAATGACTGAGTTATTGTGTTTTGTGTTACAGCATACTCTGTGTGTGTTGAATATGGATACATTGTTCATTTCCAGATTTTTAGAGTAATAATGCAACTACTCAGGACTGACACTGCCCACTGCAACCGGGTTCGATTCCACCAGCCACGCCAGTTTCGATATGAGCTTGCTGCATATAGGAGTGGCCCTGTGTGCATACCGGAGTTATGCTGATGGCTTGGTGAGTGCAGCTCGGAAGAGGCGGTGCTCCACCGCATGTCAGTGCCAGTATCAGGACTATTGCAGCGAGCTCTCGATATGAGGGAGGGGGATAATTGACATGAAAAAAGAGGGTATAATTGGCTACTAAATTGGGAGAAAAATTGAGAAAAACAGCGAAAAGAGAAAATAGAAGAAAAAGTCCACTGCTAACCAGTCCTTTTGGAAAGCATTGCTCTTACTTGAAGTATATCCAAACCCAAAAAACTTTTTGCGTTTGATCCAGATATTGTTTCTACTGTTTTGTTGATCAATGATATTCAGAAGATTTTTTTCCGATTTTTTTTTCCAGGAATTTCACGTTTGTGATATAAACCTTGAAACTGAATGTAATGTGCCTCCAACAATAACAGAAAAGACTAAATTTGCCATTCTGCACAGAGGCGTAAAAAGTGTCATTACACCCATTAAACATTTCCGGTTACTGCAGAATGCTTTTACAATTATTCACATTACCTAATTCCTCTGATGTTAAGTCACCAAAATTATGTTCAGTTTGGACATTTCTGGAAGCATGGACAAACGTAAAGTCTTGAGGTATAATTAATAAGACCAGGTTGATAAGAATTTGTGGTTCGCTATCCTGTCTTTCACTGATGAGAGCGGTTGATGTCTGCTGCTGAGACACGGACACACACATACAAGCTGCAGAGCCGCGGGGAGTGAGAAATTTGGGACAGGATTCGGTCAACTGTGCACAGTCCATTGCAAGCAAAAATAAATAGAGCGTTGTAAGGGGGCGGATCTGCTGTGGACACACACACGAAGGGAGGGAGAGGGGCTCCTGTGCAAATCTGCCAGCTTAGTTGGCTTTCAATGACAGATAGCAATATTTGATTGCTATCAAAAAAATAATAGGGTCGAGGGGTTAGCAGCTCTTAAGTCAGTAGGCTTGATGTCCACTTCTATCCATAGTCTATCATAAGATATAATACAGTAAGAGGATGAGGAATTAAATATTTTTTTAAATAATTTGAATGTTTTTACTAACTGATTGGACAGTGTCCCCCAGTTATGAAGGTGGTGGTGGGGTTCATACCATTCATAGCCTATTATTAGATAGTAAAGAAAAATGCTATCACAAAATAAAATTGGGAAGCTATACCTATTGGTATTGATTATTCAGTAATCAAGGAATGTAAACAGAAAGTTTGAAAGTAAAAGGTATGGGTTTCAGCCTCCATTATGGCATTAAGCCGACAAATTGCTATAAATCCAAGTGCTTGTAGAGTGGTTCATAGAACCATGCCCTGAAATAACCCAAAACAATGCGAACTGTGTTTACGATACCAGCAGGGAGCCAGCAGGATAAATGAGTAAACAGTGATATTGCCCCATATGCCTTACAGCCCCCACACTCATAAAAGCAGTCCTTATTTGTTGTGTTCTTATTTGGTGTTTTAGGATTTCCTTTGATGTGTGGGGACATAGGGGGAAAAGTGGTATGCTTTGAGAAGATCGCTCATACAACCTCCTGTTACTGTTAACAGCACACATACATAGAACTCTGTGTATGTGCACTCCATAGTCACTCACCTATACATTAGTGCTGTTGCAAGATAAATAATTGTATCCTTGGTAGGCTATACACAGGCCAAAGGCACGTCCGCATCTCATATAGAGATAGCAATACGTATAGAGCCACACTACAAAAGGTAAGAGACGATAGTCTCTCATTTGCACATTATACCATTCTATAAGCAACTGTTAACAAAGAGAAAGCTCATATTAAGTCAGATAAAATAAACGAAGTTAGATAACATTAATTTAATCCCGTTCCGGTATCACAGGTAAGATTACACACTATCCTTCACCACTCGGATATTTCCACCATTTGGTGTGTTTGAGTGGGATCCTACAGTTGGTGACTCTGACGTGATATATTGCCACCTGTGTTCCGACTCAGAGAGACCTGGTCTCTTTTGAGGTAAGCATTTTTGTATTCTTTCTTAGGAACTCATTAGGGAGACAAAGTGCACTGCAAATATAGACACATCGTGTAGAACGGATCGAAATATTCACGATAGTTTGGGGTCCGTAGAAACCCAAAACTTCCCTCACGGGAAACAACATGGAAGCTCAGGAAAATTCTAGCATGAGTGTAGTACAAGGCCTTTTAATGGACACATTGGCACTGGACGTTAAAGAAACACTCATGCGTATTCGTAGCAAAGGCCTAGACTTAACCACTAACAACAACAATATCCTCAACTGATATAATTCCATCAGCCATAAAAAAGAGCATAAGAAGAAATATTCTATATTAAAGTTAACCTCAGCTGTAGCTTACTTACTTCGCAACAAAGATCTAAAGGCACTGGAGAAAAATGAAAGCACGTTGATAAGCACATGTGGCATTGTAAAACTGCACTCTGACAAGATGCAAAGTATGCATCTCCAAATAGACGGTTTTGCGTATGAGAAACAGAGTTGGATTTGTGATCTGTAAGATAAGCTAAAAGAACATGTCACTAGCAATATTGCAGACCATTGATTGGTTAAGCACAATCGTCATGCTAAATTTCAGACCAGCTCAGACACAAGCGCCATTTTTAAATATCACAATACTGGGAGAAGATTGCATTCCAGAACAAGAAGAAGAAACATGGAAAGTTCAGTTTGGTCTGTTCTTGAGGTGCAAGCCCTTGAAGGAATGTGTATTCTGTCTGTAACTGTGCCATTTTGGGAGGTCATCTGTATAGGAATGAGTGAGTTGATTAGACAGTAAGTTTCTGTCTAATCACCAATGCTTTGTCAGCAAACAGTGTCTCTTCTATTCAATGAGCTTCCTGACTTCCTTGCTGGTGCTTTGTTAGCAACACAAAGGCTATGCATATATTCAGGTGAGAGACTCACTCAATGGGGGTGTGTCACTTACTGACTTCCTTGCTGGTGCCTTGTTAGCAACACAAAGGCTATGCATATATTCAGGTGAAGAGACTCACTGAATGGGGGTGTGTCACTTACTGACTTGCTTGCTGGTGCCTTGTTAGCAACACAAAGGCTATGCATATATTCAGGTGAAGAGACTCACTGAATGGGGGTGTGTCACTTACTGACTTGCTTGCTGGTGCCTTATTAGCAACACAAAGCTACAACTCTTCTGTCCCTATGTATATATTCAGGTGAGACACTGATTTAATTTAGACTCTGTACCAACTCGCTGTGGACCGCTGTGTGTAATAAACTTGCATTTCAAGTCAGACTGCTGAGTCTCCTGGTCGTCTCTTCGGAAGAAATTAACACCCTCATCAGTGTTTGGTCGGAAGACCAAATTCAACGAGATCTGCAGTCTAGCATTCGCAACGAGAAATTCTGTCACCACAGCGGTTGCATTCTTTTTTGTCACTTCAGATAACTCCTCCTATCTTCATGGTTCTGTTGTGCGATGGAAAAATGATACAGGGACTCAATCCAGGAACGGGATAGTTACGGATTCGGATGGTTGCCGTACAACACTGTACCGTATTTTGTGGTGGAAAAGTGCCATTTGACAACAGCTAATGGCAATGAAACTGTTGTCAGTCACACTCTTACATGTGAAGAGTTCGCCTCTCACGAAAATATTATTGGCAAATTTGCCTTGCAAAGGCCCGTTTGAACCATATTGGAACCGGTTAATGTTGCAAACTGCCACATTTAAACTCGAATGTAGGGACGTCTGGCAAATCTTGTTAATCACTCTTCCCTCTAAGTTAATGCACCGTGCCATAGCGCCCCTGATTAAGCGGTACCATCGTCAACCCCATTAGTCAAGAGACGGACGCACAGGCATACGAGCGACTGAAACAAGCCTAATTAGAACTAAGGGGACTCCTGCTCCCTGCATGGGATAAAATCATGCAGACAAAGCAAGCCAAAGATGAGCCATTTGAGAAGTATGCAGAATGCCCCTGGATCACGTTCAAGGAGTACTCGGGGGTCACAAACAATGATAGGGATACAGACCTATTCCTACAGTTGTTAAAAAACAATGCCGGCGACCATGTGCAACAGGCACTCAATCGTGGGGCAAGCCCACACGCCAATACTCTTGACGCAATAGTTAGATGGGTCTCCAGTATGGAGAGCAGATTGAAAATAAATCAAGGCAAAGCGGAAGAGCTTGCAACCCTTGCAGCTGTTGCAGCCGCTCAGTGGCTGACAGAAGGGGGTGTGGCACCCCAGCCCACAGTTGTCACTAACAACCAAAATAAATTATGCAAGTTATGTGACAGAGTAGGGCATGTAACAGACAATTGCCGCAACTTAAAGAAGTGGCGACAGTGCGAGACATGCAATGATAATAAGGAGTTCTGCAGATCTACCAAACAAACTCAGTTGATAAATGCTGGTTCAATCACTATCAGACCAGATAGAGCAGAGCCTGAACACATTAGCAGTAATGTAATCACTGAGAAGTTCTCTAAAGGGAGTCCATTCCCGCTAGCAACAACACTGCACATACAGTCGCTCCGGTGTTAGCAAATCAAATGCGAAGCACCACATCAGATTGAGTCTGACCAGGGAACTTATTTCACAGGTCAGCTCATTAAAAATGTGTGCAAAATGCTAAACATTCACCAACAAATGCATGTGCCTTATAAAGCTCAAAGCTCAGGAATGGCTGAGCGTGCCAACCACACAATTAATGAACACATAGCCAAACAGACGGCACAGCACAAAACTCAATGAACCAATGTGCTTCCAACTGTATTAACTCCCTCCAAAGCCCCAGGCATTAGCCCTTGCGAGCTTGTGACAGGGAAAATCATGAAGTTTCCCATTGGCCCAGAGGTTACACCAGCCGACATGGGGCCACGCATACATGCAACACTGATCCAGCTTGAGGAGCAAGTTAAAGTCCTCTGAGTGCACACGGCTCTGAAGCAACAACAGTCAGATAAAGCAAAGGACCCTCTCCAAAATCCAAGATTACACTTACAGAAGGAGACTTAGTCATGATCAAGGTGCACGTGAGGGAGAATGCATTTTCCCCACACTGGCCCAGTCCATATGAGGTGAAAGCTGTATGCAACAGCTGTTTGGCTGTCAAAGCAACACACAAGCTGAATGGGACCACATGGCACAGTGCCAACAGTTTCAAGGTCCCATTACTTGATGTTACATGGTGCTCTGTGCTGTTTCTGTTGCAGGCTGACCGCTGCCATTCCCTGGGCCCGTGACGCCAGGAAGGTGTCTGGGCCAACCTGCATTGAATCGGGACAGCGAGTGAACTTAGTTCAATGTGGAAGATGGGTGCGGATATACTTTAAGGAGCCATCCACAATAAATCCCCTTCCCATAACATCCAAGCAATCAGTCACATGGCTCTCTGGTGTAGCACCAGATTCAGACCATTCATAGCCTATTATTAGATAGTACAGCACAGTAGCAATTATTCGGCTTAACATAAAGGAGGCTGAAATCCATACCGTTAAACCATGATTACTCTCAAACTTTCTGTTTGCATTCCTTGATTACTAAATAATTAATACCAATAGGTATAGCTTCCCAATTTTATTTTGTGATAGCATTTTCTTTACATTACAAAATTGTGCAATATCTTCTTACATCTACAAATTAACTAAACTTGTGGATAAATGTAGCCTACTCTTTGTTCCCCATAACCAAATTCAATCTTGACTTAATATTGAAGTAAATATCCATTAATATGATCTATGCAGATCAGGCAGTTTAATGTTCATTCAAAAGAACCAAGGTTGGCCTCCCGCGTGGTTCAGTGGTTACAACGTTCAACACTGGCCACGGAGACCAGGGTCTCGCCAGAGTTGGCTCTGGCCGGGAGTGCCACCAGGGGTGGCAATTGGCTGTCCGCCCCAGGAAGGGGGGAAGCCAACATGACGTTCGGTGCGCATAAGAGTGGCCCTGTAGTACCGGGTTACGGTCGAGTGCCGTCTCAGAGGAGGCGTTACTTCACCTTCGTCACTACCAGTCGCAGGACTACGGCAGCGAACTCACATTACTAGGGGGGGATTGACATAAAAATAGCGGGTGTAATTGGCTACTAAATTGGGAGAAAATTGGATAAAATCAGAAACAAAATTTAAAAAAAAAAAAGCACCAAGGTTTTCACCAAACTGAAGATTGTTTTCTAGGCTTTGTCGCACGTGTCTCAAAGCTTGTACGCTACACAATTAGCATACAGAGGGA
Organism: Aldrovandia affinis; assembly: GCA_029706075.1. NCBI lineage: Eukaryota > Metazoa > Chordata > Actinopteri > Notacanthiformes > Halosauridae > Aldrovandia > Aldrovandia affinis. The sequence goes on along the minus strand of JAINUG010000036.1, from coordinate 2,228,246 downwards.
TTTAAGTTAATATTGTAGCCTATTCTTTTAAATTATGAAGTTTATTTTTACTTAATGAAACCACTAATTTCTATTTTCTAAGGTCATGTGAAGAAAGAGATCGTTACCACGTGAGACACAATTAAGTGGAAGCTTTGTGATTACTCACAAACAGATTATTCCCTTAGCTAGCAAGAAGGGAACATCAAGAGCTTCACCGAATAGGCTAACAAGACATTTCTTAATCTTTATAGAGAGAGACAGGTTTTACATTCTTACTGTAGTATTGACTGAATTGGACTTTACTCAAATTGTCAGGTGTATCTCTTTATTCGGTATACCCATCTCTTACTCACAAATTAGGCCTGATACAGTATGCACAGGGCAGCATGTCAGTGTATCAGGGGTGTCTTACAGACAATTCCAATATGTAAACACGTATGGAATTGCAGTTATTGTAAATACAGCAGGTGCTTGGACTACACTACAAACAAACACATGCAAGACAGGGGTGACCCAGAATGGCAAGGAAAGATTGCTGAAGCACACGATGGGGCAAAGAAAAATAGGAAAACAGGAAAATACAATATCAAATACAATTAAAAAAATCCAGTCCAGATAATGTTTCTCATTCATCTGCCATCATAGCAAAATGACTCATTTTGCTGTTGACTCACTGGACGCAAAAAGGATCAAGAACCAACCCTGTAGCAGAGCATTTTTATTTTGGTGCCATATTTTGATATATTTTATTTATTTTGCTAATGTTGACAGCCGTTGCTGTTTTTGTTTTTTAAGTTGATAATGGCAAATCCCTGTTGGTTACTTTTTTTACCATTGGAAAAAAACTTCTGTTCTTGCTATCCAATTCTTTGGTTTGACTTTAATAATGATCCATAATGGTTTGAGTGATAGAACAGGTTGTATAGTCATCAAAACATTTTCATATTATTTCTAGTGTCACTGAAGTAAATAGAAATCATTGGGCCAATCTGACCACCTTGGAAATGTGGTCAAATGAGCCCTTGTGGACCATGAGCCCTTGGGTCTAGAAGTGTCTAAAAGTCGGTCTGGATGAGAGTCTAAATAAAAGTGCTAAATGACTGCAAATGTAGCGTAAATACACTTGTGAATTTCTTAAGTGTTTCACACTGGAATCCCCACACCCAGTTCAACCATTTTATTGTTTATTTCCTGCCTGACACAGCGGGTTAACTACATCCAACTGCATTGCAAAAATGACAATGATTTTCCGATAGGAGAAATATCAGACTGCATGTTTTAATTATATCATACTCAAACTGGTGCCCGTTTGGATCTTTTAATGTCAGCTTTTCAGTTTACATGCAATTAAGCAGCTCTTTCCATTTGGAAATACAAGGGTATTTTATCATTTGTGTTTTGGCTTGGAAAAGGTTAACATAAAGTGAAGACATTTGATGTGACAGGTAAAATTACAACGGGCTCAAGCTACACACTGCCATTAGGGATATGCTCAAAGTTAACCACAGTAGAAGAAAGCCATCATCCAAATTAAATCCACCTCTTAAAGGCCCTTCTCATGATCCCAGTAGTTTAATCCAGATGTCCTCAGGGGCAGGGGCTTGCCCTTGTCAGACAAGTGTTGCAAATCAGACAAGCCCCTCCCTCCATGTCCCAAAAAGCAGTTACTTTTGATATTCTTTGGCAAGTTAAGAGGGTCTCAGACTTCAGACAAGCTGACTTAATAAAATGAGAGAGAATTTAAGTAATATAGACTGGGTAAAATGTCTAGATGGTAGAACTGTGACTACATTTGTAGTGACTGTGACTAGACTACATTTAAAAGGGTTATTGTAGATATACAGTGTAAATTAATCCCAAAAGTAAGGAAAAAAAGGTTGAAAAAACAGTCTCCACAGTGGATGACTAAATCTTTACTGGAGAGTTTAAGGCAAAAGGAAGGGAAATAAGGACAGCTAAAAGGCACTTTTAGGCAAATTTCCCATGATGCAAAAAGTAATCCTAAGCAGTTTTTTCAATATTGTAGTAGAAAAGGGAAAGCTAATGATGAGGTTAAGTGCATTAAGAATAAGTAAGAAACTTTGGTTTATAATAACAATATTGCTAACACACTAAACAGTTACTTTGTTGAGAGCTTTACCAGAGAATGGGTTATAAATATGCCTAAATGTATAGCCAATTGTTTTGTAGGACTTTGAGATAAGGGACATAGAAGTATTACAAAAACTACAAAAACTTACAGACAAATAAGGCAGCAGGCCCTGGTAGCATATATCCCAGAGTACTCAAAGACCTTATTTCTATAAGTTCTTTGAAATTATATAAAAACTATTGACAGATATTTTTACGCAATACATAAACACAGGAGAAATACCAGATGACTGGAAGCGGGGTAGTATAATTCCAATATATAAGAAGAGGGACTGTACTGACCCAGGGAACTATAGACCTGTCAGTTTAACTTGCATCTCATGTAAAATACTAGAATGTATTATTAGGGACAAGGTGGAATCATTCTTGAAAAATAATAGCATTTTAAGGGAGCGCCAACATGGTTTTCTCAAGGGGAGGTCATGCCTAACCAAACTCCTGGCCTTGTTTTCCAAGAAGCTACAAAGTGTTTCGACCTGAACCAGGCTTATGATATTATATATTTGAACTTTCAAAAAGCATTTGACAAGGTATCATATGAAAGGCTCATTGTTAAAATGAATTCAGTAGGAATAGTAACAGTAGGTTGGGTTGTATCTGACCTAGGTGCTGTGGGCAGTGGAGTCTCGCAGGGATTGGTGCTGGGACCTCCGCTCTTCCTTATTTACATTACTTAATAAGGATGTTAGTAGCAAAATAGTTAAATTTGCAGATGGTACTAAACTTGAAGGTTTAGCAAACACTTTGGAATCAACAAAGGTAATCCAAGATGATTTAAACAAAATCCAAGAATGGGCAGAGACATGGCAGATGGCATTCAATATTGCTAAATGTAAAATTATGCATGTGGGAAATAAAAACATAAGACAGGTGTATTTTATGGGAGGATAAATATCAGTAGATGTTCAATTTGAAAAAGACTTGTAGAATTGTAGTTGGTCAAAGTCTATTTGCATCTAAACAGTAGCACACAGCAGTGAAAAAGGCCAACAGGAAGCTGGGATACATAGCCAAAGTATTGAGTATAAATTAAAGGAGGTACATTAATGTTAAATAATGCCTTTGTCAGAACTCACTTAGAGTACTGTGTGCATTTCTGGGCACCACACTACAAGAAATATATAAAAGCTCTTGAAAAAGTTCAAACAAGGGAAACTAAATTGGTACCTGGTATGCAAGGTAAAAGTTATGAAAATAGACATAAGGCACTCAATCTATTTAAGCTTAGCAAACGGAGACTTAGGGGTATTTGCTTGAGGTGTTTAAATTCTGAAAAGGGCTTAACAATAAGAGATTGTTGAGATAAGTGGGCTCAGCAGAACAAGAAACCCCAGGTGGAAATTCCGCACAGATATTAGGACGTTTCTTTTTGCACAGAGAGTTGTCAATGCCTGGAACAGTTTGCCAGGTCAGGTGGTAGAGAGATAAACACTTGGGCTATTCAAGTCCAGGCTAGATGCAGTACTAGATACTCTTTAGATTAGAACATAATGAGCCTAAATGGGCAGAACTGCCCGTTCTATAATATATAATATATGCCATTTAGGAGACGCTTTTATCCAAAGCGACTTACAGTACTAAATGCATACATTTCAGTATATGTGGTCCCAATGGGAATCAAACCCACAACCTAAGCATTGTCAGTGCCATGCTCTACCTACTGAGCCACACAGAACCACATCGTTCTCATCATCATTATGTATTTTTATGTTCTTATGTTCTAGAATCTGTGGTCTTGAGAACAACACATCAGTAGGCACAGTAGATTTCCCATAAATGGGGGAGGTTTCTCTACAGCATTCAAATAATTTATGCCAGTGCTAGAGGGAAGAGACAGGTGAAAGTGTCTAAATATCCCTCATTAGTATGTGTTGATGAACTTATTCATGAACCAACTAGATAGGTATCCAGGGAATTAAGTGGCAGAGGAGGATATCCAAGAGTAAGTTGCAGGGGTGAGTATCGGGCGGGGTTAAATGACGTGTCATCAATGTAGTAACGTATATAGCAACTGTCTTGAAACACATTATTCAAATATAATGGCGCCTCTCGTTAATTTAGATACATCTTCACTCATGAGCCTAAACCAATAAATGGTGCTAAACTGCCATACAATGCAGGCCACAATAATACTTTTCATTTCATTTCCGCATAAGTGAATTATCATTTTACTTTATTGACTCACTGAATTAACCTAGTTAACATTAGTAGTCAACATTAATCTAGCTAGCTAGCACTGGCTAGTTGATGCATGGTAATGCATTTGTTAGTAGTTTTGAACACCATGCCATAAACAATTCATACAATAAATGACTAACAAATGTTTTTGCTAACATAACACAAACACGTCCTCTCCCACAATTTCCTCAATTTGGGGGATTTGATTTTTGGTGAAACAAAGACAAATATCAGGGTAAGAAAATATGAGACATCTTGGAAATCTTGATTACTGCAATAACCTCAGATGTAGTTGCTCATCAATTTCTTTATAGCAGTGATAGTATATTACTGAAATGGTGATAGGTTGAGCACAGTAATATACTCAAATACCTGATATGTCCAAGATGTCCCATATTGTCTTACCCTGACATTTCTCATTCCACAAAAACCCCAAATTGAGGAAATTGTGGGAGAGGAAATGCATGTCTACAGTTATGTTAATAAAAACATTTGTTATTCATTTATTGTATGAATTATGATAATGTTCAATAACTATGTTCCTAGTGAATATAATGGTACCATGCGTCAACTAGCTGATAACATTAATACTAGCTAGTAGTTATTGAATTTATATTTGATCATAATTTATCATAACCTAAAATAAATTACTATAACAAATGTTTTTGTTTTTGCGTACTTAACATGCACACATGCTTCATTAACGTCCATTAGCTAGTCATGTTTACTCAGTTAATTGAGAGGGTCAGTAATTGAAAATGTTAATTCACTTATGTGGAAATTAAATTAAATTAAATTAATGCCATTTATTAAATGAACTAATAAAGCGTGCAGCAGTTCAGTACACTTTATTTAGGCTCATGAATAATGAGATGTATAAACGAACAAGAGGCGTCATTGCATAAAAATGTTGTGTCTCCAGCCAGTTGTTTCTATGTATGTTACAAAGCTGATGACGCGCCACTCACCCCTTGATACCCACCTCCACCACTTAACTTCCTGGACACGCACCCGGCCACTTCCTGGACACACTTTTAAATGAATCAGCACCTCATACCCAGCCACCAAATGCAATTAAGAGTAATCACAGGTCAGCCTTGTGTTACATTCCAATTCTCAGGTGCCGTGTGTACCTGGCCACACACTCCTAGCTACCTACACTACCGTTCAAAAGTTTTAGAACACCCCCATTTTCCAGTTTTTACTTAAATTTAAGCAGTTCAAGTCCAATGAATAACCTGAAATGGTACAAAGGTAAGCGGTAAACTGCCAGAGGTTAAAAAAGTTTAAGTTACCAAAAACTGAAAAATAATGTACATTTTTTGGTAGTGAGTAGTTTCCTACACTATCAACAAGCACTTGGAAACTGGAGGAAACTCTGACAGGAAGAGGTCTGGCAGACCCAAAGCCACAACAAAATCAGAAGACAAGTTTCTGAGAGTCAACAGCTTGCGTGATAGGTAGCTCACAGGACAATAGCTTCAAGCACAGCTTAACACTGGTCGAAGTAAAGAAGTCTCAGTTTCAACTGTGAAGAGAAGACTTCGAGCTGCAGGTTTGACAGGTCGAGTGGCAATAAGAAAGCCATTGCTAAGAAGGCAAAATAAGAAAGAGGCTTGCCTGGGCCATGAAGCACCGCCAGTGGACTACTGAAGACTGGAAGAAGGTCTTATGGACCGATTAATCAAAATGTGAAATATTTGTTTCATCATGCAGGGTTTTTGTACACCGTCGAGTAGGCGAAAGGATGGTTCCTCAGTGTGTGACACCAACTGTCAAACATGGAGGAGGAAGCGTGATGGCCTGGGGCTCTTTAGCTGGATCCAGAGTCGGCAACTTGCACAGAGTTACTGCTAACCCATTACTTTTTTATAACTCTGAAATCTACATTATTTTTCAGTTTTTGGTAACTTAAACTTTTTTTTTTTAACCTCTGGCAGTTTACCGCTTACCTTTGTACCATTTCAGGTTATTCACTGGACTTGAACTGCTTAAATTTCAGTAAAAACTGGAAAATGGGGGTGTTCTAAAACTTTTGACAGGTATTGTACCTACCCCAAGACAGACCGCAGTCTGCTTACAGCTAGGAAACCTGATGGCATAGAATAAGGCCCTGACCTGGTGCATATTATGCAATGATAATGTTGTAACGTTAGGTAAAGGAAAACCAAAAAGAGTAAATAAAATAAATAGGCACGTCTGCATATGAGTCCCCCCACCCTCTTACCAGCTTTCCAGGGGGCGGATGAGGGAGACTTGAGGTGACCTTGGCCAGCTCAATCGGACGCCCCGTGGTGGTTTTCTTCTTATTAGTTTCGTTTTTACTTTTATAAATGGGGAAAAATAAATAACGAACACAAAACAAACAAAACACGGAGGCGTGCAAGGAAATGGCGAGGATTGGCCAAACACACAAAAAGCAGGTGTCACTCAAATTCATTTTTCACAAACAGACGGAATGTCCACAACCAAACACCCTGACAGCACTGGTAGTCCCCTTCCCTTTTGGGAAGCCGTCGGACTAAAAAACCCGTCCATGGGCCTTTGGTTAACTCGTTTAGCAAGCTCACATGCTAAACACCTCTTCAAACTGCCACCACCATTTCTGCTCCTTTCCTTCTTCCAGAAACCTCCTCTTTAAGCCCCCACAAGGTGGATGAACTACGTCATGCAGTCACGTGCCCAAATCAAAGAAAGAAAACTGTGCACCAGTGGAGTTTGTAGGTCATGCTACCCTCGGAATTCCTACCACTTGCCAGCCGCTTCAGTGACTGTTCTCTTCAGCTTTGAAAATGCTTTACCCTTTTGTTCATAATTTATTAGCCACACTGGCTAATTTTCAAAAAGTTTCATTTCAACCTCTGTATTAGTAGTGCTGTGTAATTGAAATTAGCACAAGTTTTATCATATACAGTCAGGTCCAGAATTATTGGCACCCTTGATGAAAATGAGCAAAAAAGACTGTAGAAAACAAATACCATTACTGAGATATACTGTAATTTTCCAACATGTGGAAAAAATAATTAACTTTATTAATGATTCGATGGAATCGACCACAATAACACATTTTTTAAATGATAAAAGATCTTGAAGGCAAAAAAAATTATTCAGTTATTGGCACCCATTTTAAGTACTTGGTGCATCATCCCCTGGCAAGGATAACAGCACTGACCCTATTTCTATCATGTTTAATAAGGTTGGGGAACACATTTGGAGGAATCTTCGGAATCAATTCTAAACCATTTCTGTGTTGATTTTAAGGTATGTTTGTTAGAAGGTCCAACTATGGCCAAGTCTCAGCTTCCTGGCAGAGGCAACCAGGTTTTTGGCTAAAATGTCCTGGTACTTGGTAGAACCACTGGCAGCAAAACAGCCCCAAAGCATCAATGATCCACCACCATAGTTGACTCTAGGTATGAGGTACTTTTCCTTGTATGCATCCCTCTTTTGATGCCAAACGTGCTGATGGTGTATATGGCCAAAAAGTTCAATTTTGGTTTCATCTGACCATAGCACCCAGTTTCAGTCATAGTTTCAATTACGTTTGGCAAACTCCAGATGCTTGAATCTGTTGGTTGCTCTCAGTAAAGGCGTTCTTCGTGCAACCCTTCCAAAGAACCTGTTGGTAATGATGTCTTATGTTCAGACTTTTGAGACTTTGTGACCCCAGTTGCAATTAAAGTCGAACTGTGCTCCATGGGTTCTTTTTTGCCTCCCTCAACATCTTTCTCACCATGCATGGGGACAACATGCACTTGAATCCTCTTCCAGTTTGCAACTGTTCCAGAAACTTTTGTATTATTGTCCTAACACTGGTTAGTGTAATGTTTATCCGTTTGTAAAATATAAACCAGGACATGCTGTGCATATACAAGAATATATGCCACGACAGGGGTGGTGATCAGCCCAGGGTTGAAAGCCAACCTCTGAAGTGCCACATCTTATACCAGGGCTATAATTGAAATACATGTACATCATCTTTTTCTTTTTTTTTTAAACCTCATTTTAACATTTGTTTTATCAAGCAGGCTATAAAACTAAAACAACAATGTACACCTTCTCATGAAGATAATCCCGGTATCTAGCTAGCTATCACTAACCTTCAGATCCTACCTAGTTCCTGAGCTAACATTCTGTTGTTTCAGAAAAAAATATTTTGAAATATATACGTGTAGTGATTTAGAACTGTGACGAGGCATATGCCGTGCATATACACAAAAATAAAGCACGGTTGTCAGCCAATCAGAATCGAGCATTTTTCCAAGCCGTGGTACATATATATTAAGGTAATTTTATGATATATGGGAAAATGTTATTCAAACAAGGTGGCAACACAGAACTTATTTTATGTGGCAATTTTAAAAAGTAACACTTACTAAATTTCAACTGAATTCACTGTGTTTTAGGGGTTGCTCAAAGCCACCAAAGTTTTACACTATGTCAAAATTATACGCCATAACAAAAAATAAAAACACTGTTTGCCCAAAACCTTTTACCATCCTTTACTGATGTGTGCAGAATCAGTACAGTGCACAAAAACACGGATTACTTCTGCAGAGCAGCTTTGGAGGCCTTTGAGAATGCTTTTCTGTGCGCCTCAACTACCTGAAGGAGATACTGGACCTGCTCCTCATGCTTTGTCCTGGCTTTTGTAGTGAAGGACTGAATAAGCAACACCCTTCATTCTGCATTATCATGCATAACACTGAGTGATGAAACCTGCAGCTGTGCCTTTCAGAATGATTCATCCTGCTCCCAGGCAGCAGGGTCCACATCCAGGAATGAGGAAGGAATCTTCTACGTACAAGGCAAAAGTTACAACATGCTTGAGCAACTTGCATGCTTGAAATATTATTCAATTCTCACAAAAATTTGTATGAGTTACTTTTTCATTAAATGTCACAAAATGGTTGGTTCCGCTAATTTGAATTCAGAAGTTCATTTTTTTTTCAAATACCCTTAATATATATATGACAGAGAGAGAGAGCGAAAGGGAGAGGGGGTCAGAGCCATATATCTATGGCCTGTCTTTCGTGTGCAACACACCTGGTTTCCAAAGACTCCAATCGAGCAGGCTGTAGAGACCTCTTCTGAACCAAACCACACAGAGGCGATGCGGGAGGGCATTCCAAGTATGAATACCTGGGCCAAGGAACAGGCAAACTGTCCCAACATCGTCACTCCAAACAGGTCAGGTCTGACGCTGGCCACCTTGATCCAAGTCCCGACGCAATTCATAGCGGTAGCTACAAGTGCTATTACTCGCAACCCCTTCTTGTCCAAAAGCCAGGTGACGGGGAATATGAAAGGGATGTATGTCAACATGTAGATCATTGACATCCAGTCTATGGTGAAAGAGTTGACACTGTAGAACCTCATAAATATATTGTTGATAATTCCGTACTGAATCCATTGGAACGAGTTACACAGAGAGTACGAGCTGAACAAACACACTATAAACCATCGCCGTTTATACAAATGGGTGGTTGGTATAACTACTGTTTCTTTATCCAAGATTTTTTCCTCATCGTCACATTTATTAATGTTGATACCATCAACCAAATCGGATTTTTCGCTCATTTTATAGTTCCGCCGGTCGATGTTGTGTGCATTAAAAATAACTTACTGTATTGTAACGCCAGTATCAAAAATGTCCTGGAAAACTATACGAATGATATTAAGTCTTATGAACCCCCTCTGATTCAGACTGTTTCGAAAAAAGATCAAATAGCTTTACAGATTAATTGTACAATAACATTTTATCTCTTATTTTGCCACACGGGCTCTTCCTATTAAAAGAGGGCAATTGGACAAAGTCACGCACTTTGGTACGCCTCTCGAAATAAACCAATCAATTGTAAGATAAAGACCACGATATGCGTTTTATATCAAAACCAAGACCTATATAAAGGTGCTTCCTGCATTCAGCGAGTAACAATAAGAAAAACATATGCTGTTATTAAATATATGCCGAGCTACTGTAATGTTGCGACCAAAGTAGTTCAACTGGTAGTTAAATCAGTACAAAATTAGAAGTTAAACACGAAGTCGATAAAGCGTCAGAGTCGAATACTTAAGGGTGACCGTAACGTTACCATAGTCGTTTTTGTGTCTTCGATCGATAAACACTATACTTGACCACAAAATAAAGTTTAATTGTTACTTTTAATCCCGTGTTACAGTTTCCCGATTCTGTTCGAAGTTACTCTGTCACCCCATTTGATCGTTGCTTTCCCGCAACCACGTGATACAAAAACTAACTCCACCCTATGAACTTTCACCAATGACAGTCAGTTTGGCACGAGATTAATAGGAGGGTTTACACATAGCTGACTCAGGTTCCCACTCCTGACAGGTCACACGGCTTCACTGTATTTATTCATGTTTATGGAGTTGAAACAGTGGAAGGAAAAGAAAGTATTTCTGCGTTATACTCATCTGACAAATGATTTTGAGTGATTAACATTCAGCTCTTAATGATAAAAGCCTTACAATTATATAAAACCTCAGACACTACACTCTGTTCTTTGAAACCTGGGCATTTCGTTTCGAAATGTGAAACTCAATTTGCACATAATGCAGCTATTCCTTTGGTTGGGTCCGCGCCAATACCAATTTGGGGACGAAGATAAGATCTGAGCTAGATCAAAGATTCAAAGTTGAATCAAAAACACTTGCAGTATGATGTATGCATTCTGAAAAATCTACGCAGACTATAATGTATCGTAAATGTGTTAGTACCACGTTTCTGCTGAAGAAGTGGTTGGTCTACGGATTTTTCCACTGTCAATATTATCCCATCTTTGTCAAACAAAGTTACAGGACGCACCTTATTTATTCTATGGACGTGAATGCATAACAACGCAATTGACAGCTGCATTGTCACGTGTTCAATCACGAGGAACGGACCGGATATTTATCAAGGGCTTCTGCTTAAAAACATATTTCAGTATTTTTACCGATTTAAATTCCTTGGCCATCACTACATGCGTCTTCAATGTAATGTTGACATGTGATGTTCACTGATGTGGTGTGTGAATCCGGAAAAAAACAGGTCTGGGTTGCAGATTTACAGCAGCCATCGGTTAGTCTGGAACCTGACAGAAATGTCAACGTAAATCTCAGGCTGGCACCCAGGCTATACATCAGTCACTAAAAGGCACAGAAACAAAAATACATTTTTATAATTTTATTTGCAAAAGTACAGCACAAGCGTTGGTGCCAGTTTTAACAATTGAGTACATTCAGAAAGTCACGTAATAACAATCATCATTCAAAAGGCCAAAGAAGGTGCAGTGGCAATGAAGCATCCTCATTATTAGAACAGCTATGTAATACATTCGTATATCAGCAGATTAAGGCAATCACTTGTGAGAAAACAGCGCCCCCTAGTGTACCAGTGTTGCTATTTTCATTAAGAAATGGGTGCGTTCAAGAATGGTTGCGCAAGGACTCGGTTATATACAGGTATATGCCATTTAGCAGACGCTTTTATCCAAAGCGACTTACAGTAGTGAATACATACATTTTTCAGTATATGTGGTCCCAGTGGGAATTGAACCCACAACCTAAGCGTTGCCAACGCCATGCTCTACCTACTGAGCCACACAGAACCAGGTTCTGGACTTCCAATTCAAGTCTAAATTATTGGTTTGAAGTAATTTATTTGATGGGACATTAAATCACTGAAGAATAATTTTTGAAATCCTCAAACGATAGATCTCCAAGGCCTTAAATGGGTAACACAGCAATAAAGCTAAGTTACGGGTTGGTGGGGCATACCCCATATTTATATTCAATAATATTCAGATCATTTGACCAGATGGCATGACCATACCTACATGGTATTAGTAGGACAGCAATAAGCAGGTTTGTCACCCTGTCTTAGTCTGGCAAAAGCAACAGAACATGCTCATGTTTTCATGGATTAGATGACACGAACAGTTGAACAAGGGTTTTCCAACAGTACTTGTCCCTTGTGACAGAATGTAGTCACGCCTAGGACAGAAAAAAAACATATCATCAGGAGGGGCTGTGTCACTCCAGGTTTTCCAACTCATATGCTGATATCTTAAAAGCTTTTTCCACTCCTCTGCTGGTATTTTAACCTGATGTGTCAATGACAACTCCACAAATAATACATATTACAATAACAAACTTGAGGTCATACGCTTAACTTTTTCTTCAAATACTAAATACCTATGTTATCCACATTCTGGAATGTGTCTTTTAACACAATCTAGAAATTGATTTGTGCTTAATTGTGAGGTATTGTGTTACACAATTTCCCCCATAAAACATTATTTTACAATGAATGTAACCATCATAGTACATCACTACTAAAACCTCATTAAAACAGAATTCTTAAATTAATAAAGTGTAAAAGGCAACATTCCAAGCACCGACTCAATAACAATAACAGTTAAAGGAAACATGTACCATAGAAATTAGTCAATTCACAGGTAATCTACACTTTAAATGCAGTTCTCATAACTCCCACAACATCACTATTAAATAAATAAGGCATTCTGAGATGAAATGTTAGATATGTAAAATTCAAAGAAAAGATATCATTCATAGAAATGAATCAGAAATATTTTCAAATAGCAATGCCCATTAAATCCAGCACTTTTAATGTCAATAACACAATATCAGGAATATTAACACAAACACATAATCAAACTTTCCATTGCCATGTTTAACATCTGAAACCTATTTATAAATAAGAGTACCAATAATTTATAAAGTATATTATATACTTTGTAAAATGAACTCTTGTCCCATCAATAATGGTTATTCCACCAGGAAAATGAACAAAAAATGACACAGCAGTGAAAATACATTCCCAGAATCATGCTTCTAGGAAATGTTGTTTGCAAGGATTCTTCCAGTTGTTGTAGGTTATCCATTTGTTTCTTCGAATAGTTACCAATCTGTATTTGTGGTCGGAATGTAACTGCGTAACAGTCAAGTGACAATTCAGTCCCAGAAACCGCCCACTTAACCCCTCAGTTTAGGATCTTAGTCACCTGTAGTCAAGGATTCTTCAAAGATAGCAGCTTGCCCGATCAAAAGTACAAGCACACAGTCACCGCTTCCTGTCAGGAACCAGGAGATGCTCCAGTGCTCTTTTACGCCTTCTGGTGGTCAGTGATGGTAGCGCGGCGAAGTCATGTGTGGCTGGTGGTAGACCCCGTGGTGGGGGGAGTAGAGAATATCGGAGGACTGAGGGCCCAGGCAGGAGCACAAAGGCTCGTGGTTGCTAAGCACGGTCGTCAGGTACTTGGCTTCCTCCGAGAGCCTCTTTACCTCCTTCCTCAGGGCTGCATTCTCTTTCTCCAAGTTCTCGCTCTCCTTAAACGACAAGGAGAACAACGTCTCTTAGTGTTAACATGATTTTTCCTACAGATCCCCACCAGACTGTGTGAGTGTGAAATAAGGCTTCTAACATGTGACCAGTTGGTCAATTAGTGGGTCCATTTGAAATCAGGTTCAAAGAGTTACTGTAACTTTTCTATATTTACTGTTCCTCTTTTAATTATATTGTTTTAACTTGATCAGGATATTAAATAATATTATTAAGTACACATTCATATGCATGTACTTCACTTTGTAACGTTTTTATGGATGAATGTAATGTAATGCAGTCTAATCTAATAAAATGAATGAAATGTAATGTAAAAAATCCCAGTGTGTGTAGAGCTGTAACTCAAGCCTTGTTCCCTTTATTGCAATATTTGCATATTATCTACAAATGTCTCAATCATGCATTAAGGTGAAAGTATTTGCTTTAGCTTGCTGTCTTCCAGTCAGCCCTGACCAAGCAGTTCTCTGTCATCCACAGTCCACTCCTTACCAGAAACAACAGCCCCTTACTGTCCTTCTACCCACCAACACTGCCACAGCTAATTGTCATTGAAAAAAACACTCTCACAGGAAGTGTGTCACCTGGAGGGAAATTTTAGCTTTCTGTTTATCGTGTCAAGGCGCTGACACCAAAACCACAGCGTGCACCGTGTGCTGGAGAGGAGAGAGGTGTGGGTCTCCACTCTTGAACAAGGCTCTCTCTAAAGCACTGTTTGAGTGGACCCTCATAGACCAGCGTGGGCAGAAGGCTCCTGCAGTCTGCAGTGTGTAGAGGTGGGAGGGGGGGCACCCGGTCTCCCAGAGAGACGGCTGTGAGGTCACTGACACACTGTCAGGTATTTTCCAGTGGAATCCTTGCTGCATCGCATGGATATGAGAGCATCAAAATAAATCTTCTGCTGACCCAAGTGGACCTTTTAAAACATTGTGGACTCTAGTTTAGTTGTCAAAGCACAATGTGCAGACAGTAGCGCTAATCCTGGAATTAAGGCATGTCCTTGTCCATTCCGATAGTTTAGTAACCAGAGACTGTAGCGCATCTGCAGTGCAGTTGTTATAAGAGGATGGTTTAAGAATAATAAATTACCTGTGGGTGTGTTGAGAGTTTGGTTCAATATGGCCGATCGGATCATCGGCTTTTCCCCTTTTAATACTTTTTCCATAGAAAACTGGCAATTATGTCATGTCTGATAAAGAGCAAACACCAAGGCTTGTGAAGTGATGAGACTTGCTTTCACTGCAATAAAATTAAGACCATAATTGGATGGCATACAACACAAAACTAAACTAACTAGGGTGACCAGATGTCCCACCTTTCGATTCTTCAATAAACATTGTTTCAGACTTCTCGTGCATCCTTATTGTGATTATTACCAGATTTTAAAGAGAGTTCGAACTTTATCATCAGCACAAAAAAAATAGCTTCCATACTTTTCTATTCTACCTTTCCCATCCCTCAATGTCCTGCATTTTGCACTGTTTGAATCTGGCCACCCTAAAACTAATGTGCGTGCGTATCAGCTTCCAGACTTTTCTCAGTAGGAAATGGATATAGCCTCCTCTAGTTGTCCAGGATGAGGACGTTTAGTTTAGTTTGTTTATTTTCATCTAAGCCTCCAATATTAAAACCTGTTTATTAACTGTATTACCTACGTTTCATTGACCCTCAGCTCTGCTCAAATGGTCCATCCTCTCCCATGCACCCAGTCTCTCCAACCTCTGCAATCGCTCATGGTATTGGTGATATAACGTCCAACTCCATTTTATTGTAGTGAACATTTAATATTTAACCTAACAAAAGATGGCATACTGGCGCATACATATATTTAAAAAATAACAAAAAAGGGGCCTTGGGTAGTGTAACAGTCAAAGCATTCACCCAGAATGCAAGTTGCCTACTGCAGCTGCGGTTCAAAACCTGACTGTGCAGTCCCGCCTTGGCTGAGAGCCCCGATCGGGGGCGGCAATTGGCTGTCTGCCCCAGGGGGAAGGGGGACGGTGAGTCGGTACGAGCTCACCGAGAAGCACAAAGGGTATCTGTAGAAAGTGGGTGGGCGACTTCTGTCTCGGAGGAGGAAGATCATCGCCGGCCTCGGGGAATTAGCTTGCCCCATAGTGAGGGGCGTTCAGTTCGTGGGGGAGGGTGAATCGAAAGGAATAGAGGGTATAATTGGGAGAAAAACGGGGAAAAAATCTGAAACAAATAAAAAAGAAAAGAAAAGAAAAAACATGACATGCAAAACTCAAATACTTTTAACTGCTTAGCTGAATACAGATTGCATTTGAAATAGTTGTTTATTGGACAATTTGGGTGAGGTGAAATACAGAACATCCACTCTTGTGTGAAGCCTACACCATTGAATCCACATTCAACCAACACGGTTTCAGTTGTAGATGACGATCAGCAATTAATTTGCAGAAGAAACACACTCTTCTTTCTTTGCACTTACATGCTCACAGTTTTTCCATGACCTATCCCGTACTGGCTTCAGAGCCAGCTATGAAAGAGTTTAAGCGCCTTCAGGGCACCTCTGGGGGTCCAGTGTTCCCTTAGCGCTGATGCTAGGGCATTCGCTACAGGCTGCTACTACAATAAGATGCCCACGTTTTCAAGTGTATGCCATGCAACGCAAACCCCAGTCAATGAAGTGATGCAATGGTAAATAACTCTCACATGTCACATGTAAATAAGTCCTCTCCGAGAGTATGATGATGCAGGTTTCAAAACGTTTTATTGTTCATGTCGCTCTGCGCCCATGGCCCTGTGCACGCCATCCAGCTCACATTTTTGTAAATGGCAACGGTCATGTTTTCTCATTCGTCAGATTTGAATTCACTCACAAGAATACAACGTTTTTCTGAACATTATGGGGCAAAAAAAATGGATAAAGGAAAAACAAACATTAAATAATATTTACAATAACTTAACTTCACACGCTCTCCTCCATAAGTGTCCCATTTCGGGTACCAGTCTGTTACATTTCAGGTAGCACTGATTGGGTTAGAGCTGCCCTTTAGAAGCATGGCTTTGGTTTAACACATTAGTTATTGATGCAGTGTTTCACAACTTGACCAGGAGGGACTGATGCCCACGATTTGGTAACTGGTGCCAAAGTCAGCTGTAAACACGGGGGAGGGCTGTTCCAAGCATACAGCACGACAGAAGCCGTAGAGATGACACAGACCCATATGGTCCCTCAGCATAACACAGATCTGGTCATGGGCCCATTTCATTTAGCTAGTGTTGGTGTGTTAATCGGGGTGGTTCAGACATTTTTAGTAAGTAAACTGAAAGACTGGCACATCTGACAAAGAAACAAGACCCAAGCTGCCTTCATGTAGCCTTATCCCTGGATTCAATGAAAACTGCCAAGCCATCTTAAAGGAAAATGCTATTCCATCAACCAAAAAATAAACTGTGCCAGATGTAATCTGTAACTAATGTGTACTAATCTGTAATACAGTTGTGACCATTGTGTGACCAAGTGACCATTCAATTTGATCAAATCTGCCAAGCCGTTCTAAAAGAAAAAAAGTCACTTTGTTGTAAAATGGTGGTTGATTCATCCGATCATCCAAAGGACCCCAAAATCTTTCCTTTGATTATGAGTAGAATTTGGCAGGTTTGAGTACTAGACCAGCCTGTTGGCTGAGATTGATTCGTAACTAACTATCCATATCACCAGTTACTCCAGAGATCTCAGATTTGTGTCTGGTCACTTTGTCTAACATCTTAGAAAACTGTTGGTTTGACCAGCAACTCTCTGTTTTGACAGTTTTGTCATGAAGCTAATTAATCGCACAGAGCTCTGCGTGTGAGTTGTGACAATAGTGTGAGAGTATGCTGCTCTTTTTTCAGGAGGACCGACAGGTCCTCTGCTCGTCGGTTCAACCACAACTTCATCAATGGATTAATCAAATGGATTCATCATTAACAAAGGCTTCACTGCCACTCAGCAAAATTGTTTATACATCACATTGATGGACAGGCAGTTGAGGATGACTCAGCAAATCAGTCCGAACTCTTCAGAACCCTGACTGTGGGCCTCTGTACTACTGTGGCTGCTGTGTCACTGGTCTCCTTAGACAGGGTGGTGAAGCCTTGCGGCCCACATGACCTCAGCCCCGCCTGCCAGCCCTGCCCAGTGTCAGTGAGTGGGGAGCGGGCGCACTCCTCACCAGGTGTAGGCTGTCGGCCTTCTGCATCTGCCTCATCCTGCTTCTTTGGGCTGCGATGCGGTTCTTCTCCCGCCTCAACACCTTCTTCACATCGTCAAAGGGATCCTGATGAGAGGGTGAGGGAATCACCTCATTATCTACCAAACTGTGCCAGGGCAACAGGTAAGATTTTACACAAATCTAGTTTGGAAGACTGTAACATACCAGCAGTGAGGTTATACTGGTTAAGGACCTGAACTTTCCAATCAATCAGAAGGTTGCAGGTTCAACTCCTGAGAGGGGCACTGCTGCTGTACCCTTGAGTGGGATACTTATTGGGATGAGTTACAGCAATTAATATATCCAGATGTATAAATGGGTTCTATGTCACATATAATAGCACATTTCACTGTTTAGATTGAACTGTTTCAGCGAATATGCACAGCTGTATGAATGTAGAATGTGTGAAGTATCAGCTATGTAGCAAATCAAATAGACAGTGTAATTGGTAATGCAATGGACAATAAGAAATGGCTCGCTTTTACATTTAGGGATATATGGTGCATCAATACTACGTTTGCACCATTCATTCCTGGACGCCCTCTAGCATTTTAACTGGTGCTGATCAAAGAATTATGACTTGTCACAAGTCTTTAAATCTGCAAAGAAGATCTATTATTAAGAAGAAATGTGTTGGGAAAGAAGTACCATAGACACGTTGAAACTGTTTCCCATGAAGACCCTGGCCCCAAAACACCTTGAGAAAAAGCCCACACTAAATAACATGAAAGAGAGCATGTTTATCTTATGGCAAGAAGAATCAGAATAATGCCCCTGTAATGCTCCAGCAAAGGGCAAACAGAGACCAAGATGGGCTACATAGATGCACATCGGTCTGTATCGGATGTAACATCATCCTTTGGCAGTGTAGATTTATCAGAGCAGACTGAGTTAATTTCCTTCTCTGCTAATTTCCTATCATTGTCAGTTCCTGGAGGCACCACTAAATCGAGCCCTCCCTTCTCTACATGGTCAGTGCCTGTGGCTGCCTAGTGTTTGTCAGTGCCCACCGGTGAGTGGAGAGATGTGTCAACCAATCCGATCACTGGAGTGTTTGGTCAGGTACATGCATTTACACCCAGATGCAAGTTTATCATGTCTGTATTTTATACCCATAAAGGTTTGTATTTTATTTCAAATGTGGGAATAATATCAAAATAACAAAGTGAGAGAAAGACTGAACAATGTTTTTGTTGGTGGGGGTGGATATGTTCAGTGGGGGGATCATATCTGTAATGTTATTATGTAATTAAAATGCGAGACAATGTCTGTCGTTGAGGGACGTGGGACAATGATTGAAAATGCGGGACATCTGGTCAGCCTACCAGTAATGGGCCTATACTACACCGGTAACACATGTAATGCGCCAGGACAAGTGAAGGCAAAAGTTATGCTTGTAGAAACAAATCACGCCTCATTGTGTCAAAAGACTGAATAATATTCAATATTCCGAATAGTCGGAGCGGCTGATTCGTCGGGACTGTCCCTTGGCCATGGCTGGCTATGCCTTCCAAAACTTCCTCAGGACACACGCCCCCCATCCCTCATGGTGTGAATGGTATGATAATGACTGCGCTTTCCTAGCAGGCTGCGTGAGTTGTCCAATAGCTCTGACAGCCAGTGAATTTCCTCAGCTTTGAAGCACTTTCTAATAAACATTTTGCTTTGGTTTAGCCTCCCTCTACTGTAACACGTCACACTATGTGCCCCACGACAACAGTAGGCAGTTTCACTGAAACTGATGGTCATTGACGATAACAGGCACAGAACAGTCCATTTTCAGTTTCCCCTTCCACCAGAGAAAGTTTGCACAACTCAAAATCAGCGACAGTAGTGGTGACCCATGAGGAGGAAATACAGGAGACAGAGAGCATAGCCACCTTTTAACTTATAATGGTTCTTTTACCTGTTCTTGATTGGTTATAATGATCGACAGGCATGGCCTGTGCAAGCAAAGACCACTCATCAGTAACTGATTTATTTTCACTAAAAGCTGTCTAAGGACCCTGCAGAGAGCCCATGCTCGCCAGAAACACCCTGACCATGACGGCTTGCTCTGCAGACACAACATCCAGAGAGAGAGAGAGGAGGCAAGGCATGATGCGAGCAGTTACCCACAAGCCCAAAGGCACCACGCTGTAGCATTTCCAAACAAACACTTTTTTATTGTGTTGCAGGAAGGTATTTGATTTAGGCACAACCACTCTGTAGTCCTGGAAACAACCTGTAGATTGCTTGCGGTGTGGCTGTCATCCTGGGAGCCTGACAGCCTCAGCTTGCATTGGCTGAGAGAGTAAAGAGAGGAATAATTACCTGCTTGTTGCCCGGCGACGAAGACTTGGTGTACCTCGTTTCGTTGCTGTCACAGCCCTGCGCCATCGCCAAAGACGCCGCCTGAAACCCTCAGCTCTCTCCACTTCTGCGTCCTTTGTGTGTGTGTCTGTGTGTATGTGTGTGTGCGCGCGTGTGTGTGTGCACACTGAGCTGAGCTTGGCCGTGTGCTTAGTGAGTAATTTTCTCTTACCGCCTCTCTCTCTCTCTCTCTCTCTCTCTCTCTCTCTCTCTCTCTCTCTCTCTCTCTCTCTCTCTCTCTCTCTCTCTCTCTCTCTCTCTCTCTCTCTCTCTCTCTCAGACACATGTACACATGCTTTGTGAGTCTCTATCTCTATTTAATTTGTTAGGTCTGATGTGGTTTCTGGTAAAAACAGAGCAAGTGGCATCCAACTTGAAGTCACAAGGGTGGAAATTTCACAAAAACACTGGGACATCAAGTCACTCGAAACAACTATTTGGTGGTGGATTGTTACAAAACCTGATATATACAAAAAATATACAAAAAGTATTGTCCATTGGGAAATATGTAAGCATTTAAATTAATAATATTCTGCCTAAACACAAACCAGAATAAAAATGTACTCTACTGACATGCAAACCTGATTGGCTGATATGATATATGCAAATTATGTTTTTTGTGAAAGTGGTTCATGACTATCTTCCATCGTTTCAATAATCTATGCCCTGATCTTTGCACTTTAACTATACAATGGGAAGTAGTTTACCAAACCTCAGGATAAAATAGCACAGAAAATAAAGCCTCCAGACACACGACCAAGCAAGCAAATATGTCTTTACAGACACATTGATCATATGGGGGCAGTACCTGCAGCCCTTAGTCCGAGCTGTGACATCGGGCATGGACGACACCTGCCGAGGATGAGATGGATGGAGTCCCCCTATAATGCGGGGGAGAGGGAGTCAAGGGGAGTCTGCTTAACCCATCAAAAACTCCTTGAGGGAGGCGGTGGATAGCATAGCGGTCCAACGCACAGTATTTTGGCTGGTCCGATACGGTGTGCGCTGCCTGTCAGGGTCTTTACCAGACTGGCCCTGGTCGCCAGCTCCGATCAGGGCTGGCATTTGGCTGTCCACCCCAGGGGGAGGGGTGAAGGTGAGCCGGCTCGGGTCCATCATGAAGCACGTAAAGAGTCTCCAGAACGTGGGTGGGCGAATTCCGTCTCGAAGGAAGTGGAGTTCGCTGCCCTCTGAGAATGAGCTTGTCTCGTAGAGACGAGCAACGGACTCATGTGGGGAGCGTAAATCAAAATAAATAGAGGGTGTAATTGGCTACCAAAACAAATTTTAAAAGAAAAAATCCAAAACAAATTTTAAAAGAAAAAGAAAATCCAGATTCCTGCAGTGATCAATACAAGTTTAATAGCCCACCGCATCACACGCACCTTTTTGATTCCGGGGCACTCAAGGATGCTGGATATATTATTGGATGTCAGTAATGAGTCACACTTATAGGTTATAGATTCTCCCTTTCACAAGTCTCAAAGCACTTTACAGTGAAGGGCTGGGGGAAGGGGTGATTCACCTCAAACACCGCCAATCCAGCTGGGTTAATCGTGGCATCCATTTTGCAAGTGTATATACCCTCAAATAAAATGAATCTTAGAAACATTTGAATGCCTAAATGCCACGGATGTACAAAATATATATTTTTCCAAATCAAGGAAAACAACTTCAGATTGATGAAACATTTAAAGAGACCACTGTATAAAATATAGCTTTGTAGGCCTTTAATTAAAGCTATGTGGTTAGGAAAATTATATGCTCTGGTGTATACAGGCTAGCCTCTTTTAAAAAAGACTGTCATGTGTGCCAGCACTGTTGTTGTTCAGGGTCGATGCTATCATCTTGTTCTGCGAGTTGGCGTTCGGTGGCATCTCACCAAGATGTCCTTGTGTGCCTGTCAGATGGGAGAGGGGAAAATAATGAATTCTGCCTGGTAGCACAGTCCTACCATATACAAACATTTGTGCTGTCAATAAGGACCATTTTAGAGCAGGTATTTCATGCGAGCTACATCACAATTTAACAGCACTGTCTTCAAGGCTGATTAGACACAAGCTGGTCAGGCAGAAAGTAGTTTGTACAATTGTAGTGTGTTTATTTTCAACAAAGTCCAGCTCACCTTTGCCTGAGCACCGCTTCTGCCAAAACCCCCTATGAAGGAGGTTGCTCAAAGTTTCTACCTTCCTTTGGAAACTGATGAAGGAGTTGTTGGTTTTTTTGCTTTTCAATGGAAACACATATTTGAGATAATATGAATGCAACAGAACCTTTTTTTTCCATTTGAAAAATATTTTCCATCCACAAACAACTTTAATTAATGCTGAGACATCCGGAATTCAGAGAAATTCACAATCTTTTCTCAAGTCTGCCATGGCAACGCATTTTAGCTTTAAATTCATTCAAGATATTGCGTTTCAGAGCATTCTAAACTTAAATATATAGCATTTGAAGCTTCCTGAAGATTAAATAGTAGTGATGGGAGTGTGAGACTCCATTACCCATAATGGGTGGAGCCACAGCACACTGTCAATCAGTAGCAAGTATGAACCAATCAAAATATTTAGCTCTCCACAACAAGACCCTATGATGGTTCAAGTCATTTTGGGCAATAAAAACCTCACTCTCTCATCACTATGAAATAGTAAACGTTGCTTTTCTCAGGCAAGTTGTGCTTCCCTGGATGACACTATACAGTCTTAAAACGCTGTCAGATCAGGAGAGGCTGGGTCTTCCAACTGATCTGATGTTCAGCTACATTGTTTATGTCATTGACTTCAAAGGCTCTCTCTTGACATAGTGCACAGCGTGCCTGGGCACGATGAATAACTGACCTTGTCTGCCTCAACAAATATCTTATTTCCGTTTCTCAAGCTTGTGGAAAATGTGAGTGTGTTGGATGGAAAATCTCTTCTGAAATACAAGATAATATGCAACTTGATGGATCATCATGCACATCCAGATGTACAAGACATTTCAAGATATTTAACCTTTACAGATATTTTCCCACATCCTCTATACAGAAGAATCAACTTCTCTAAAGCAAAATAATGGCAAGAAATCTGCTCTAACTCTCTCCTACAAACACTGAAAGATCAATCCTTCTTTTGTATATCATGGACAGTCTTATGTTATTTGCTATTTTTATCTGGCAACATAAAAAAACATTTGCTAATTCCACACACTGTTCCTTACAACGTATCTTAAAGCAGACAGGGAACACCGCTGGTTTCTCGACCAAAAAAGTACACTTATGAAACCTGGAGTGGAAGCTGTGGCCAGTAGGAGGCAGGAGGGGACTGCTTAATACATTGAAAAATACTGCATTGCTTGTTTCAACAAATGCACCACAAATGCTAGAAAAAATATGTATTTAAAAATAAAATGAACATGATGAAGGGACCGCTGCTTCTGGTAAGGTGGCAACAGTAAATACAAATGCTACTAGCAGAAATCGCATAAAGGTTGGGTTATTGTTGATGCACAGTGTAAATCCATCCTACAATTAAGGAAAAATCTAATGAAAAGCAGTCTCCACTGTGGATTAATTCATCTTTACAGGAGATTTTGAGACAAAAGATGGGACTATACAGAGTATATAACAAAGGAGGAACAAGGCTGATTATTGTAATTTGCAGGCTAAGGCTAAAAAGGAAATAAGGGCAGCTAAAAGGCACATTGAAATTAAAAATGTTCAAGATGCAAACATTAATCCTGAGCAGTTTTCAATATTGCAGTTGAAAAAAATTAAACTAATGAAGAGGTAAGGGGCAAAATAAGAAGAAAGGAACCTTGCTTTATAATGAGGGCATTGCTGATATACTAAACAGTTACATTGTCGAGAGCTTTACCAGAGAAGAAGTTCTAAATATGCCTGAAAGTACAGCCAATGTACAGCATGTTTTAGAGGACTTTGAGATATAGGGTGGAGAAGTACTACAAAAACTGCAAAAGCTTAATATCAGGAAGTATTTCTGATTGAGAGCTGTCAATGTGTGGAACAGCTTGCCAGATCATGTAGTGAAGGCAAAACACTTCGGCTATTCAGATGCAATATTGGATAGTCTTTAGACTAGGAAATGGCAAGCCTAGATGGGCCAAACAGCCTGTACTCATCATTATGCATTTTTATGTTCTTAAGGTGCGTCATTGTAAGTATTTTAGGTTATTGCTCGATTTTGCACATTTTAAACATATTTTTAATGCCATTAAGCATAATGCTAATATTTTCTTATAATGCTATAATATGAACATTTTCACAGCAATCTTTGTATAAAATTTGCTATATAAATAAATGTTTTATTATTATTATTATTATTATTATTGTCCTCATTATAATTATCATCATCATCATTAGATTTTTGTTTTGAGAAGGCAATATGTTTATTCTGAAATGGCTCGACAAAACCTTATGTATAGGCTATGTATACAGTATATGGCACCTCTCAATGTTATAAAGATCTAAAAGCCACTCTTAAGAATCTGTCCTACTCCTCTTTGAGTAGCTTTACAGCATGCCCTCATATGCTTTCTCAACGTCATTCTTAGGAGCAATTTTCTGAAGCTAAACATACGGCCCTTGGTCCAATATGTTGGTCTCAAGCAGGAACAAATACATTGAGGCAATACAATGTATACATTGAATACATTTGAATATATAATCAAACACTAAAAGTGCTGCATAGAAATACAAATGTTTAATGCTTAGTGTTGATAAGTCATATTTTTTTTCAAATAAGAAATCATTTAATTATGACAAACTGTATAATGCATGTTGTATGCTTAATAACATTTGATACTTGATGCACGATACATTTTTATTTTTTAGGTTTTTTTCCCTACCATTAGCCCATTTATTTTTTAAAAGGGTATGGTTTTAATTTCAACAAAAAATATTTCACTATAAGGGAAACAAAACCTTCAGCAACCAGGCCAATCAGAAAGGCAGTCACTTATTCCAGATCCAGGCAAAGGTCAAATTACGTAAACAGGTTTCTCCTCCAAAACAGGTCAATGTGTTTCCAAAAAAATCTTCACTCCAAATAAAAATAAAAATGAAAGAAAGGTAAAAAAAACTTAAACTAAACTGAAACGATATTGCCTGGTTCCAGAACTAACTTTAATAAAATAAAAATGATCATGGATTATTTTCAGTTTTTGTTCTTAATCCCGGTCCTGAGTGAGGAGAGTGTTTACAGTTTTTGTCATGACTGGGAAGTAATTATTATTTTTCTCTAGCAATGACGGCATGACCACGAGATGGCGGTACTCCCGACAAGACCTGTTCCATTCCGATCCATGGTGTTCTTAGGGCACTGGCGAGGAGGGCGCTATTCACCACTAACATGGCTAGCATACAAGCTGGGAAAATATGAGCACAATGCATCTTCTGACAATTCTAAATGCCTGGTTGTTGTGGGTAGTGGGCATGTAGCATGCTAATTAAGGGGAAAATCCCCGAAACATAAAAATACACTTGCAAAGTTTGCACAAAGATGCCCACAAAGCCTTCTTAGTCTGAGAAGAGCAGAGAAAACGAGTTGCAGCCAATACCAACGTAAGACCTGGTAGCAGCAGAGTGACAATTGGGCAGGTAGTACGAGTACAGCAGATGCTAGCAACAGGCGTCAAGAGGTCAGCAACTTGACCAACAAACACACATGAATATCAAAAGTGAGAGGATGCCCTGGTTCACATGTTCATTGGCGCAGGAATGTGGACAAGGCTAAGTGAGTCATTTGTGTTAAGGAAATTCAATGCTACTTTAGATCCGAAATTTAAAATGCCTGGGGCTGCTAGGGTGAACGGGTTGATCAGTGCTAAGATGGACACCGCAAAGAAAGAGCTAATGGAGATAGTCAATGAAGCACAGAAGCTAATGTTATGTGTTGATGGATGGAGCAAGAGGGGGTTAACCACTTTCTTCATTGGCATTTCAGCCTGTTTTTATCATCCACCCACTGCCCAGGCCCACTATTCTCTTTTAAATTTACACGGACTAGAGCACCCACACACCGGAGAAGCTATTTCCCAGTGCAGAGGGGAGGCCTTGCACTTATACAAGGCCTGGTACAATATCTACCCCTGTAGAAAAAAAGGCATCACTACAGCCCACAGACTTGCTTGAGCATTCACAGCAGATCTGTCTTACGTTCCTAGCTTACAACCATTATGTTCTATTCATTTTTATTTTTATTTTAACCATTTGTAATACAGTAGATGTGTATTGTTCTGACCTGCTCAAGGACAATAGATGCAAATTAGCCTCTGAGCTAACATTGGTGAAATATCCATCCACGTTGGACACTTTACACTGACCCTGTCAAATAAATAAATACATTGTAATAATGAACATCAAAGCATCAGTGGGAAAGAGACACAGATAAATAAAATGTCATTAAATCCATAGGCAATACCAGACTAGCATTTGGTGCTGGATTTCTGAGGAGTCCAATTTGGAAACTCGCTGGACCTTAAAATAACAAAATATAGTGGATATCGTGAAAGACTGCGCACCAAATGTCTGTCTTCATCAGTTTTTTAAAATTAGTATTTGCACGTAATTCTAAATTTTTACCTGGCCCCTTGCACCATTCTGCACAGCGCTGGGTGGTACCTATGCCATTCCTCACTGCAAACAGTGACCACCACTTGTTTCTCGACTAAATGTTTTTACGAAAATCATAAGTAGGTGGCGAAAGGGCAATGCTAAATAATTATATAGCATAAATAATAATGATAATACTATATTATATTTCCTAGGCTAGAAAATTATCTACATTATTCTTCTGTATTCAATAAATAAAGAAATGAAAATAAAACGAATATCCAAGGGCTCAGAAATCAAAACACAGAATCAATGTTTAACAACAACAGTTTATACTCTGGGCCGCTCCTCATTTCAGCATGCCGCAGCCTTGAACTGGAATGAGCTGCAAAAAACCCTGAGATTGGACAATTTTGTATCAGTTCCTGTTTTTAAATCTCTGATCATGGACATTTTCACAGACTCATGCTCCTGCTACAATTGATGCATGAGTAGGCCTATTGTGTCTTGTTTGTCTTTAATGCCTGTATGTGTTTTTAAATTCCTGTATGTCCAATTGTATTATGTTTTGCTGTGTTTGGCCTCTTGACCAATTGTTCTCAATTAACTTGCCTGGTTAAAGATTGGTTAAATAAATAATTTCTGCAGTTCTGCTCACCACCACACTCCTACGGTGATTACACAGTGACGCTGGAATGGGCAGTACAACTGGTGCTTCAGCACCACCTAGAAAAATATGGTGGTACTACCATAGTCCAAAGCACCACCTATGATTTCAAGTACAAGTTCAGAAAACTAGTCGTTATTAAATAAAGCATATTACAAATGCAAATTTCAACACTAAGCTTATTATACTAAATACTTCCGCACTGTAAGTTCTAAACATAAAAACTGCATTGTAGCAGCAGACTGAACGTAACTGGCCAACTAAGTAGGCTATGGTAGATTGGATTGGTTTGGATTGACAAACCCATGTGGCTTCCTCTTCCTCCTTAGTTACTGTTGCTATCTGATCAAGCTGTTGATATCAAAATGTGTTCTCGTGATTCCACAAACACTGGTATTGATAAAATTTTGATTTCAAATACATTTGGGGTTTTTGTAATGGAATAATAAATAAACATTATTTCTATTCATTCACTGTGTACATGAAGTCGTTTTTACAAAAATTAGATTTTTTTAATGAAATGTCACAAAAAGATGATCTATTTTAGAGAATATTCATTGCGGATTTTCATTTAAAACATGTGCAAATTATGCATGAATAAAAAAATAATAATAATAACATACTTTATTTGTATAGCACCTACAGTACAAAGTGCTTTGTACTAACACCCTACTAACAACGTTTAGTGCTTTAAATCATTCAATGGATAATTATAAACAAGATTGACAAAATAAACACTTAGTATGCAGTAAAAGTTCAATCGAAACATAGATATCATAAAGTAAATAAAACAATGACAAGATTTATTAAAACAGAAAAATAAATCAGTATGCTAAATCACTTAATTCTAGAATCTCTACATTTTCTTATCCACGTGAAGGAGTCCTTTGCTATGCATGACCATATCAGAGGTTAAGTGGATCAGGTATAAGTGGCAAAATTTGACACTGAACTTAGCTTTGCAGCCAAGATGGAAATGATGACACAACATTAACAATTAAAAATGTATCACTAGCCATTTCTGTCTTTCCTGTTTACTCAGAATATGTACACCTCACTAATAACAATAGTGTGAAATATTTGTAGAAGTTGTAGATGCATTTCGCTTGTTAGCATAGCTTGCATTACTTTGTCTAACTCACCTCATCTCCTGACACTGCTCTGACTCGAGTAACACTGTTAAAAGGAGGAAATGGAAATGTATTATATTTCATGCACAGCCTTCAAGGCAAACACACCCTTTTAAAGCAATAAAACAGCTGCATAATAATATTAAATGGATCTTTTCTGCCAAAAAGAACATACATTATTTATTCTG
Source organism: Aldrovandia affinis (assembly GCA_029706075.1). Lineage (NCBI taxonomy): Eukaryota > Metazoa > Chordata > Actinopteri > Notacanthiformes > Halosauridae > Aldrovandia > Aldrovandia affinis. The sequence goes on along the minus strand of JAINUG010000036.1, from coordinate 2,199,464 downwards.
TATTACTTATGGCGTTGTAAATGTAGGTAGTGAACTGAAACATCAACACAGCATTATTTCACAGTACAACTTCTACTTCAGCGCAAGTCTATATTGGGCCTTAAAACTTAATACCTCCTCTTGACACTCCTCCACTCCCCTCTCTTCCTCTCTGCTCTTTCTTTACTATGCGCAGGCTCCTCCTTGCCCCCCATACTCTCCTTTTTCTGCACTCTCTTCTACTCCCCATTCTCTCATCATCTCCTCTCCACTCTCTTCCTCTCCATGCTCTCTTCACCTCTCTACACTATTGTGTGCCCAAATTGCAGGTGCATCAGTCACAGAAAAGGTCAAATGATTGAATGTGTCAAGGGATCAGTGTCCAAATCATGACAGCATATGCCGAACAAGGAAAAGCTCCATCAGGAAAGAGGAATAGTGGTAACAAGTCAAAGCTCACTGACAGGAATATACGGACATTTAACAGAATAGTTGCTAAAAACCACGAAACAGCCCATAGAACCACAGAACTGAATTTACACCTCTACACATGACCCAGTTTCAAAAGAAACTGTACATCGTGAGCTTCACAAAGCTGATATTTATTGTAAGGTTGCCATTCAGAAACTGCTTGTAACCAAGGTCAATATGCAACAATGAATAACCTGGTGTAATGACCACAAAACCTGGACTTCTGAGCACTGGAAGAAAGTAGTATAGCCTGAAGAGTCTTTTACTATTTTTCCTGCATCTAGATGGGATTTATGTTTGGAGAAACCAAAGGAAGCCTTCAACCTACATTGCCTGTTCCCAACTGTTAAACATGGTGGTGGATCTGCTATGGTATCTTAGGCAACCAGATGCACCATATGGTGCAAACATTGTTTCCTCAAGATGTTTCCATATTCCAAAACGATAACACCCCCATACACATTGCTAAATTGATTAAATTAGTGGTTTAATGAACACCAAAATGAAGTCAAATGCCTTCCATGGTCTCTCCAATCACCAGATATAAACATCATTGAACCTTTATGGGAAGTTCCGCAACATAAGTGTGTAGTAGATTTCCACCGCCTTCATCTCTCAAAGAATTGGATGCTTTCCTTCTTGACGAATGGTCCAATGTCCTACAAGAAACAGTTCAAAACTTGTATAACAGCATTCCAAGGACTGAAGCTGTTCTGAAGGCAAAGGGTGGCCCAACTCCTTAGTTCACACATATTCATATATTGTTTGGTGTTTCCATGATTTTGTCTAGCCCCTGTACCTACCTGCTTCCTTAACACCTATTTAATTACAAATCCATATCTTACCAAACCATTTTGGAGAAACGTGTTTATCATTAGGCGTGCTGTAGTTTTCTTTTTCCATCTCTTCAAATGTGTGAGTAATTGTCAGGAGCGTTGCTAGATTTTAAGCACTAATGGGGCTTGTTCCCCTGGCACTCACACCCTAAAAATTATAATCAATCTATGCTGGTTCTACACTCACACCCAAGTTGAACAGTGACAATAAGCTTAAGAGTTATGGTGATTAACAAACACACACAAACACACGCTCAAAGTTGTCATAATCTTATTGAGAATCAATGGGTCATTCCATGTCAAATCACTGGGGCTAAACAGCATGCATGTCAATTCCTGCTGCCACTACATCAGAGGGTACAAAATTATGAAAGAGATGCTGTTAAAGCATTTTTTGTAAAAATGTTTATTGGTTGCAAAGATAAACATGCATAACGGTCTAAGCATTCACCCGGAATGCAAGTTGCCCACTGCAGCTGTGGTTTGAAACCCGGCTGAGCCCTTTTCAGGGGCGAAGTTTGGCTGGCCACCTCAGGGGAAGGGGGGAGGGAGAGCCGGCACAAGCTCACCGAGGAGCAGTAAGGCAACCATGTAAACTTATGTGAGCAAGTTTCATCTCGGAGGAGGCAAACATTGCCTCAAGGTATTAGCTTGTCCCGTGGAGGCGGGTGGCGAGTTCATGGGGGAGGGTAAATCGAAATAAATAGAGGCTATAACTGGCTACTAAATTGGGAAACAAAAACAGGGGAAAAAATCATTTTGTTTTCAGATATTTCCTGTAACCCTAAATATTTGTAAAACTATGACTTTTTGACTACAACTCATGACTAGAGTGACTAGACAAATATCTGAAAATGTGTAAGTTCGCCTCAAAAACATTTTTTCCAGTGAAAAACCTGATTTAGCTACAGTGAAACACGTCATTCCTGATTTGAATCATGACCATTTCAATGCAAATGTGATAACAGTTTTGTTTGTAAATATGGCTTGTGTTTGGCCTGTAAAACCCTGTAATCACCTTTACATGACCAAGTATACATGAAGAAAGACAACCTACTCTAAGAGGATGAATTAGACTGTTTGAGAGAAGATTTGAACAATATGTTACAGGACAGGACAGGGGCACAATATAAAATCAAACCTCAAAAGCACAAGACGGAGATACATACAGGCACAAATAAGGAAAAAAGAAACAAAAAAATGGAAAAAAACTAAAAAGGAAAAAAGGAGCTTTGTGCTCGGGTTTTGGGGTACGCAGGAGTTTCTCCCTTGCCCCTCTCTCATCCTTCAAAAAGTCTGCCTTAGAATGCTATCTTGGAGGAGGTTTTGAATCCTCCTCCAGAGAGTGACCAGATCCATTGTTTGTTGTTGGTAGGCCTTGATGTTCATCGTCTCCCACAGGACCTGCTTTATGGTGTTGATGATCCTCCACTGGTGCTGCAGCTCCGGGGTCCTGAACAGGCATCAGGGAGAATCTTGGCAAGGGCCTGTTCAGGGAGACAGGGGATACAACAAGGCCCCAGACCCGTCTGCCCACGAGGCACTCCCAGAACAGATGGTGTACATGTTCTGAGCCAGTGCATCCGTGGGGGCAGTTCTCAGTCAGGGCTACACGGCATCTAAACATGAATGACCTAGTGGGGAGACAGTCATGAGCAGACATCCATGTAATATCTTTCTGTTTATTATTTAATGTTTTATGATTCGCATTTTTACACATGATTTCCGGTCTCAGGATCAGGTTGCCCCTCGGGAGTGTCTCATGGTCTCTCCCGATCTCAAAAAGGAAATTATATTTTTGTATGTCCATGAGGGCATGACCAATCCTGTCCTGAAGGCAAAATCCCTCAGGGCTCTATAGACGTATGGGGGGTCCCAGCTGTATGGCAAAGTGAGGTCCAGCCCACACAGGCCCATAGACCTGAGGAAGGGAGTGATGTAGTACTTGGCCAATGTATCAGAGGCCGACTTCCCCCTCTGGGTGTCCTGGACCAGTGCGGCCAGACCCTGTGCCAAAATGATGTTTGTTATGTTCGGGACCCCCCTGCCCCCTTTCTCCTCCTCCTTCATCAGGGTTGGCCTCCCCAGCCTCTCCATGTTGCCCCCCACACAAAGCGAAAGGCCATCCTAGCGATAAGTTTGCTAATGGCCCTGTCCGGGGGAAACACTCAGTCAATATAGAGTAGGCTGGGGAGGACTATTGCCTTCAGGACCAGGATCTTACCCGTCATTGTCAGGGGCCGTGCGCTCCAGCTCCCAAATTTTTTACGGACGTGACAGAGGGCCTCCTCCCAGCTCTGGTTCCCTCTCACGTCGTTCTGGAAGGTGACCCCAAGATGCTTTATGTTCTTTGCAGACAGGGAAAGAACAGGTTAGTGACTCACTCCATGATGGCGACAGGAACAGTTCACTCTTGCCAGGGCGCCTGTGGCCGCACACCTTTGTAGCAGTGCTGATGGAGCAACTGTCTGTGCCAACGATGGTGATGCCGTCCATGTACGCCCAGCTGTGGGCAGCCCCATATGTTATCGTTCCCCCGGATGACCTGGAGAAACGGTTCAAGGTAAATGACATACAGGAGGGGTGCTAGAGGGTGTCCCTGTCTGATGCCAGACCTGACGGCAAACGGGGCAGAGAGGTGCTTATTCACCACCACCCTGCCCGAGATGTCCCCCAAACACATCCTGGTCCAGCGCAGGAGAGGGTTTAGGAAGTTGAATCTCTCCAGCACCCTCTCCAGGCACACATGGCCCTGTCAAAGGCCTTCTCTTGATCTAAATTGAGAAAGCCTAAGGGGGACCTGCGCTCCTTAGAGTGGATAATTATATCCTTCACAATGAGCAGATTGTCGTTTATGGACCTCCCCGGAACACTATAGGTTCACTAAAGCAGTGAGTGCTGCTGAATCAAGACTCAGGAGCATTTAATTTTCCATTATAGCACTTTCAGCTTTATTAGAACAAAGCATTGAGATGCCAGGAAGTACACAGAAACATCACAAATGCACGTGGTCACTCTTTACACATACACCTACCATCATGGTGCACACCACAAATGATCACATACAATAACCTTCCATAACAGGGGAGAGAGAGACTTTCATACAAACAGCATTCCACAATTATACATGTATTAAAGCATGAACATAAATCGATAATAAATCATAGTTGCAGCATTCGCAAAGGCCTATGGGACATCAGACTCCACTACCACTGAACTCTGTCCATCTAGCTAATTTGTCGTCACCCCTGTTTAGTTGTTCTACACCATACAACACTATACTCCAAAAACATTTATTTAAAAAATACGCTAACCTTTTCCTTCCCAGTGTTACAGGTGTGGTACGCAGATGCCTGCAATGATGTCTATTGCTGTATTCCTGCACTGATCTCATGCGCTAACTATGATTGTTCCTACCATGTATTAATGCACATCTTGTAAGTCGCTCTGGATAAGAGCGTCTGCTAAATGCTTAAAATTTAAAATGTAATGTAAAATATAGCGCGTGGTGCCGGAGCCATATGTTAGCCTCTACATGCTTTTTTCTTCTTCTTTTGTTTCTGATTTCATCCCATTTTCTCCCAATTTGGGAGCCAATTACACCCGGTATTTTCAAGTCAATTCCCCCTCGTAATGTGAGTTCGCTGCCGTAGCCCTGTGACTGGTAGTGATGAAGGCGAAGTATCGTCTCCTCCAAGGCTATGTGGAGCCTATGCAACATGGTATACTTATACTTCTGTACACTAGTAGGCGTCAATGTATTGAACAAGGTAATTGAAGCTTGATGAACTGGGACCTATGAACTATGACTATGACAGCTCCACCTCCATTTGCTAACCAACCAATCAATGATGCGCAACATCTACGTGAATGTTTGCGCTGCAGTCACAAGTTTGATTTTTGTGCTAGATACACGACACCCTCTGAAACCCCCTCTGCGTAGGTCGCAAAGGTTGCGTTGACGTTGCAGAGCCCTTGTGTTGCTGTCACGTTGTTGTCATTCGAGCATGTAGAGGCCTTTAGGGTGGTTATGCTACATACAAGAAAAAATAAATGGCAGACACGTTCGTTTAGCATCAATGGTGGCTAAGCTACTACAGTATTATATAGTACAATATATTGAAGAATTTCTGGTGGATGTTTAACTATACCTCCTAATCTCCAGTGGCCAGGATCCCGGTTTTAAAAGCGCACAGTACTTACTTACTTCGTCCGTCATGCTGCGTTTCATATATGAGTCACTTCCACCTCGCATGAAGTGGGGGGAGGGGCAAATTTAATTTTTCATCTTTTTAGTGGAGCACATGAAAACATTATTGGGGCTTGTGCCTAGGGTTAACAACTTTCTATCATCCAAATACAGGACAGAAGGCAGGGCACACGGGGCAAAGCAGGTATGGTGTTATACGGATGTAAATCAACACATACTGTATGAGGAAGACTCAGGAAAGTTTGCTTTTCCATGACCTCACTACCAGCTTTACTACAACAAAGCTTATAGATACAGAACACAAGAAACTCACGAGGGTCACTTCTTAAATGTACAAACACAGTCACGATTACAATATCAATCCACTCAATGACACAAGGGATGATGGAACTGGCACACAAGGAATCTTGGGAGACTGAACACATAACAATAACAATGGCAGCCCCCAAGCTTACTTAGCATACGATGTGGCTAAGCTAGCATTCATTACTACTGAACTTATTTACACTGTTACAATATGATGGAATTCTATTTTAAGGTCTGGTATTTTGTTATACGGGACAAGGTATGGGACGAGCCAAATTTGGCCCAGAAACGGGACGTCCCGCCTAATACGGGCATCCTACTCTTGCTCCAGTTATTAGGGTCTAACGACGCCCCTGGTAATTGTTATTTAAAAAACTTTTTACATTTTCGATATTTTATGCCCTTTAGTACACCAGTATGAATAATTGTTTAGAATAGCTAGGTACAGCCAGGCTAACATTACTTAAGCGTGGCAAAGGGGACGTGCATCTACCTGGGTAATTGGTGAAAAAAGCCATTATATATCCATAAGAAATCAAAAATAAATCAAAAGACAGCATCCGTGTTTAAAGTGAATTTCAGTTTCAGCATGAAAAGACTGGGTCCCGCTGTATCACCCAAGCTGGACCGCAGAGCCTACTCACAGGCGCGAACCCACGAATGAACGGCACGGGGGCTTTAACCTGCTCCGTTTCCGACCTGGGCCGGTTCACCCCTCTTTAGGCGACCTGGTAGTCTCGAGCTCCCCCAGGAACACCATATCGATACCAAGCTTAGTGCGGACACCCGATCGCCGTAGTGTCGGCTACTGCAGTTCAGAACTCGTGAGCTCAAACGATCCGTCAGCCTCAGCCTCCCAGTAGCTTGGACTACAGGCACGCGCCACCGCGCCCGGCGAAAGCAGACAGAGATTTGAAAGCTTTTCTAGCAGGCAGTGGTGTGGTCAAATGAGATCGAGGTCTTCAAACCGGAGACAAATGACAGCGCTTCTATCCCTTCATCTATGCCAGATAAATCATGATTCAGTGCGTTGGACTCCCCTTGCAAAATCGTGTGGGCACAAATAAAATAGCGGTATAATTTACCATTGTTCATCACCGTTAACCTTTCAAAAAATGGAACAAGGTCCTTTATATCGAACGGGAATGGATATCGATCCGCTGTTATTTTGCGATTTGTGTCCAGAACTGTGGGCTGATTCATAGTCCCAGTTAAATCAACACGAATACATCCATTTGAAAAAACCTACGCCATTCTTACGAGTTAACTACTACGGCTCACATTAGCAGTTTTTATTTTTATATTAGCAAAACATAACGAACATCATGAATCATGGTTTCCCGCAATGAATGAGACTACTGTTATAGTTAAACTGCGGAGACAGATACGCAAGAAACGTCAGAAAGCGTAGCGCGGACTCGCAGACATCCAGAAAAAAATATCTTACAACGGAGAAATCAATGAGGTCAAGCCAACAGAACAACGAGGCATATCAGTCATCATTTGAAAATAGTATTTAATTGTTATGGAACAGAGTAACGAAATGCATGTTACATGTATAAACATGGACACTGAAAAACCACTCTGCCGGGAATGGATATTTTCCACATTTGCTTTATAACCGTGCAAACAACGATGCAAGAAAGATAACTCAACAATCGTATCTGTTTGTAACACAAACATAAAATGCATCACATCTAGTGAATACATATATATTTTATATAATACATATATATATAAAGCAATATAAAAACATTAAGTATAAGTGTACAATTGGAAGTAACATTAAAAAAACAAAAATATTGTAAACAACTCATTAATATATTTATATATATATATATGTGCTTTTATGACGCCTGCGTCACCACAGTGCAGGATAAACCGGAGACTGCCATTTGTCAAAGGCAGGATACACATCAGAATTATAAAAATACAAGTGTTTATTTCGACAGGTATACATTGGCAAGGAAAAGAACGACACGCCGGATCCCATCCAGTTACGTGTGACAGATCTACTGGTTTAGTGTTTCCTCAACAACAGGTGCAGTCCATTTCAGAAGCTCCTTCTGTCTGCTCATCTGTAACGATGGTTGGCTGTGACTGTGTGGCAAAAGATATCGACAACTGGGGAAACAGCGACCGGAAAAAACGGTCAACAGTCAATCATGTCAAGCAGCCCTTCTAAAAATGCCAAGAGTGTGAGGACAGACACACACGCACGCACACACGCACACACGCACGCACACACACACGCACGCACGCACATGCACGCAGCTCTGAGCTGAGCTAAGTGCTGCTAGCTGGAGCTGCACTGTAAACAGTTGCTGTGGCAATGGTCGCCGTGGAGGCAGGTTGGGGTAGCAGGGTGGACCCGCCCCCCTCATTTGGCTGCCAGTTGTTCGAGCAGGGGATTGGCCTCGTTCTCTGGGGTCTTGACGCTGTCAGTCCGTACGATGCAGGTGGGCCGGTGGCGGTTGAGCATGACAATCAGCTGCTGCCGTTCCTGTTTCAGCTCCTCAATTTGGGCCTTCAAATCAGAGTTCAGGACCTCCAGCCGCTCAGACTCCTGTGGAGGGGGGACGGGACAGTTAGCAGGGTCTGTATCGGATTACATCAGTCCAGGGGCGCTGCAGTGCACTGCTAACTGTTCTTTTTGGTTTAAACCGTCCAACTCTCGATTTCACATGGGAACAGGTATGCATGCATTCAAGGGGGTAGATGCTAGTGGTGATGGCTCTTGGCTGAAGCGGAGGTTCTTCAAGACCCCGTCCAGCAGAAGCTGTACCATGTTCTTTTCCACTTTTACTTTCAAAAAAGAAACGGCCAGCATGGGCGTGTGGGGCCGCAATACAACCAAAGTCTTTCATGTAAGCATTCATCAGTGGGCGATAACATGGGTGTGCATCAAAAAAGTGTACACACCCTCCCTGGGAGACAGAGGCCACATTGCCACTATTTTGCATTATTCATAGAAAAATGGCAAATGACAGTTAAAATGTTTATGAACAAAGTGTTTATATATCAGCGGGTGAGTAAGTGTGATGTCTTAAGGGGTTAGATAGGGGGCGCCATCTGCTTTCCCATTCCGGACTCACCCGCTGCAGGAAGTCCGTCCTCTCCTTCTTCTTGTTTCGACATCTCGCAGCCGCCACTTTGTTTTTTTCTCGCCTCCGTTTCCGCCGGTCCTCATCCTCCTCCATCTGTGGGAGGAAGAGAAAGATTCAGTCATCTCTTGGAATCCCACTCCCAGTCAGACAAACCCACAAAAAAAAACATGTTGAAATTATGAACCATTTTCTCCCTCGATGACATTTGCAAGAATTCACCCCCCAAAATCTTGCAAAATAAAGAATATTCACTTTATTTTTTAATAATTTGTGAATTGAGATGGGATTCCAGGCATGAAAGTTATCAACTTGCGCAGATCATTTTCCACAGCTCTTCTTAACATCATTGAGAGAAAAGTAAATCGATTTGGCAGTCTATGCAGAGAGAACAGCAGACGGACTCGGTGCGGAGTGTGCATCTCTAGCACCGCAATACCGCCGGTTGTGGAACCAGACCTGAAATCAAATAATATGTTCCATTCCCATATGCAATCACTCAGTTATCATTGGAATCTAAATCTGTCCATATATTTTTTTGTGCCGTTTGAGGCAATCGCATTAACTCAGCTCTCCCACTGGTTGGCATAATAAATGTTACATAAAACCTTTATGCTGCATTTTGTCCACTCGAGGGCACCATTGCTCATGTTATGGGGCCTTTAATGGACAAAGGAGGTCATGCTGCCTTGCCCTGCTCAATAAAACTGGTGTCAAACACAACACCATCAGAACTCCAAACATTACAATTTGGGCTTTAAAGGAACACTTCTGTTAATTACCAGAGGTGGCCCAAGGCCTGTCAAAATGTCTACATATTCCAGACTGAAATCTAGGAGGGAATCAAAATGTCCATTGATGGAACATAAAAGGATTTGTTTCAGATATGTCAGTGTTTTAGGAGCATTTTGCCCTCATTATATTAGACGGGGACTGGGGATATGACTCCCTGAGAATCTGAGGCTTGTGTTTGGCTTCACATGTTGAAGAGAATCTTCATGGAAATGTTGCAGCTCATTGATGGTTCCTCAGACCCTCGTTTAAGGCAGGCGTAGGAAGGAGGGCCACACTTGCTTCTGGTTTTCATGCCAACTTCTGCTCTTAATGATTTAATTAGGCCAATCATTTACATCAGTGGTTCTCAATCCTAGTCCTGGGGGACCCCCATGCATGTGTTTTTTTGTTACAGCCAATCTCTTGATCAATTAAGGTTGTTGATGCGTTTTACAACTTATTCATTTATTAATAAACTTTGGCTTGTTGTTATTTACTTTGTCTTTTAATTCTTCATTTCAACAAATGGTTTAGTTTCAATGGCCAAGTGTCCACACTTTCAGCAATTAGGACCACACTGGTTTCCCCTGTCAGTCTATAATTTATCAATTGTAATCTCTTCCTAAAATAATCATTTGCAATACAGCCCATCACAGAAAATGAAAGCATTAGTTGATCTGACTGATCAGTCCTGGGATGTGACGCATAGCTGTTTGACATAATGTGGCCTTAAGGTAAACCATCCTTCAATAGATATTAAAATATCATTAAGAACAATGATTAAGAACAGCTTGTTACAATTAGGGGGTTGTGCCTGTGGTTGGAACAAAAAACAGCATACACAGGGGTCCTGCAGGACCAGGATTGAGAACCACTTATTTACATGATCTGACATTTTTGCAATATGTCTATAAGCTCACGAATGACAGCAGAAGACGTTATTATTTTACTGTTGTTTAATCAAAGTGTGGTGTGGTAGTGGTTTATACAGTCAATTAGTTAATTGAGCCAGAGTAAAATCGGTGGAAACAAAAACCTGTATACACTTGCCCATCAGGAACAGAGTTCCCTAACCCTGATTTAGAGTAAAATATTTTTGGCAATCACAGACTAACAAAAGTTATACTGCTGGCGAATAACAATGGAAATGCTAACACCAGTATTTCTAAGCAAATGAAGCACAAGAACTGGCAGGGCCTGAACCCCTGTCCTACAGACCGAAGAGGGACCCTATACCCAGGATTATTAAAATATGGTTATTGAAAGACAGACTGATGCATCGACTTATTGGAGCCAAACCAGAATTGATCTAGCCATGGGAATAATAATCTAGCCCCCCGCCATGTCCAGATCCTCACCTCCCCCTTGATTGGTAGGGGCCTCTTTCCCAGCCTACCGAGGAACTGCAACGGGGACAGCACGCCCCCCAGGGCCCCGAGGTCTGCGAATTTCAGCTGGTCGGTCAGCGTGGTGGCAGGGATTCCGGCCAGCGGGCCGAGGCTGGGGAGGGAGCCGGCCGTCAGGGAGGGGTCAGGGAGCTGACCCGGCATCATGTCACACCTAACCAGCTGGAAGAGAGGGGGAGGAGTAATATAACTTCATTCTGCTATTAAAAACAAGACATCATGTTGTTTACAGGATTTTCATGGATGCAAAACAGAACACCTATCACCACCCTGGATGTAAAATAGTGTGTGTGCTTGTGTGTGTGTGCCAGTGAATGAGTAGGTGAGTTTTTGTGCAAGTGAGTGTGAAAGAAAAAGACAAAACAAGCATGCACACTCCAAATCCTGAAACAACAACCTTTGACCCTAGGTAGGGCCAAACCCTCACAACCCAGACAGAGAGCCCATCATGTTCCCTTTCCTTAATACACAAGCAACAACAAACAGCGCATGTGATCACCAGAGGAAGGAGGAAGTGAATTCACAAGCATGTCCTTTAAAAGGTTTTGCTGTGGTGATTGAAGAGATCATTTTCATTTTCTTGCATCTCTAATGCAGGGTTTGGTGGCCCATGGTGGAAAGACCAGGGGGAAGGTTATAGGTTCAAACCCAAGGTGGTCGAACGCCATTGATAAATGGGTACAAACAATGGGTCTCTGCTGATCACATATGGGTGTCCATCATCTAAATGAATGATTTACAGAATTTCCAGAACAGAGGTGAGGCAGGTTAGTGCATTTAGTCAGTTCTCTTTGTAGCACTTCAATGGGAATTCATTTTCACAAGAAAGCTTGCAAAGCCTCGGATGGCTTCCAAAGTCAGAAAAGAAGGAAAAAGAGAAAAAATTATAATAACTGACCATATATAACCATATTCTAACAATCCAATCCTGCATCTACAAGGAGGTGTAGCTAATGCAACCTTTCAATCTCCCATTCAGGCGGATCTTCACTGCTGCAATTTCATTGGCCAGTTTTCCCCTCAGGTCAGGCCCTATAGCCCTGTTGGCCTGATTGTACCACAGGGTTTTCCAGCTGCCAACAGGGCCTAAATTGTACCACAGGGTATGAACTAGTTTTATTCTGGGTCCATTCGTTTTCAGCTGTTGGCCTGAACAGGCAGGGTATGAAGTAAATTGCCAACAGGCAGCCTTACATCGTACATCGATGCACGTGAGGTCAGATCCAATCTCCAACTACCCGTTTTATTGTTTTGTTCCTCTTTCTCTCCCTCAAACACAATCTCTACTTTAATTTCTAGAGCACTTGGTGAGCCTGTGTGTTTTTTCTGGACAGGCTGTGAAAGAGGCAGCCATGCTGAGAAGCAGACCCAGACATGTTCTCCCGCTTGGCTCCAAGGAGAGCAGAGTCCACCGGTGCCAAGACACACTGACCCCAACCCCCACCAGTTTACTTATTCTTGCACTGGTCATCCTGTGTGGCCACGGGTGTGCCAGACAAAGACGGCAACCACTACTGTTCCCTGCAACTCCGGTCCTTTTACATCTCTCGCATTCAGTCCGCCACATTAGCTGAAGGGCAGGTACTCAAAGGGAAGATTTTCCGCGGGACAGGTCCTGACTGAGGGTGACCACCGAACGTCACTGGTTTGGCTTGCCGAGTCGCCTCAATCATTATCGCCAGTCTGATGGTGTTTCAGCGCAAGGGTGTATGGCAGCAGAGGAGGGGCTGCTCGGGGCTCTCAGGGATGGGTTTCAGGATCCATCGACCACAACGTTGGGGGTACACGTACCAGACCTTGGTGCTGTGAGCCAACATCTGAGGAGAGCTATGGCGGGTGGGCTTCAGGGCTTGACACATGAGGGCTGGGGCATGCAGCAGATGGGACTGTGGCCCCACTCTCGCCACTACTCTATCCACACCCTATGTACTACTTCCAGAGCCCATTCCCCCCTTCAAAATCTCTACAAGATCACTGCCCCTCCCTGATCCCTACAACCAGGACAACAGGTCCTGCCTATCACAATGACAAGACAAATATTGGTACAAAAATACCCCTCCAAAAAAACAAAACAAGACAAAAAGCCCACAGGCAGTCTTCCCACAACAAACAATAGAATGGACACTTAGGTAAGTATTCAAAGCACCAAATGCAAAATGCATGTTTTCAGGAAAAAGAGGAAAGAAACTTCCCTCTGGTTTGGCAGGAAAGATCAGAGTTCTTACTGTAAAGAGCGCAGGAGGAAATGTTCTCCTGCTTGTGAGAAGGGGAAATTTCTCTTGCTGGCAGACGTTTGGCCAAGATTAGCTGTCCTTTGATGATGCAACACTGCCACTATGTTCTTGCAGTCAGGCAGAAAAGTCAATGCCATGGCTGAGCTCTGCCTGGGACAAAGAGGCCCACTCAGACTGGCGCTGTGTTGGGGCTACGAAAGGGACGGGTGGAAATAGCAGGCATGGAACAGAACTACACTCAAGACAACCTGGCACCAGGCCTGCACCAATCATAATTGATGTTTTTGGAATGTGTATGTGTGTGCCTGTGTGGGCAAGTGCCTTCGCATGTGGGTCTGCGAACATGCATAGATGTGTCTGCATGCATAAATGCATCTATGCATGAGTGTGAGTGAGCGAGTGTATGGGTCTCCCGATTGGCCAGACTGTTCTCCAATGAAAGCATCTCTGCTGGTCCGTCCTCCTCCAACCCGCCATGTGGTCGCAATCCAGACTTACTAAGAGTCCTACATGTGTTACTGCAGAGATGGGGAGCAATACCCTTCATGCATCTCTGAGGGTGTTGATTATTTAGTGCTTGTGGCCAAGTGTCCTCCCTCAAAATCGGTGACCAAGCGAAGGTCATAAACCATTAAGCTGCACTGCAAATGTGAAGAAAAGCTGGAGAACTGAAAGTATTGCGAAAGCCAATTCCTCTTACCATCACTTCTCCACATTACCATAACAGATCGCTTTCTAATAGTCCTGTTTGCTAGCAGGACAGGTCCTGGCTTTGAGAAACCCAACCAAACCCTGACTGGACAGGGAATGTGTGAAACCTACAGGTCCGGGGTGGAAAGATGTCCCCTGGTGGTAGGGGAACAGAAGCACATTCTGTAAAGCAAGGGAGAAATTCCATACTGCCGCACTGTCCCAATGCTCTGAATTTTGTAGACTGTTCAGAAGGACAGTCACAGGTGGCCATCACAGGCACTATGTGGCCAGCTGGCCGTCATAAAACTTGGTGGCATAACTGGCCTCTCCATCCATAAATTATTACCAATGCCACCACTGCTATTGCAGACTCCCCTGTCGCCATTTGTAAGTGAAGCTTCCGTTCTGGGGCACTGCCCCCCTCTGTCATGTGGGTGGGATCAGAAACCTAAACAGCCCACATGAGCCCTACCCACACGAGACTGTTTTATATACCATCACAGGAACAGAACATCACGTCCTGCTTTTCTTCCCGTGGCATTATCATGTATGCATGTTACCCTCATGTAGGCTACTTTTTGTTCAAAGGCTCGCTCAAGCCTACTCGTTCTGAGCTTTTTTTTTTTTAAACACAAAAAGGATGGTTAGGAGGATGAGGTTATGAAAAGGGTCAAAAGGGCATCATCTACCTCTTCATTTCATCACCTGACCACGGTGAAAGGTCAGATGGGCATGTTCATATATCGGCAATCGTTGTCAAATCTGAGTGGATCTGAGACTACTTGCCACTCACCAGAGATGATGGACTTGCAAATTAACTGCAAGCACAGTTTTGGCGGGAAGTCTTCTGCTGTGTGCCGCTGTAACAAGACTTTGCAGTGTCATGGTCATGCCTGCACAGATACGTGCAGCAGAGCATTTACAAAGTATTTTCTCGGTTGCATTTCCTCTTATTCTTTTATGGTGGGGCTGTTTGATGTTTGGCTGTTTGAACTGACTGCCTTGATCAAGACAGCGAAGTTGTGTCACGTAGAACCTATACAATTCTGTGTGGGCAATACACTCATTAGAGGTTACGCAGGCTGGTATAAAACTGAGAAGGGCTCACTTTTAAAAAACCATGCTAGCCACGGAAGAAAAAAAAAAAAAAAAAATATATATATATATATATTTCCCACAACAAGGCTTGAGAATAGCCCACCCAAATTTACACTATCTTTTAAAAAGTCCCACATTTGCAACCGTGGTTGAAGGATGATTGGACGCTGCTTTTTTAAAGCAGCCGCCAGGTTATGTAACAGGAGGTGTAGTGTTCTGCCATGTTTCATGAGCGTTCATGTTCTCTGCATGTCCTCACTGGCCCACATTAGACAGACTGCAGCACACTACTCTACTCTCCGTTCCCAGCTCCCATGGTGTATCCCAACTCATCCCATTTATCCCAGTTATCCCAGTTATCCCGTTTTAGCTACAATACGGATTGCTGCGACCCCTCTGTACTATGGGGACCAATGCAGCAAATAACAGTGTGTGCCATGTGGGCAACTGTGGCAGCAGTGTGGAGTAACTGGTCTTGTTACTCAAGGTCCGCAGGTTTGACAAATGAGCACATCCCTTAATCCGAATTCCCTCGATATGCAACCATTACGAGAGGATAATTAGTCAAATGCAGCCATTCACATTGCCCAAGATAAGGATGTCTGCTAAATAAGTAAACAATGTGACACAGGTGAATGTCAAATTAGTTTAACTTCCAATAATCCTCACAGCTCAAAAGTCATAAACAAAACTCACCACAATTGCAAGATGACATTGGGGTAATAAAGCACCAAACCACTAAATTCAAATGTTTGCAATGAGAGCCCGTTCATGGCATGTTGAAGTTCAATGTCCCCTAATGGAGTATCACAAGACAAAAACCTTGAATGAAAAATACCACATTAGATCACGGGAGTGAAGCCAAGCTGCCTGATAAGAATGTCTGGGTTTAACAGCAGCTTGGTCCCTTAGCTAGCCTGGTGGAGGGGGCTGGTGCAATTGGCCACAGTTCAGCCAGCCTAATCTCCAGAGTTGCTCTCCCTCGATGAAAGGCAACATTGCCCAAAATAAACCCAGAGGGATCTCCCGTTTTCCACATCAGCCTGGACTGCCTTAGCCTCGCCACTCACTTTGCCCTTAATCTACAGAGGCCTCCCACCTCTGTGGAAACTATCCCAGAACAGGAGTGGCGCATTACTTCCTGAATGCCACGCAGATCCCATTTCCCTTGGCATGTTTTGAGAGGGGCTTTTGCAGGCATGGACACTCCCTGCCACAATAGACAATAATAGAGGAACCATTTAACACCAATGTCAATGTTGGCCCATGAACAGCAGTATGGCATAGGGGTTAAGGAGCTGGTCTTGAGACCTGGACGTTACAGGTTCAGTTCCCAGGTGTGCTCTTGCCATTTTACCCTTGAGCAACATACTTGAATCGCTGTGGTATACATTAATTAAAACTATGGGTGCCAAAGATAACGGTTTTATTTGCGGTCACCTGTAGCCAACATACATTCTTTAAATCAAGACCTTTTTTAACCCAAAACTGAACATGATCTGTCACATCCCCGTGGCTGTTAGGATTTAATTTCAAGTCCTCTGTGAAAACATAAGAGCTATTTGGAACTTTACAAGTTGAACCAGGAATCGGCCTTTGTTTGGCCAGCGTACCAAGCCTGTATCATCCAGCAGGCCACCCTCCCTGCTAGTCTGGGCTGCATTCCAGCAGTCGGGAACGCCATCCATCATATAGGCCGTTACCCTCTGAGCACAGCCAGGAAAGCTACCTTCAATGTGCCTTTTACAAAAAGCAGTGATGTAGTCTACACTGTCAGGAAGTGTATTCTTCATTTTTAACTGGTACCACTTTGCACGGAAATGATTCACATACTACTGAACAAAAATCAAAACTGCAGAGGGTCAGCATTTTCTTTTTTTACCTTACCTCCGACCATAAATATGAATTTTAAAACATTATAGATGGTTGCAATACAAAATTCATGTTATCATTTATGACCAATTCCATGAGTGTATATTTGACAGTCCATGCAGCATTTTAATTTTGTGAATCAAATTCTGAAGAACAGCAAAATGTTTTGAATGTGTGCATGGAAGTCAACTGACAGTGCAGCAATGCATTTCAGAGCTTCTGAAATTGGCTGCTCCCTCAGCCTTGAGACTTTCACAAAGACTAATAGCATTCAACTGCCCCTCTGCTTGGCCTCAGAATGCAGAGACAATGGTTATTGTGAAAGCAGAGTGTTTTACGCTATTCAAACATGAAATGGAAAAATATGTACATTTGGGACATTTATAATTCCAAACTACCGAACTAGTTCAAATTTAGCATTGGCCTTGTGCGGGTATGACGTGACCAAGAAGCATCATCCTGGTCCATTCATATGGCGCAGAGCATGATTTTGGCTGCGACTCCTCCATTGTTATGGTTTTGTGAGTCCCTTTTCAAACAAAATAATCAATGTGCTACAAGTGAGCTGAGGGCTGTGCAGGAATCGTATTATTGAAGGGCACATTTGTATGCTGGGAACTGTAGCTCAGTAAGGAAGCAATATCACATAAGTCTTGGGGCCAAACAAGCCGCTATCCAATATGAAACCAAACAGATTTCCTTACACCTCGTTCTTCAAGTGATATATCAGAAAGGCAATGGGCTGGAATTCAAATACTGTACACGAAACAGCTCTTTCCCTGGTTATACATGTTAGCATTCCTCAAGCAATGACATATCGAGCAAAAACAAAGGGGCAGTTTAGAGAAAACTTTTTGGTATGTGACCCTTGTGCCATAATGAAGACTTCTTTTCGGGGGGGGGAGGGAGGGGGCACAAAGACCAGAATCCAAGCTAAATTCTGTAACCCAAAGCACAGGAACAGAATATTTTGTTTGACAAAGTAGGTCTATGATATAACTGATGAATTCATATGAGGAACGGATCCTGGGCGCACAAGCTACACAAGGAAACAACACACACTGTAATCACTGATAAAGCAAGTCCTGGGGCAAGCAGTCAAGCTGCGAGCCGGCACATATAAACGAAGTTAAATTAATCCGTGCCAGCCATGTGCCTCTTCTGTCTTCAAGAGAAAAAATTAGCAAAAGGGGGAATGCCAATTGTTTCTGCTTTCATCACCTGCAGAGCCTAACCAGTGTCCCTTGTTCTGTCCTTTGGATCATTCTGACCTATAAATGACATATTCCCTCCAAAACCAAAACATTTGTTCTTTCCACTGACATTTCACCCCACAATGGGGTGACAGGCTACTAAAACTCATACCATTCCCCACATTTCCTTCAAACTCTTGGTAACAGTTCTGACCTTGCAGAATTAACACTTTTTGGTTTTTAAGACCAATTTCAATCAACAGCTAATAAATCAATATGGGGAAAATATTCATTTTTTCCTCTATTACATACCATGGGGTGTATGAATGGTTGTCAAATGTGCATTAGATAAAAATCTGGTGCATCTGGTTTTAATATTGTTGATGAAAAAAATTGTTAAGTAAAAACTGAAAAAGCAGCTTGTAAATAAATAATGATTGAAAGGCTATTCGCCTATATTTCACCTTGGTGTATTAAACTGAAATACAGCGTACTTAAATTCTTAATTTAGAAAACAATGTTATTATATTAAACCTCGTCAAAGACAAGTTGAGCAAGTTTTGCAATGTTTCACCTTAAGTTAAAAAAGTTAGCGGAACAGTTTTATACTAATTTGAATGGTAAAGCAAATACATCCCTGTCCATCACCAGACGCAGAGCATCATCCATTGCGTTTAATATAGAACAAAACAATTAGGGAAATTCATAATGACTGCATCGTTCTGTCAACATGGAAACATTAACACATCTGACTGATTTAAAAAATTATATATATTATGTTTGGGAAAAAAATCGCACTCAGGATATCTTCGGATGCATTTTTTCAGGTAAATTACTAGCGCGCGCACAGTACGGTTTGTAACGACCTTAAATGTTCACATCGATTTGCCCGCAGTTCAAGGAACATTCCATGAACAGTGTTGTACCCAACTGTTCTCAGTATTTGTACAGAGCAAGCTATACCAGCTGTTTTTACTAGCCACTGTGTTTTATTTCTGCAAACACACAGTACATGGAATACCCAGTAGCAATGGCTGAACATACATTATTCTGTATTAAGCAATCCATTATTTCAAGTCTAGGATATATATCTAGCTAACATTGGGCAGAAGAGGGTCGTTATGCAAACAGTCGCACTCAAAGTCACTTTCAAGTAATGCATATTACATACACTGTGAATTAGCTAGCTACGCTAACCATTCAACTGCCATGGCTTGGTAGCTTGCTAGTCATCTGGTTCATATTGAATTGTATACTAGTATGTTCACTAGCTCTAGTGGCTGATGTCAGCTCATTCGGGTAGTATCTCGGCGACACATTCATTCATAAATATTCATAATGCAACAATCGCAAATAAAGACCTTACAAAGCTAAAAACAATTGCTAGCTTGCTATGTGGCTAGCAGGTTAGCTTTCCTGCTAATAATGCCAGGAACGAAAGTGGTCCAATCTGAACCGCGCGCCAGATAGAGATGGGGAAATCGCGAACGCTAGCTCAAGTTACCTCACATTAGGTAGCAAGCTAGTTCGCTAGCAAGGCTAACTGGTTCATTACATAACTTAAAGAGTGAATATTAGTTAGCGAATACTTCTTCAGTAGGACAATGTTGTTGATTTCCAATGTACTGCAAAGTTACTGTGTGTCAAAGTTACTTTGGTAACCAAGTAACACTAAGTAATGTGAATGTTATTTCCCGTATATGAAACATTCCCGAATATTACCTGGATGGCTGGCTGGTTAGTAAGGGAGCAAATGTTAGTTTGAGAAACAGAAGATAACTAACGTTAGCGAACTGGCTAACGTTAGCCAGTTGTGGCAGTTTTCCCGGATTAGTAAGTAAAAGTGCACACAAATAAAAGCAGAAAAATGACAAAATGCAAGTAAATTGGCCAAGTCCAATTGACTAAGCCAGCAAGCTTTCAACTATTAATGTGAAGTAGCTAGCTAGTTAGCTAATGTTAGCCTGTACTTACAATAGCGTTAACTACTTTACTCCCGGACAGCAGGACTGCAGACCTAATAGGGAGTTTTAAACGTTTTTAAAGTCTCCAAAGTTTATTTCAATTCCATGCGTCCTGTCTGCATAATTAAACCGATATTTCATGTCAGTGGAGGAAAAAGTTTGATTTACCTTTGACTTTGGTCCCAAGTCCGACACAAATGATTTTTCGATCAGCTGAAGTTCAGATGTAGACCTTTGAGAGCGAAAATCGTTACATCAGCCCGTTTATATAGTAATCTGTATCTGGGAGGGTTTGGGAATGCGGAACTCCGTTTTTACCAGCCAGACGTAAGCGCTGGTGTAAAAATACAGATCAACGTTGGAGGGTGACAAAATACGTAACGTTACTTACTCCGCCCATAGCAACCAGAAAATACACAACAAAACGTTTTGCTTCTGGATATGCCCAGTGATCCACTGTCTAAATAAACACACACACCAGACGTATTTTACACTATAATGACAGACTAGAAAACGAAACGAAGTATAAAAAAACTATAATTTTTATGTTAATATTCTAGATTGGGTTATGACTACACTTACACCACAATTCATTATGTGGTATTGGCCAATTTAACAGTGTTTGCACTCGGAAATAATGGCTGAGCTTTAGTTTTCCTTTCAACTTAAGAAACCTAAACTCTTACACAAAATGTGAAATTCCCTGCACACTGTCGTGTATGTTTGTAATTTGAACCTGTGCGAGTTTGTTTTAATGGGGAAGCAACGACAGTATCTCCAGTTAAAGATGTTTGGTCACAAACACAATCACACCTCCAACATATCAAAATTTTCTACCTCTTTTTCAAGCATGAAAAAACTTCAGTTTAGTTTCCTTTTGTTTATTTCTGAATGTAGTGTACAATATGATTTCACCTCTTAGAACAGCCTTGGCCCCTTTCCATAATATGAATGGATATCTTCCGTATCATCATTTCTAATGTAGTCTTAAAATGCCACTCTCACTTTCTGTTGAAAATAATTTTCTGAAAGAATGGAATTGTTAAGTCTCCGTAGGCAGGTTACCTTCTTTTTTCCAAGCTTCAGTATCAATTGTAAGGATGCACGATCGGATAATTGCATTTTTCCAATTTCAATACTTTTAACTATACATATCTAACTATACACATAATAAAGCCTTGAATAGTTACCTGTAACCGATGAATGATAAGTATAATCCTTTCCATTTGGATTTAGAGTTCTCCATACATCCACTAGCCTAATTTCTGCAGTTAGTTTTCTCATCTGTATTCAACATACCTAGCACTATTAGTACAGAACTGGAGAGATCCTTAACATTTTAGAGAATATTACGCAATATGCTTGAATTAGTTGCATTTCAGTCATTATTATTCATTACCTTAGCAGGTGCCCTT
The DNA here is from genome assembly GCA_029706075.1 of Aldrovandia affinis. Taxonomy (NCBI): domain Eukaryota; kingdom Metazoa; phylum Chordata; class Actinopteri; order Notacanthiformes; family Halosauridae; genus Aldrovandia; species Aldrovandia affinis. The sequence goes on along the minus strand of JAINUG010000036.1, from coordinate 2,177,909 downwards.
ACCCTGAGCAGATTATATAGCTTACATTTTTACAATTTATATTAAACTAAAGGTACATGGGATTCAAATCTGCAGCCGTGTGGTTACAAGTTCTTTTCCCCAGCTGCACAGCTGCCTCAGTGTTTGGGAACTCATCCAGTGACGTATTATGGCGACAGTGGGGTCTGAGGGATGAACACTGATCTGCCCCAATTTTCACGGTGGGACTCTGGTTCGAGAAACAGCTTTAATTGCAAATACAAAAAAGCCCAAATTCACGCTAGCCCAGCATTCCTCAGCCTTCCCACAGGAAACCTGCACGCACATTGCCGGTCCAGTCTGTTCATAAACATACCAAAGACATTCAGTTTCAGATGTCAAAAGACCAGACATGCCCTACCAGTCTAACCAAGTCCACATTTAATCCATTTCTTACTTCTGGGGAATGTTACCTGTGGCTATAACACGATACTGCTGTCCACAGCTCATTTCAGAGGGGTAACTGAAGAACACTAACAACAGCTACATACAGGAAACTACCAAAATAAAAGAAACACTTGAGTAAATGAAGGGTTTTAGCGGCTCTGTTATGTGTGGCATGCATTTTCCTGGCATGGTTTAGGTCTACTCAATCCCTTAGAGGGTAAGGTATATGCCAATAAATACAAAGCTGAGTGATCACCTTCATCCTATAGTGAAGCACTTCTATCCTGGTGGGAGTGGTCTCTTCCAGGATGACAATGTTCCCATCCACAGGGCACAAGTGGTCACAGAATGGTTTGATGAGCATGAAAACAATGTAAACCTTATGCCATGGCCGTCTCAACCCAGTTGAACACTTATGGGAGATTCTGGAGCAATGCTTGAGACAGTGTCTTCCACCACCACCAACAAAACACTAAATGATGGAATTGGAAGAATGGTGTTGTATCTCTCCAATAAAGTCCCAGACAGTTGCAGAATTTATGCCAAGGTGCATTGAAGCTGTTCTGGCAGCTCGTAGTGGGCCAACACCCTATTAAGACACTTTATCTTGGTGTTTCCTTTATTTTGGCAGTTACCTGTATCATTGAATTTCTTCTGATGTGCATTTTCTTTTCTTGTTTAATTTAAGTAGCTTCAGAAAATAGTGACCAGCAGGCATACCTAGGGAGCTCTCTCAAATTTTCCTGCCAAGTGGTCTGTGCAGAATTGAGCAGTAAATATAGTCCATACTGACTTGCACAGAAGACCATATGTGAAAGCGAGGGTTGGAAGTGACAGACCTTTGAGCACCCATCCTTTCAGTCCTCTCTCACGGCTTACTCAAAACAAGATCCGTGCCTTATATTAACATGTTCATACATTAATATTAGAATCCAAAAATGTGTCTGTGCTCCCAGTGTCTGCCCCTAGTGTAGAAAACCTTCCTTTTTAACCATTGTACAGTGCCTATAGAAAGTCATCATACCCTTTTGAAATAGTCACTTTCATTGTCTTACAGCCTGAAATGAAAGTACATAAAATCCATATTTTTCCGGCTTTATTTACACATTTTCCCTTACAACATTCAAGTGAAAAAAAGGGGCACAATTTCTGATAATGAATAAAAAATGAAAAACTAAAATAACAGGGTTGGAAAAGTGATACCATCATACCAGTCCCCTTAGAATAACCATTATAAACTTGCTCAGGTATAACCAATCACCTTCCAGATCACACACCAAGCTAATTGGCCTCCACCTGACATCAATTGTAGTGGTTTTGATTATTTCACAATAAAATCAGCTGTTCCTTGAGGATTCCACTCCTAGTAGTGCATGGTAGCGCAAATAATTCACCATGGCTGGAAAGGTGCTTTCAAAAGGACTCCGGGATAAAGTTGTGGATAGGCACAAGTTAGGAGAAGGATATAAAAATATTTCAAAGACTTTATCTCTTCCTCTGAGTACCGTTCAGAGTATTATTAAGAAGTGGAAGGCATAAGGCACCACCCATACCTTGCCAAGATCGGGCCGTCCCTCCAAACTGGATGACCGAGCAAGGAAACAATTGATCAGGGAAGCTACCAAGAGGCCAATGGCAACCTTGAAGGAGTTACAAGTGTTAATGGCAGAGATTGGGCGATCTGTGCATGTGACAACAATCTCACAAGCTTTACACAAAGCTGGCAGGGTGGCAAGAAAGAAGCCTCTTCTGAAAAAGTGTCACACTGAGGCAGGGTGGCAAGAAAGAAGCCTCTTCTGAAAAAGTGTCACACTGAGTCTCGTTTATGGTATGCAAAGAAACACATAGAAGATTCTGATGCCATGTGGCAAAAGGTTATATGGTCAGATGAGACCAAGATTGAACTTTTTGGACTGAACTCCAAGTGCTATGTTTGGCGGAAACCAAACACAGCACACCACCCAAAACACACCATACCTACAGTGAAGCATGGTGGTGGCAGCATTATGCTTGGGGGTGTTTTTCTTCAGCGGGGACTGGGCAATTAGTCAGGATTGAAGGGAAAATGGATGCTGCCAAGTACACTCAAATTCTTGAGGAAAATCTGCGGCCCTCTGCTAGCCAGCTGAATATGGGCAGGTGGTTTACCTTCCAGCACGACAACGACCCAAAACACACCACCAATAAAACAACACAGTGGCTAAAGGACAGGAAGGTGAATGTCCTTGAGTGGCCTAGTCAAAGCCCTGACCTAAATCCAATAGAATATCTGTGGATGGACTTCCATCGCCGCTCACCACGGAATTTGACTGAACTGGAACAGTTCTGCAAGGAAGAATGGGCAAATATTGTCCAATCTGGTGCGCAAAGCTGGTAGAGACATATCCAAACAGACTGATGGCTGTAATTAAAGCCTCTACAAAGTATTAAATCAGGGGACTGATCACTTTTCCAACCCTGTAATTCTAGTTTTTCATTTTTTATGAATTATCAGAAATTTTGCCCTTTTTTTTCACTTGAATGTTGTAAGGCAAAATGTGTCAATAAAGCTGGAAAAAGATGGATTTTATGTACTTTCATTTCAGGCTGTACGACAAAAAAAGTGACTATTTCAAAAGGGTATGATGACTTTCTATAGGCACTGTATGTACAGTATTTTTGTTACAATCTCTCCTGCAACCACAGTGCATAAACAATGTAAGTCAAATTTAAATTTCAGAAAGATGAAATCATGCTGGATCACTGGTCACATCATGTTGAGTGCCTGAACAACCTTTCTGTGCTTTGGTTTCAACAGACATAATTCCACGTTGGCACAATTGCTTTCTTCCACATCTTCTGCTTTAGGGCCATTAACCATGGGCAAATTTAAGCAAATACTTCACGCAAAATATTGGAATAAGGAATAATAGAAAAAGCAGTTTGCGCCAAAGGGATTGGATTCCAAATGCATGGAGCAATTTGTTTCACACTAAAGCACAATTTTGATATGATACTTTAACAAAAAATTTTTAAAAAATACATTTAAAAAAGCCCCAGTAATTTCATGAAAGAACATATGATGGTGACATATATTTGGTTCACTGTAGACAATGGAAAACTTGGCTGTATCAAACTGTGAAGTATTCCAGATGATTTTGGATGGCTTGCATGATGCTTACTCGAGCACTAGAATCAGGGCCGGCTCAAGGCACAGGCCATACAGGCAGCTGCCTGGGGCGCCATGTCGGCCAGGGGCGCCAGGTACCCCTCACAAAATATTTTTTTGCTGGTGGCTGGTGGGCGCCCTCTCCTTTCCTCCCAATGAACAAATAGACAAAAAGAAATACACTTTGCACCCCTGTTCTGTTCCTCACACAATGTTTCATCTGGCCTGCACTTTGACAGAGATGCTGTTACTGAGGTGGGGGATACGATGCCTGGGTGCTTGCTGAAAGTGGGGGTTACGTGCGCGCATCACAGGCAACCCAAGAGACGTGCTGTCGCCTGTCGGGTCAAGCGCAGGTGACGGGGTCAGAGAGGCATGCACTACTGATGCAGTCAGGCAGAGAGCCAACATCAGCACGATGCAAGATATCAGATCGATGACAGATTTTATATTTGCACAATGACTTTGAAAAGGCAAAAGCCTTCAGGTGCGCAGGGGAGAAAACAGAGAAAGGAGGAGGAAAAGAGAGCCCAATTAAGAGGTAGGCTATGTCATCAAAATGCCGCTTTGTTGTGTTTCTGTGTTATTGTAGGAGGCTAGGGAGCTAACTAGCTAAGTAATAAACAAGCTAATGCTAGCTAGATAATGCGATGCTAAGAGCTACTGCTAGACTCATACAGATTGAAGGATGAATGCATGCTGATGCTGAGTTACCCTCACGTTTTGGCTTGAAGCTTATTATTACCCACCTGTAGTTATTACCAAAACTAGGCTACTACACCTGAATTGCAGAGTTGCAAAACCCTCATGCTTGCCTTGAGTCTCAAGCTTTATTATTAGGCTACCAAAATTAGTAGTAGGCTACAACATTATATCAGTGATAATGTGGCTAGCTATCCATGTTTGTTTGGGGGGGAACCCAAATGCCAATCTCGCCTAGGGCACCAAAATGTGTAGAGCCGGCCCTGACTAGAATCCATGCTATACCATCATACCATAGCATTTCATGGATGCTGATATCCATCATAAGTCCGTCACAACTCCTGTTCTTAGGTATGTAGCAGAACCTCTCCTCTGCATGTCAGGATTTTGTAAATAGACATCAGTCCACCTTTTCGTGGTAATAAAAGAACTCCATCAAGCAGGAGATTGCTAAACCTTTTTTTCCTTAGTTGTACTGACAGGTTCCTTGTTGTCCAGGGGGGTAAAGACTGGCTATTACCTTTTACTGTCAAATTCTTTTCCTGCAGCCCGATTTTGGCCATTGTTTGCAGCCTTGTTTTAGCCATGTTTCATTAAGTAATGGGGCTAGCCTTTACTACCCAATTGGGATTAATTCTATTAATATGCCATGCAAAGTACATTTTTATACAATTTGTGTCATTCGGAATGTTTCCAATGATTTTTGTTTGAATTTGAATTTTGCGATAATGTCTACGGCTCGCGCCATTAATCAAAGATACTGTTGTTTACTCGTTAAAAAACGTTGAATATGCTAATATATATTAATAATAATAATAATTGTTTTGCGTCACTCTGCAGCGGGATGGAAGCGCGTGCAGTTTTCCCATTCTGGTTTATCACAGACACCTGGGACTTATGTGTCTCACGTGAATTTACGTGTCTAAAAGAAACCGGGACCTCAATATTTTAGAGTGCATATATTTGAAACAAGCGTGGATTGTTTTTCGCCACGGTACGTGAGTAGGCTTCCATTCCTTCGTTCGGGGGCCTTTATTCTTTATAGCATATAGCATACAGCAACAGCCCCTCTTCTCTGCCGTCTCTGGTTGGGGTTCAGCTGGCATATGATATTTACCTAATATAAACGAACATGATATTGGTTGGCTATTATGCGAATGGAAAGTGAACGGTGTTGCCAACTCTGCAGCGCGGAAAGTCGCCAGATTGCTCTCCAAGTCGAATTTTGTAGAGAAGTAGCAAGTGTCAGTGCAGGGGGTAAACCAGAGGGGAAGATCATGTTCCACATATTACAAAACTTTAATATGTGTATTTATTTATTTAGTTTTATATTTGTAAAAGGAAAATTAGCATACTTCTAGCCCTTAAAACAGTCAAAGGCACAAGCTGACACTCATCTAAGAGACAATAATGGGGGGCTACAGCTTTTCAAGTTTGTATGTACACCAATGATGACACACAATACAAGGTGTATCACATACACTGACATATACTTCATTGTCAGTGCAAATCAGATGTTTGTCAATAGTTCATGGATTAATCTCAGGACACCAAAATTGTCATCTCAGATAATTTTGCGGCACCCAGGTAACAAACACCATACCATCTTCCTCCTAGACCATCCATCGCAAAAGCGGGCTGCTGTGGAATCCAAGCTATTCCAATATATATCACCATTTCCTTTTTTTCTAGATTCTAAATTTGTCTAGTTGTGATTTATGTCCAGTTCCTTTGAGAAACTATGTGTCAGTCGATTCTAAACATAGATTGACTAGTTCGGACGGACATACCAAGGGAGAAAATGCAGAACTGTGCTCAATGCTTAAGCAAACAGGGATTGTATCCAGAGTGCTGTTGGTTCACATCCAATCCAGGAACCTTGAGCAATGCACTTAAATACCCAACTGTGTAAACGGATAATACCTATATAACATGCAAACTGTGCACTAAGGGTTCCTGCAATGCAATATAAAACAAAATGCAGTTATGAGTGACTATGCTGACTTTCAAAGAAATTGATGCTGGATAAGGTGGATTTGTTTAACCCTCCATGTATAAAGAGTTCTAACTTCCAGTTCTAAAAAGGACTGCCATAAATTAAAAGTAATACATGCTCAAACAAATTGGTATAATAACAAGCATCCATCTCTCACCGAAAAACAATAATCCGATTTTATTAAAATACACAGCACAGAACATGCACTGTAATCTGCACAAGATTTCCCCCTCAGAACAATGTATTAGAATAATGAGTATATTAGTATATACTGTGTATACAGTACAATACTTAGACCATTAGAGGAAATATGGGCTCATTTGGTGAGCGATCTGTCTAGCTGGACTCTTGAAAATTGAGTGCTTCAAGTGTTAATTTCCAGCGTGTGGGCTTCATCTCGCTCCCTCATGAAGAAGATGAAATATATGAATAATTTTGTATCTTTGCTGCATTCGAACATCAGCATCAGCTTTTAGCATGCATCATTTAATTTCTATATTCACCCATATCATTGACAGTGACTGATATTTTCTTTTAAGTCAATTTCCCCTTTTTGGAAAGGATACTGCCTCTGGTATTTCAGCACACAAATACAAATGTGTTATTCTGAAAAGTCCCCATATTATAATTTTATATCCACAGGTCCATACTCTAAATCAGACTTCTATCAGTTATGGGCAAGATAACTCAAATAAACATTTTTTGCATCAAGTGTGTCCTAATATCCATATGTGTATTGATGTGTTTAGACATTGTAAGTCTATTTCCCAAAACGCAAAACGAAGGATCATTAAAGTCAGCACGGGAGGCGGCGGATAGCGTAGTGGTCTAACACACTATATTTTGGCGTGCACACCATATCGGTGCCTGTCAGGGACACGGTTTGAAACCTGTCTCTACCAGACCGGCCCTGCTCGTTAGCCCTGATCGGGGGGGTGAGCCGGTTCGAGTTAGCCGTAAGGGAGTCTCCAGAATGTGGGTGGGCGAATTCCGTCTTGAAGAAAGCAATGTTCGCTGCCTTCAGAGAATTAGCTTGCCTTGTAGAGACGAGCGGCGGACTCGCATGGGGAGGGTAAATTGAGAAAAAATAGAGGGTGTCATTGGATTCTAAATTGGGAAAAAAACATTTAACATTTAAAAAAAGTCAGCATGGATCAGTGATGCTGGTTTAAGTATCGGGCTGCTTATTTGAATCAAATCAATAACCAAATTTGAAGCAGTGTTTGTAGTCCCACTGAGAAAAGACTAAGGGACAAAGAGCTCAGCGCTTATCTTTGCACACTGTTGGGCTGGACTGCACGTGTGCACATGCAGGCCTGGGATTGCGCAGGTGCCGAAACAGGACACTCAGACTGCGCAGACTATATCTTGACTCATTTCCTCATTGCGACCCAAGCCCAGACAGTGTTGCTCAATACCGGCTCTGCCCACCAGCATCACTGGCCTCTTAATCAAAAATACAGTCAGACCGATGTCACGCACAAATAACTGTCTCTTTGTAGGAGCCAGTGTCTTCTGTTTTTGGGGTTGCCCGATATAAACGGAAGTTCTGTATTTTGGATCTATGCTTAGATCTGTGTGACCGAAATAGCCGTGGATGCCTTTTGTAAATCGGAGGGATCGAAATGCAAGGACAAGGGCCCACTCCCGGCCTCTCTCCTGATGTCAACTAGCCCCAATTTCCTTTCCCTGTCTGTCTTAGAGTCCTGCACACCAGGTGACATGGCCATTTATTAGGGATTTCAGGTCAACTGAAAGCACTGAAAGGGGTGCACATGCCAAAAGTGATGACCTCTGGTGCCACCGCAGCAATGGATCTGGCAGGTTTGGTGTCAGCCACACTCACCGCCTGCTGGCATGAGGCTTCTCTCTACCCGGATAATCCTGCCGCCTTCCTTCCTTGTGAAAAGTGTGAAAAGTTTATAGTGTAGTGCCCTGGAATCAAGTTCACATTCAAGATTTTCCCAAGCATACCCCTAAAGACTTTTCATATCACTGACAATCAATGAGTTGTTCTGACCAAATACATACAATCCACAGACAGACATGTTAGTGCACTTTAATTGGGGTCTAGTAGCATTTATTCTGTAGAATCGAATGGTGTTTACCTAAAAGAATACTTCCATTGTGATCACATCACAACGGAAGAATTGAGAAACTGTATTTGTAACCTTAAAATCTAATTTTGTGATGTGTTACAGCAATTTACACTCAAATTTGAACTTCACCATTTGTTCCTTTTTCTGATTATGAAGGTCATGGCAAACGACGACAAACATCTTGTAAATTCCAAGTGAAAACGTTTGGTGGAGATGTTTGTTCGATTGATATCTGCCCAAGCACTAATCTGGAGCATCTATTATTAGGACATAAATGTACAGGGCAGCCTGTTCACATGTCTGTTCATATCAACCTTGAATCTGTGAGTAGCCAGTGGAAACGCATGAGTGCAGCAGCTTTGTGTATTCACAGCCCTGCCGCTTTTTAATGAGTTATTCCTCTGTCTCTCTCCCTCTCCCTCTCTCTCTCTGTCACTCTACCTCTCGCACACACACATGAACATATTCACAAACAAATGCACATACATACACATTCACACACGTGTGCATATACCCGCACACATTTACACACACACACAGGCATGCACACATACACGAACACAGCAGAGGCAAAGAGTGTGCAGGCTCTGTGGTGCTGATCAGCCAGGCCATGGCTGTGGCTCATGGCCTTGCTCTGCCTAGCTGCGAGGGACAGGGAGGCTACCCAGGCTAGCTCGCCTGTCACTCCCACATCCCTTTAGCTGTGCTGTCTGTCAACTAATGTTACAGCAGGTCTCACTGGGCAACATCAAACAGTCAACAGACAGCAGCACCACCACCACAGCGGCCACCTGACCCACATTACACTCCATTTAGACCCACCCTGCTGAGGCCTAGTACAGATGCGAGGGCAGTACAATGTTAGAATGAGGCAAAGATTACTTCGATGATGTGTCATAATAAACTGAGGAAAATACACCAGAACGTTGTGGGTTTCGTGCCCATCTGGGTCGCTGCAAAGCCTTATTATTATTTTTTTTTAAGAATCTGCTTGGCACTAAAGAGATGGACTGTGGGCAATGGCTCTGTGATAGACCGCCGTCCTGTGGCTTCATGCCACAGAAGTCAGGATAAGTTCTGCCTCCTTCAGCTACAGTGATGCTTGAAAGTTTATGAACCCTATCCTTGTGGTCATTATTTTCATATATTGTACAATATTGTATATATATTGTGTATATATTGATATAAACATATGAAACATATGCGACTTTAAGTTTGATCAGTCCATCACTGGTAATTTAATTAACGTACCAGTGAGGAACTGATCAAACTTAAAGTCACGTATGTTTCAAAAGCTTGTCGTTGTGCTTGGTACACAATTAACGCTTGAGGACACGATTAACGTTTGAGAACGCGACTGCGTACTGGCGTACCACTTATGTGCACCTCTGCCTATAAAATCTTTATCTAAACCTCAATTCTTAACAAAGATATCCCAAATGAAGGACACGCACAAAGAAATATAATATGTTTTCATTGTTAATTTAACAAAACTGGTTTATTTAACAAAAACAAAGATATCCCTCAGAATTCATGATTCCCTTAATGATGTAGAGTCGTCCAGGACCAGAGGAAGAAAAGCAGCCCCAGATCATGACAGTCCCGCCACCATGCTTGACCATAGGGATAAGGTTATTTTGGTGGTGGGCAGTGTTTGGTTTTCGCCAGACATTACCTTTTTGATTGTGACCAAAAAGGTACATTTTGGACTCATCCGTCCAGAAACCTTCAGGTGGTCTTTGGCAAACTTAAGATGGGTAGCTTGGTTCTTTTTAGACAGCAGACGCTTCTTCCTGGCTTCCATTGCATGGCAGTTCTATTCAGCGTTTTTATTGTTGATGGATGCGCAATGACATCAGGTGTAGGGAGGGAGGTTTGTAGATCCCTGGATGTTATTCTTGGGTTGCTTTTTACTTGATTTATTATTTTTCTTGTGGCTCTTGATATTTTAGAAGGACGCCCGCTTCTAGGCAGAGTTGCTGTCATGTTAAATGCTCTCATTTGTATATTATTTGTCTCACAGTGGACTGATGGAGCCCATCTTTTTCATATGATCCTTCTCCATATATTCCTCATACATATCCTTCTCCAGACTGATGCACACTCACTACTCTCTTTCTGATGTCCTCTGAGGTCTCTAGATCCTGACAGGGTGTGTTTTGTATTCACCTGTATGGCTAACACCGAACTGATCAGCTTTCTTACCTGTATTTAAGAGTGCCACCCAAACTCTTTCTCAAAGATCTGACCTTTGATTGGTTAACTTGGTACCCAATTATATACCCACCTGATTCTACTTACCTACTTGATTTAACTAAGGCAACAGGAGGTTCACTTATTTTTGCACCTTCACTAATTCTTTTTTCCATATTTTTACTCTACTATATGCACAATTTCCTCTAAAAATGTATGAATTGGTAAATATAGGCCCTTTATTTCAGTTAAGAAAAGACTGTCTCTTATTAGATAAGGACTTTGTGGTAAAAATGCTAGATTTCTATGATTGCACAAGGGGTTCACAAAATTTCAAGCATCACTGTGCCTGGTCCAAATGCACTTCAGAAATGATAAGTATAACAATTTCTGTTATTACCACCATTAATCTGGAAGATGAATCAGATCACCACTAATTAATCATCATTCAGTAAGTGTCATGACACACATCTAGTGACTAAGCACCGTGCTGATTGAATTATTTTGATTTATCCATACAAATATATCGCATCCGCACCATCTCCTGATGAATGTTCCAGTGACTTGGAAATTGTGTGGAAAAGACTTCTGTTGAATCAGTTGACACTGACACAATAAAGTCAAGTCCTGGAAACAGAGACACACCATTAGGATGGAATTATTTGAACAAAAGAGTAACACTTTAAAACATGCAAATGGTGAGGTTGGGGCAAGGTGCATTGTTTTATTACTGGGTCGGCTAGCAGGTGTCCTTCTTCGGGGGGGTTTAAAAATATAACGTTACATCATTATGAATACAGACAAATCAATTTTCAAACTAGAAGTTACTGTAACAGAAACACAATGTATATAATTAGTACTGTAATGCAATTACAAAATATAACCTACATTTATATGCAAGCATACTCTACTACTATGAAACAGGAAAACTGTTGTATTTTTGGCTGTGATTCCTGTGACTAATTCTTCACAGAATTGAGCAGCAACAGAAATGGTAGCGACCATTAATTTGCTCACTGAGTAACCAGTAACACATTTTACCACTAGAAGCACAAGAGAGCAAAAAAGCTAGCAGAAGAGTCAGTCAATGCGAAGAGTGTTAAAAAAAACATATAAAAATAACATGAATATAGAGTTAGTTGAATTTGCCTGCAGGCCAAAATTGCTATTCCAACCTTTTATTAATAATAATAATAATAATAATAATAATAATAATACATTTTATTTGTGGCCGCCTTTTGGGACACTCAAGGTCACCTTGCAGAAAAATAAAAGCATACAAAAATAAAAACATCATACAGTGTATATAAAAGCAATCAAATAAGTTAAAAGCACATACAGAACATGTTACAGACAACAGCATACAGATAGAACTGACACATGTAAAGGGCTGGGAACCACACAGGAACATTTATAGACAGGGAGAGATGACAATATATACAATACAACAAAGCATTACAATGAATATGCCAGTTTAAACAGGTGAGTTCTGAGGTGTGATTTGAATGTTGTTAAGGTGTCCAACTGTCGGATATGTGGGGGGAGGGAGTTCCAGAGCCTGGGTGCAGTGCAGCTGAATGCCCTGGCACCCATGTTGCTGAGGCGTGAGGGGGGGATGGTCAGAAGACCAGCCGAGGAGGACCGCAGGGAGCGGGAATGGTCATACTGTTATATTCTGAGTTTATGTTTCTGTCATTTTTGTACTTCGTGTATTTATTATCTGTCATGTCTCTTTATTCTGTTGTCAGCTTTGCGTTTCTCATTGTTCTGTCACGTTCTGCTCTCCCGTCTGTTATCGTTCCTGTTCCGTTTATTTCTAGATCCACTCCTTGTCTTGTCATGCACTTCGGGTGTTTAGAATTTACGGGTTTCCTCTGCCTTCGCTTATTCTCTCGTTTTCTTCTTTCCTACTTTCGTGATCGCACTTTGTATATATTAGTTAGATGTGTACAGTACTAACTAACTAATCTACTAACGTTAGGGATTTAGATTTAGTTACTAACACTACTAATCACTAATTATCTCACGCTTCCTACTACCGGCATTTCTCTCTCATTATCCTATCCCTGCTTAGTTTTCCGTTCTCTTCTCATACGCACGCAACGCTTTCTCCCTTGCGTACTCCCCTTTTACTATGCACGTGTTCGCCTGTTCTCCCAGGTCGTTTATTGTCTATATGTTTGTATGGTTCAGTGTCCGTGTCTTTACGTTTCCTCTTGTTATGTAATTATCTCTTCCCTGTGTTCCAGCCTCTCTCTCCTCGTTGTCTCACCTGATTTCTATTATGTCTCCTGTATATATGTTCAGTGTTTTCATTTCCCGTGTCAGTACGTTGATTCTATTTCCCTGAGCCTACCTTTCCTTCCAAGCCAGAGTTATTAGCATTTCCCGAGACTACCCTTTGATTACTACCCCGAGCCTGCCCAGCGATTTTGTCCTTTTGCCCTTCTGATTCCTGAGTATCGACCTTTTGACTGCCCTATTACTACTTCTCTGCCTCACGATTTTGTACCTCTGATTCCCTGATTCTGGTTTTGACCCCTGCCTGTGAATAAACAACTCTTTTGCCTAATCCCTGATCTGCGTCTGTCCTTACTGCGGTCGCCACAGGACGACTGACCAAGATGGACCCAGCAGATCCAGACCAGCTCCGCTTCGCCCGAGCAGCAAGGTGCCATGCTCGGACGGCACCAGGACCATCTGGAGCGTGTGGCTGAACACCTGCAGTCTCTCACCTCCGGTTTGGCTGAGCTACTCTCACGCTGCGAGCCCGGTCATTAACCCCGCACCCCCAGCATGCCGCGGCGCCACTTCAACCTTTGCCTTCCTCCCGCTGGTGCGCGAACCACGCCTGCCTCCTCCTGAGAGATACGCAGGTGAACCGGGAGGTTGCCGTGCGCCTCCTGACGCAGTGCCAGTTGATCTTCCAGCTGCAGCCATCCACGTTTCCCAGCGATTTATCCCTGGTCGCCTACGTCATCACCCAACTGACCGGTCGTGCCAAGTCCTGGGCTACCACCGCGTGGGGAGGGCTCTCTTCCCTGCTGTCAGAGCTTTGACCGGTTTTCCGAGGAGATGAGGAGGGTCTTCGACCGGTCTAAGCAGGGTCATGACGCGGCTCGGGAGATGCTCTACCACGCCAGGAGGGAGGGTCGGTGTCGGATTACGCCATTCGTTTCCAGACCTTGGCTAACGCCTGTGGCTGGGGAAGGAAGGCGCTGTACGACGCCTTCATCTGTGGACTCTCCGAACATCTTAAGGACGAGATCCTGACTCGTGACCTGCCAGAGTCCTTCGATGACCTTATCAGCCTTGCCATCCGCGTGACTCCCGGCTTCAGGAGCGCTGCCGCTGGCGCAGTTCCGGAGGTTTTCCCGGGTCTGGGAGGACCGGGGTCAGGTCACCGATCGGTGCCTACAACCACCCTGGAGCAGCTCCATCTACTACCCCGGAGCCTGAACCCATGCAGCTGGATCGACCCGCCTTCTCGTCAGGAGCGTGACCGCAGGATGGCCAACCGATCCTGTCTCTACTGCGGTGAGTCTGGGCACTTCATTTCCGGCTGTCCAGTAAAGCCAACACCCACTAGTTAGGAGAGGAGCACTAGTGGGTGTCATTCCAATCGAACGCTCCTTCTAAACAACGGACCTGCCTGCCGGTGACCATCGAGTGGGAGGGTCAGAGGTAGAGACCACCGCGTCATTGACTCGGGGCTGAGGAGAGCTTCCTGGATGCCGGTGCGGTCGCGAAGTGGGGGATTCCAGTTTCCAGTCTGTCTCACCCCTCATTGCCAACACACTCAACGGTCAGAGACTGGCCCAAGTTACCCAGATCAGTTCCCCTCTTACGTTGCGTATTTCCGGCAACCACCAGGAGAAGATAAGGTTGCACATTATTGACTCCCCTCACTCACCTATTGTCCTTGGCCACCCGTGGCTGGTGAAGCATAATCCGTCCGTGGAATGGAGTAGTCACAGGATTGTGGGTTGGAGCCCACAATGCCTTTTCCCAATGCCTGCAGCAAGCCCATTCATCTGTTCCGAGTCCCCTGTCTTCTGTCCCGAGTCCCCTTCTTCCGAGATGAGTCTTGACCTGTCGGTCTTTCCTTCCGAGTACCTGACCTCAAGGAGGTCTTCTCCAAGTCCCGAGCCACCTGCCTGCCCCCCACCGTCCCTAATGATTGCGCCATTGAGCTCCTGTCTGGCGCTACCCTCCTAGGGGCGTCTTTTCTCCTTGTCCCGCCCCGAGACGGAGGCCATGAACACTTACCTTCAGGAGTCCTTGACCGCTGGCCTCATTCGGCCATCTCATCACCCGCTGGAGCGGGTTCTTCTTCGTGGGGAAGAAGGACGGTTCTCTTCGCCCCTGTATTGATTACCGTCGCTCAACGACATCACCGCCAAGAATCGCTACCCTCTCCCCTCATGACGTCCGCATTTGAACAACTTCAGGGAGCTACCGTCTTCACGAAGTTGGACCTGCGCAACGCCTACCACCTGGTGCGCATTCGTGAGGGGGATGAGTGGAAGACGGCGTTCAATACTCCGACAGGTCACTGGGAGTACCTGGTAATGCCCTTTGGGTTAACCAATGCCCCTGCCGTTTTCCAGGCGTTGATCAACGATGTCCTCAGGGATTTCATTAATCAGTTTTGTTTTGTCTACCTGGACGATATCCTTATTTTTTCCAAAACTATGGAGGAACATGTCACCCAGGTCCGCAGAGTTCTACAGCGTCTCCCTTGAGAACAGGCTCTTTGTGAAGCCAGAGAAATGTGACTTCCATTGTCACACCACCACCTTCCTGGGCTTCACATCTCGGCGGGAGCATCCAAATGGATCCACGCAAGATCAAGGCTGTCTTGACTGGCCCCAGCCAGAGTCCCGGAAGGAGTTACAGCGCTTTTTGGGCTTCGCCAACTTCTACAGAAGGTTCATCAGGAACTACAGCACCATTGCTGCTCCACTCACCGCCCCTCACCTCCATCAAGATCCGGTTTCACTGGAATCCTCAAGCTGAACTAGCTTTCCGGTCACTTAAACAACGCTTCACTTCTGACCCCATTCTCATTCACCCTGATCCCACCGCCCAGTTTATCGTCGAGGTCGACGCTTCCAACATTGGGGCAGGTGCCATCCTTTCCCAACGCTCCGCCAAGGACAGGAAGGTTCATCCCTGCGCCTTCTATTCCCATCGCCTCAGCCCTACGGAGCAGAACTACGACATTGGCAACAGGGAACTGCTCGCAGTCAAGCTTGCCTTGGAGGAGTGGAGGCACTGGCTGGAGGGGGCTGAAGTTCCTTTTCTGGTCTGGACAGACCACAAGAACCTGGAGTACCTGCAGACTGCCAAGAGACTCAATTCCCGCCAGGCTCGTTGGTCGCTTCTTCTTTCGAGATTCAATTTTGTTCTCTCTTATCGACCTGGATCCAAAAACACTAAGCCTGATGCCCTTTCGCCTTTCAACCCGTATCCAGGGTTTCCGCTCGACACCATCCTGCCTCAATGCGCTATCAACAGCGTTCAACTTCGCATTGAGGCAACAGTGCGCTCCGCCTTTGAGGGTGAGGCCGGCCCCAGTCGCTGTCCTCGAACCGCTCGTGCCCAGTTCTGTCCGATCCCAGGTGCTTCAGTGGGGTCACTCCTCTCGCCTGTCATGTCACCCTGGCATAAACAGGACTATGTCTTTTATCCAGAGACGTTTTTGGTGGCCTGCCATGGTCCAGGACGTTAGGAGTTTTATTTCTGCCTGCTCTGTCTGTGCCCAGAATAAGGTTTCCCATCAGCATCCCTCTGGTTTGTTACAGCCCCTACCCATCCCTCACCGCCCTTGGTCCCACATAGCTCTGGATTTTGTTACGGGTTTACCCTCCTCCAACAGCAACACCACCATTATGACGGTTATTGATCGTTTTTCTAAGGCTGTTCATTTTGTCCCCTTACCCAAGCTTCCCTCTGCCAAGGAGACAGCCACCTCATTATCCAACACGTTTTTCGTTTACATGGCATCCCCAGTAATATTGTTTCTGACAGAGGTCCCCAGTTTATCGCCAGGTTTTGGAAGGCTTTTGTTTACTCCTTGGTTCTTCCGTCAGTCTTTCCTCAGGTTTCCATCCCCAATCTAATGGCCAGACAGAGCGGGCTAATCAGGTTATTGAAACCGTTCTGCGTGCTTGTGCTCGGAACCCATCCTCTTGAGCCAACATCTTCCTGGGCAGAGTATGCCATCAACTCCCAAACCTCTTCCTCATCCCGTATGTCCCCCTTGAATGCTGCCTTGGTTACCAACCACCCTTATTCCCTAGCCAGGAGAGGGAGGTGGGTGTCCCTCTGCCGAGGCGTTCATCCGTAGATGCCGACGCACCTGGAACCTCACACGCCGCAACCTCCTCCGAGCCAGCGCCCGCATGAAGGAGACGGCGGACAAGGGACGCTCCAAGGCTCCCGTTACCGGGTTGGGCAGCGGGTCTGGTTGACCACCAGGGACATTCCCCTCAGAATGGACCACCGCAAACTCGCACCCTCGCTTTATTGGCCCTTCCCCATTTCCAGAATTATCAGTCCCACTGCCGTTGTTTTGAAGTTACCCCACACCATGCGTCGTATTCACCCCACCTTCCATGTTTCCGCCTCAAGCCCTTGTAACCCACCCTTTGTGTCCCGCCCCTGAGCCACCCCCACCCCCCGCCTTATTGATGGTGGAGATGCCTACACGGTCCGTAAGATTTTGGACGTTCGCCGCAGGGGCCGTGGTCGCCCAATACCTGGTGGACTGGGAGGGCTACGGTCCCGAGGAACGATCTGGGTCCCATCCCGGTTCATATTGACAAAACCCTTATCAGAGAGACTTTGAGTGTTCCCGAGCTGTCTGAGATTCTGCCATGTGTTTTGACCCTGCCTGTCTGAGATTCTGCCCGTGCCTTTACCCTGCCTGTCTGAGATTCTGCCTTGTGTTTTGACCCCTGCCTGTTCTGAGATCCCGCCACGTGCTTTGCCCCCGTTCTGCCTGGCTTTCCCTGCGTCTTGTTTGTTTATCTGTTTTTGTTGTTCCTCCTGTTAAATGCCAAGAGGCGTTTCTTAGGGGGGGGTCCTGTTATATTCTGAGTTTATGTTTCTGTCATTTTTGTACTTCGTGTATTTATTATCTGTCATGTCTCTTTATTCTGTTGTCAGCTTTATGCGTTTCTCATTGTTCTGTCACGTTCTGCTCTCCCGTCTGTTATCGTTCCTGTTCCGTTTATTTCTAGATCCACTCCTTGTCTTGTCATGCACTTCGGGTGTTTAGAATTTACGGGTTTCCTCTGCCTTCGCTTATTCTCTCGTTTTCTTCTTTCCTACTTTCGTGATCGCAGACTTTGTATATATTAGTTAGATGTGTACAGTACTAACTAACTAATCTACTAACGTTAGGGATTTAGATTTAGTTACTAACACTACTAATCACTAATTATCTCACGCCTACTACCGGGCATTTCTCTCTCTCATTATCCTATCCCTGCTTAGTTTTCCGTTTCTCTCCTCATACGCACGCAACGTTTCTCCTTGCGTACCTCCTTTTACTATGCACGTGTCTGCCTGTTTCTCCCAGGTCGTTTTTATTGTCTATATGTTTGTATGGTTCAGTGTCCGTGTCTTACGTTTCCCTCTTGTTATGTAATTATCTCTTCCCTGTGTTCCAGCCTCTCTCTCCTCGTTGTCTCACCTGATTTCTATTATGTCTCCCTGTATATATGTTCAGTGTTTTCATTTCCCGTGTCAGTACGTTGATTCTATTTCCCTGAGCCTACCTTTCCGAAGCCAGAGTTATTAGCATTTCCCGAGACTACCCTTTGATTACTACCCCGAGCCTGCCCAGCGATTTTGTCCTTTTGCCCTTCTGATTCCTGAGTATCGACCTTTTGACTGCCCTATTACTACTTCTCTCTGCCTCACGATTTTGTACCTCTGATTCCCTGATTCTTGGTTTTGACCCCTGCCTGTGAATAAACAACTCTTTTGCCTAATCCCTGATCTGCGTCTGGGTCCTTACCGCGGTCGTCACAGGGCGTACTGACCAAGATGGACCCAGCAGATCCAGACCAGCTCCGCTTCGCCTCGAGCAGCAAGGTGCCATGCTCGGACGGCACCAGGACCATCTGGAGCGTGTGGCTGAACACCTGCAGTCTCTCACCTCCGGTTTGGCTGAGCTTACTCTCACGCTGCGAGCTCGGTCATTAACCCCGCACCCCAGCATGCCGCGGCGCCACTTCAACCCGAGCCTTCCTCCGCGCTGGTGCGCGAACCACGTCTGCCTCCTCCTGAGAGATACGCAGGTGAACCGGAGGTTGCCGTGCGTTCTGACGCAGTGCCAGTTGATCTTCCAGCTGCAGCCATCCACGTTCCCAGCGATTTATCCCGGGTCGCCTACGTCATCACCCAACTGACCGGTCGTGCCAAGTCCTGGGCTACCACCGCGTGGGAGGGCTCTCTTCCCTGCTGTCAGAGCTTTGACCGGTTTTCCGAGGAGATGAGGAGGGTCTTCGACCGGTCTAAGCAGGGTCATGACGCGGCTCGGGAGATGCTCTACCTACGCCAGGAGGGAGGGTCGGTGTCGGATTACGCCATTCGTTTCCAGACCTTGGCTAACGCCTGTGCACAGGGAAGGAAGGCGCTGTACGACGCCTTCATCTGTGGACTCTCCGAACATCTTAAGGACGAGATCCTGACTCGTGACCTGCCAGAGTCCTTCGATGACCTTATCAGCCTTGCCATCCGCGTGGACTCCCGGCTTCAGGAGCGTCGTCGCTGGCGCAGTTCCGGAGGTTTTCCGGGTCTGGGAGGACCGGGGTCAGGTCACCGATCGGTGCCTACAACCACCCTGGAGCAGCTCCATCTACTACCCCCGGAGCCTGAACCCATGCAGCTGGATCGACCCGCCTTTCTCGTCAGGAGCGTGACCGCAGGATGGCCAACCGATCCTGTCTCTACTGCGGTGAGTCTGGGCACTTCATTTCCGGCTGTCCAGTAAGCCAACACCCACTAGTTAGGAGAGGAGCACTAGTGGGTGTCATTCCAATCGAACGCTCCTCTAAACAACGGACCTGCCTGCCGGTGACCATCGAGTGGGAGGGTCAGAGGCGAGACCACCGCGCTCATTGACTCGGGGCTGAGGAGAGCTTCCTGGATGCCGGTGCGGTCGCGAAGTGGGGATTCCAGTTTCCAGTCTGTCTCACCCCCTCATTGCCAACACACTCAACGGTCAGAGACTGGCCCAAGTTACCCAGATCAGTTCCCCTCTTACGTTGCGTACTTCCGGCAACCACCAGGAGAAGATAAGGTTGCACATTATTGACTCCCTCACTCACCTATTGTCCTTGGCCACCCGTGGCTGGTGAAGCATAATCCGTCCGTGGAATGGAGCAGTCACAGGATTGTGGGTTGGAGCCCACAATGCCTTTCCCAATGCCTGCAGCAAGCCCATTCATCTGTTCCGAGTCCCCTGTCTTCTGTCCCGAGTCCCTTTCTTCCGAGATGAGTCTTGACCTGTCGGTCTTTCCTTCCGAGTACCTGGACCTCAAGGAGGTCTTCTCCAAGTCGAGCCACCTGCCTGCCCCCACCGTCCCTATGATTGCGCCATTGAGCTCCTGTCTGGCGCTACCCTCCTAGGGGCGTCTTTTTCTCCTTGTCCCGTCCCGAGACGGAGGCCATGAACACTTACCTTCAGGAGTCCTTGACCGCTGGCCTCATTCGGCCATCCTCATCACCCGCTGGAGCGGGTTCTTCTTCGTGGGGAAGAAGGACGGTTCTCTTCGTCCCTGTATTGATTACCGTTCGCTCAACGACATCACCGTCAAGAATCGCTACCCTCTCCCCCCTGAGCGTCCGCATTTGAACAACTGAGGAGCTACCGTCTTCACGAAGTTGGACCTGCGCAACGCCTACCACCTGGTGCGCATTCGTGAGGGGGATGAGTGGAAGACGGCGTTCAATACTCCGACAGGTCACTGGGAGTACCTGGTAATGCCCTTTGGGTTAACCAATGCCCCTGCCGTTTTCCAGGCGTTGATCAACGATGTCCTCAGGGATTTCATTAATCAGTTTTGTTTTGTCTACCTGGACGATATCCTTATTTTTTCCAAAACTATGGAGGAACATGTCACCCAGGTCCGCAGAGTTCTACAGCGTCTCTTGAGAACAGGCTCTTTGTGAAGCCAGAGAAATGTGACTTCCATTGTCACACCACCACCTTCCTGGGCCGTCATCTCGGCGGGGAGCATCCAAATGGATCCACGCAAGATCAAGGCTGTCTTGACTGGCCCCAGCCAGAGTCCGGGAAGGAGTTACAGCGCTTTTTGGGCTTCGCCAACTTCTACAGAAGGTTCATCAGGAACTACAGCACCATTGCTGCTCCACTCACCGCCTCACACCTCCATCAAGATCCGGTTTCACTGGAATCCTCAAGCTGAACTAGCTTTCCGGTCACTTAAACAACGCTTCACTTCTGACCCCATTCTCATTCACCCTGATCCCACCGCCCAGTTTATCGTCGAGGTCGACGCTTCCAACATTGGGGCAGGTGCCATCCTTTCCCAACGCTCCGCCAAGGACAGGAAGGTTCATCCCTGCGCCTTCTATTCCCATCGCCTCAGCCCTACGGAGCAGAACTACGACATTGGCAACAGGGAACTGCTCGCAGTCAAGCTTGCCTTGGAGGAGTGGAGGCACTGGCTGGAGGGGCTGAAGTTCCTTTTCTGGTCTGGACAGACCACAAGAACCTGGAGTACCTGCAGACTGCCAAGAGACTCAATTCCCGCCAGGCTCGTTGGTCGCTCTTCTTTTCGAGATTCAATTTTGTTCTCTCTTATCGACCTGGATCCAAAAACACTAAGCCTGATGCCCTTTCTCGCCGTTTCGAACCCGTATCCAGGGTTTCCGTTCGGACACCATCCTGCCTCAATGCGCTATCAACAGCGTTCAACCGCATTGAGGCAACAGTGCAACTCCGCCTTGGAGGGTGAGGCCGGCCCCAGTCGCTGTCCTCGAACCGCCTCTTCGTGCCCAGTTCTGTCCCGATCCCAGGTGCTTCAGTGGGGTCACTCCTCTCGCCTGTCATGTCACCCTGGCATAAACAGGACTATGTCTTTTATCCAGAGACGTTTTTGGTGGCCTGCCATGGTCCAGGGACGTTAGGAGTTTTATTTCTGCCTGCTCTGTCTGTGCCCAGAATAAGGTTTCCCATCAGCATCCCTCTGGTTTTGTTACAGCCCCTACCCATCCCTCACCGCCCTTGGTCCCACATAGCTCTGGATTTTGTTACGGGTTTACCCTCCTCCAACAGCAACACCACCATTATGACGGTTATTGATCGTTTTTCTAAGGCTGTTCATTTTGTCCCCTTACCCAAGCTTCCCTCTGCCAAGGAGACAGCCACCCTCATTATCCAACACGTTTTTCGTTTACATGGCATCCCCAGTAATATTGTTTCTGACAGAGGTCCCCAGTTTATCGCCAGGTTTTGGAAGGCTTTTTGTTTCTCCTTGGTTCTTCCGTCAGTCTTTCCTCAGGTTTCCATCCCCAATCTAATGGCCAGACAGAGCGGGCTAATCAGGTTATTGAAACCGTTCTGCGGTGCTTGTGCTCTCGAACCCATCCTCTTGGAGCCAACATCTTCCCTGGGCAGAGTATGCCATCAACTCCCAAACCTCTTCCTCATCCCGTATGTCCCCCTTTGAATGCTGCCTTGGTTACCAACCACCCTTATTCCCTAGCCAGGAGGGAGGTGGGTGTCCCTCTGCCGAGGCGTTCATCCGTAGATGCCGACGTACCTGGAACCTCACACGCCGCAACCTCCTCCGAGCCAGCGCCCGCATGAAGGAGAGACGGCGGACAAGGACGCTCCAAGGCTCCCGTTGCCGGGTTGGGCAGCGGGTCTGGTTGACCACCAGGGACATTCCCTCAGAATGGACCACCGCAAACTCGCACCCGCTTTATTGGCCCCTTCCCATTTCCAGAATTATCAGTCCCACTGCCGTTGTTTTGAAGTTACCCCACACCATGCGTCGTATTCACCCCACCTTCCATGTTTCCCGCCTCAAGCCCCTTGTAACCCACCCTTTGTGTCCCGCCCCTGAGCCACCCCCACCCCCCCGCCTTATTGATGGTGGAGATGCCTACACGGTCCGTAAGATTTTGGACGTTCGCCGCAGGGGCCGTGGTCGCCAATACCTGGTGGACTGGGAGGGCTACGGTCCCGAGGAACGTATCTGGGTCCCATCCCGGTTCATATTGGACAAAACCCTTATCAGAGACTTTGAGTGTTCCCGAGCTGTCTGAGATTCTGCCATGTGTTTTGACCCTGCCTGTCTGAGATTCTGCCCCGTGCCTTTACCCTGCCTGTCTGAGATTCTGCCTTGTGTTTTGACCCTGCCTGTTCTGAGATCCCGCCACGTGCTTTGCCCCGTTCTGCCTGGCTTTCCCTGCGTCTTGTTTGTTTATCTGTTTTTGTTGTTCCTCCTGTTAAATGCCAAGAGGCGTTTCTTAGGGGGGGGGTCCTGTTATATTCTGAGTTTATGTTTCTGTCATTTTTGTACTTCGTGTATTTATTATCTGTCATGTCTCTTTATTCTGTTGTCAGCTTTGCGTTTCTCATTGTTCTGTCACGTTCTGCTCTCCCGTCTGTTATCGTTCCTGTTCCGTTTATTTCTAGATCCACTCCTTGTCTTGTCATGCACTTCGGGTGTTTAGAATTTACGTTTTTCTCTGCCTTCTTATTCTCTCGTTTTCTTCTTTCCTACTTTCGTGATCGCACTTTGTATATATTAGTTAGATGTGTACAGTACTAACTAACTAATCTACTAACGTTAGGGATTTAGATTTAGTTACTAACACTACTAATCACTAATTATCTCACGCTTCCTACTACCGGCATTTCTCTCTCTCATTATCCTATCCCTGCTTAGTTTTCCGTTCTCTCCTCATACGCACGCAACGTTTCTCCTTGCGTACCTCCCCTTTACTATGCACGTGTCTGCCTGTTCTCCCAGGTCGTTTATTGTCTATATGTTTGTATGGTTCAGTGTCCGTGTCTTACGTTTCCCTCTTGTTATGTAATTATCTCTTCCCTGTGTTCCAGCCTCTCTCTCCTCGTTGTCTCACCTGATTTCTATTATGTCTCCCTGTATATATGTTCAGTGTTTTCATTTCCCCGTGTCAGTACGTTGATTCTATTTCCCTGAGCCTACCTTTCCGAAGCCAGAGTTATTAGCATTTCCCGAGACTACCCTTTGATTACTACCCCGAGCCTGCCCAGCGATTTTGTCCTTTTGCCCTTCTGATTCCTGAGTATCGACCTTTTGACTGCCCTATTACTACTTCTCTCTGCCTCACGATTTTGTACCTCTGATTCCCTGATTCTTGGTTTTGACCCCTGCCTGTGAATAAACAACTCTTTTGCCTAATCCCTGATCTGCGTCTGGGTCCTTACTGCGGTCGTCACACATACTCCTGGAGCAGATCAGAGATATAAGTGGGAGCTAGGTTGTGAAGGGCTGTGTAGGTTGTGAAGTCGCGCAGGAGGGTTTTGAATTAAATCCGGTATTGCACAGGGAGCCAGTGTAGTTGGATGAGAATGGGTGTGATGTGATCACTGGACTTGGTGTGGGTGATGATACATGCAGCTGAATTTTGAATGAGGAGAGGGGCACAGGGCTCAATGGTGATGTTGGGGTTATGGGCTTTGGATAGTGTGGATTTGGAGCCAATGAGTAAGGACACACTGTGTGATGCCAAATATTAACATATTACACTGAAACTGTTAAAAGTTGAAAAGCCTTAATAGACTCACATGTATCGAAGCACTGAGGTAAACCCCAGTTAAAGGATGCATCGGTCAGTTATAACAGGCAATCATCAAATCCTGAAAGCAAGTCTTCAAAAGTAAGTGCCTGCCTATCCAAATGTACCAGACTGCTTGTGAAATAAAAATAATAAATAGGGACTATGGCATTTAGAAAAGAGGCTTTACAGTCCTGTGACTAGCCAACCCAAGCTCTCCAGGCTGACCAGTATGGGGCGACGGTTTTTGTGGGGTCCAACAGCCCCCTCTGGCGTTGATTCGGACATCTTTTTTTCTCACAGGCCTGACATTCAGAGACAACACCCTCCAACTCTGCCATAAGTCCTAACCACAGAGGCCATTTTTATCAGTGGAGTGAGTTTGTTCACACTGTTGCATGAGCGCCTAGCTCCTTATGATTGCGTGCTGATAATGCACATACACACATTTGAAAATCCTACTTTAAATTGTTCTGACCCTTCCGTGGCAGCTACCAGCTGTCAGACGCTGAACTGAGCCCAACTATCACACACCACGGACAATCTAATTTCTTAATTCATTCTTTAAATCGGCCTGCTAAAATAGAACTGCTTCACTGGCACAGTAATACATCAGTACCACAGTAGTTTCTTGTACAAAGGTGTGACACTGGGAGAGGTGGAGGGAGGAGTAGAGAGGGCTGCGCCTCCCTTTTGGCTGCTGTCAGGTGTTCCTGTTCCCTCCCACAGCCTGGAGAGGACTACAGGGCCTTGGACAGCAACGACCTCACTTACAGGCAGGCTCACCTGAGGCTAATGAGCAATCAACTCAGCTGTGAGCCATTGCCTCCGTTAAGCCATTATAAAAGCACAGCCTGCCATGCCTGATGGGAGATTTTTGGGGGGCATGGAGGCAGAAGTACTGTTTTTTTGGTTGCTGTTTCCCTCTATTGAATCGTTTTTTAGTTAAATGCTTTATCTTCGTGTTTTGTTTTAATTGTTTGAAAAAGGGTAATAAATTGGCCGTTGGCCTATTAGAACTCAATCTTTTGTTTGGTCTTTCATCCACTCACCACCTGGCATGGTGGCCACCCCTGCCACCTTGCTACAAAAGGATGAACCTATCTAGTTTAATTTGCTAGAGTAAATACATGAGAAAGTCTTCCCATAGGTGTTATCCTCTTAAACAAACTTTGTATTTGAGCACCATAAATGTTGGTGAACCTTTGTGCAAAGTGTTATCATTCATAATATTGAATAGATATATTTGCTATATGAATTTTTCTAAATATTCTTTAGCTATTTTATGTTTTGCACACAAATATTTGTTGATGTATTTTATGTTATAGTGTGGACATTCTGTGACTATAGGCATTCGGGTCATTTTACATACATTAAGCACTATTCATACTTGCAAGCAGACAGGTAACGTATTGAAACAGTGACTAAAAACAATGGATTTTTTGAAGAACAGATACAATACCACCCTAAGAACGTTTATTTAAAAAAGAGAGGAAATGTCCCTTTCTTGTAAAGAAGTCACATTCACAATTAAAATAAGGTCAAATCAAATGAGCAGGGCAGGCTGCTTAATTGCGAGCTTCAACTTTTGGATCTAAGACAACTTATTTTGGTGACTTGCTGTGCAGTTATCCCCAAACCTTGAAAGTTTCCTGCCACTATAAACACATGAAAGGGGTATGAAGAGTATTTGTAATGTTTTTTTCTGCCAATTGAAAACTCAGTGTGGTTCTCTTGAGTTTACGTGGTCAGGTTGGACTATCAGTTGCCATTTATATCAGTTCCGCAAAATGGTAATTCCTTCATTTAAAAAAGTGTCATGTGTGTAACTACCTGAACATGCCACTTGTTGTATGTTCCTACCCACATTGCTATGTTGTATTGTCTTAAAATTCCATAGATTTGGCTGTCATAATTGTATAAATGTCAAAATGTTGGGGCAGGATACATTTGCATCGAGAACTTGCTCTTAAAGATTCAAGACCAACACTCAAATCAGATTGATTTCGACGTCTAATGTTATGCACCGTCATTGACAGATATTTTTATGCAATCCATAAACACTGCAGAAATACCAGATGACTGGAAGCAGGTTAGTATAATTCCAATATATAAGAAGGGGGACCGATACTGGATTGTATTATTAGGGACAAGTTGGAATCATTTGTGAAAATAATACTATTTTATGGGAGAGCCAACATGGTTTTCTCAAAGGGAGGTCATGTCTAACAAACCTCCTGGACTTTTTTGAACAGGCTACAAAGTGTGTTGATCTGAACCAGGCTTATGATATTATATATTTGGACTTTCAAAAAGCATTTGACAAGGTACTACATGAGAGGCTCATTATTCAAATTAATTCAGTAGGAATTTCAGGAGTTGTTTCAGAGTGGGTTCAAAATTGGCTACAAGGGCAAATACAAAGAGTAACAGTATGTGGGGCCGTATCTGACCTATAGGTGCTGTGGGCAGTGGAGTACCACAGGGATCGGTGCTGGGACCTCTGCTCTGAGAAATAAAAACACAAGACAGGAGTATTTTATGGGAGGATAAAAATGTATAGGTGTTCAATTTGAAAAAGACTTAGACTTTGATCAACTACAATTCCTATCTGCATCAAAGCAGTGTGCTACAGCAGTGAAAAAGGCCAACAGGATGCTGGGATACATAGGCTAGCAAAACGCATTGAGTATAAATCAAAGGTTATATTAATGTTATATAATGCCTTTGTCAGACCTCACTTAACGAGTACTGTGTGCAGTTCCGCACTACAAGAAAGCCTATAGAAGCTCTTGAAAAAGTTCAAATAAGGGCAACTAAATTGATACCTAGTATGAAAGGTAAAGGTTATGAGGATAGACTTAAGGCACTCAATCTATTTAAGGTTAGCAAACAGAGACTAAAAGGGATTAACAAAGTGAACTACCAAAGATTTTTTAAGATAGGTGGGGTCAGCAGAACAAGAGGCCACAGGTGGAAATTAGTTAGGCAAATTCCGCACGGATATTAGGACGTCTTTCTTTACACAGTTATCAGTGCCTGGAACAGCTTGCCAGGTCGAGTAGTAGAGACAGAAACACTTGGGCTATTCAAGTCTGTGCTAGATGCAGTAGGCTACTAGATACTCTTTAGGACATGATGAGCCTAGATGGGCTGAACGGCCCGTTCTCGTCATTATGTATTCTTATTGCACCAAAACATGCCTACATACGGCTATAATACAGATACTAGCTAGCTAGCATGCTAACCCCAATCCCTGATAACTGCACCGCAGTTTAGTATGACGAGTCATTCCAGGTGCATTAACTCACGTTAAGAATTCATTAAATTAACGAAGGAAAACGCTTAACTTCGCCATTACAATCTAGCTTATTCACGCAAAATAGCTTAGCTAGCTTGCAAGCGCATCATCTAACGTCAGATAAGCTTACTTTCGGTTACAAAAGCTTCTTCGTCCAGGAAAGCTCAAGGCGTCCGAGAATGCACGATTCCAGAACTAAAGTGGATTTCGTTATTGTTTATTTCCCGTAAAAACAAAGTAGCCGTCCGACTATCGGCTCTCCCTTGTGTTTTTCCGGGAAAAACTGGGCTTGTCCTGTGTGAAACCCTATTCCACAGATCTCCATGGAGACCAGACAGAATAGCCATTTGATCTTTAGCTTTTTGGTGGATCGACCCGCCCAAAACCAACCAGCATGTGCAACGTATCACAGTGTCAGTTGCTAAAGTTTCCTTCCATATATGGACATGGAAGTGAAACGAAATCGCGTGCCATGCAACGCAAGGAATGCAAACACTCTGACGTAATTCACTTCACGCTCTGGGCCAAGTAATACGATAATTTATAGAAAACAGAGGGGTGTCTAGGCAAAGGTTCACCAATGAAAATAATTATACAACCAAGCCATATCGTGTGCATTCTTTTAATGACCAGCGTATTTGAAATCTTGTGTGAATTTTCACTTGGATCTAGAGAACATTTAATGACCAGGAGGTTTATATGAATCCCTTACATTAAGTTAACACCTTGGACTTATTAGTCATCTGTATGAATGGTATTGCATATCCAAGAAAAAAAACACTGAAGAAAAGAATAGGCTAATATTTGTTAGTCCTGACAGATTTATTTTAGAATAAATAGATATAAATACTGTGGCAGCCCCAGGGGGACCACATATACTGAAAGATGTATGCATTCACTACTGTAAGTCGCTTTGGATAAAAGCGTCTGCTAAATGGCATATATTACAAGGAAATGGCTGCCTGGCCTCCAACACATGGGAGCCCGAGAACACTACATTTCCCAGCAGGCCACAGTCACACCTGAACCGAGTCAAGGCAATGGGACTAACGACCAGCTGAAAGCCATTTCGAGGCCTATTTAAAGGGCTGATTTCCATCACACTTGGAGAGGAGTAGGAATGTGTTTGGGAAGGAGTTGCTAAGTGTGTTTGTAAGTAGAGAACCTGTGAAGTCTTATTGATCAGCCAGGATTTGGAAAGAGTGTTGGAGTGTTGGAGTGTTGGAGTGTTGGAGTGTTGGAGTGTTGGAGTGTTGGAGTGTTGGAGTGTTGGAGTGTTGGAGTGTTGGAGTGTTGGAGTGTTGGAGTGTTGGAGTGTTGGAGTGTTGGAGTGTTGGAGTGTTGGAGTGTTGGAGTGTTGGAGTGTTGGAGTGTTGGAGTGTTGGAGTGTTGGAGTGTTGGAGTGTTGGAAGGCCCCCATTGGATATCGAATACGGACTGGATTACGGAACTGAACTGGATTTGTGGACTGGATTTTGGACATTGACAACGAACTAAGGATTGCGGACTTTGTGTTTGTATTCCCCCGAAGACCCCACCCTTTGTTTTGTGTTGTCCAGTATTAGTTTAATAAATTATCATTTTGTTTTGAATACTGCCTCCTCTGTGTTCTTAAACTTGCCTACGCCCTCTGCAAGGTCCGTGTGTGTCGCCCCAACCCCCGGGGACACCACAATAGATTATAATACATACATATAAATGAAATATCTGAGCCCCATTCAAAGTAATCCAAACTCTTCCTACATTTTGCACAAGTGCAGTTGTCAAGTTGTTAAAAAAAGTTACACTCTATTTGAAAAAAAGAGTAAAGTATTGGGTTTTTTTCTTCAATTAACTTACACATCTGGAATTTGTTATCATTCTGCGAATGTTCCAATAGACTGATTGTGCAATAGTACACAAACTTTCAGGTTTGCACAGTCTGCAAGACTTGGCAGAAATTTTTACATTCTGCACCTGGTTTCGAGCTGGTCGCTCTATACAAATAATCATAAATAAATGTGAATTATTGGCTTTTTAAAAGTTATTGAAATGTTTACACAAGGGTTGTCCTCTCAACAAAGGAAAAGGGGAATTTTCCTTCTTTCCAGTTGGTTATAAGCAATTCATCTTTTTCTTTATGCTTTTGTTATGGTCAGTGTCTGAGACAGGGCAGTGGTTGTATATCATTCCAATTCATTTTACATAATATATGTTATCATTTTGGATAAAGAGCTTAATGCTAGACACTTATAAAGAGATAATAAACCTGGGACACAGACCATTGCTTGAAATATATTTAATGATAATAGTAAGCAATTAATGCTCATCTTTTTTGCACTTGACAAACAAGTCAACTTTGAAGGTAGAAAAATAAACTATGTCATAAAATTCATCTTGACAGATTATGTAGCAGACAAAATGTTTTCATGGAAAACTGAACATTTTAAAATGACAGGAAATCACAGAACAGTATGTTATTCATGCAAATACAGTAAATGTCATGTGTACTCTTAGACACTATATTCAGTTTTGCACATTAACATTAAATTCAAGTGAAGCACAAAACAGGACACCACAGATCTAGCATCAGACCAAAACATAAGGATATTTTCAAATTCGATGGCACCTCTCTGCATGCTTGTAATACTTGTAAATACTTAACATCTCTGTCAGGGATATTAATAGCCATGCTTTTACCCACGCCAATCTGTTCGGAAGAAGGTAACACTGGTTTGACCACAGTAAACATTTCATGAATGCAACATTTGGATCAAAGGCTTGATCACATCAAATAACAGACACAATGTTGCGTTGGGTGGGATCAGATCTCATTGACAGATCACATCGAAAGGTAATCTCCACGCACCATCTAATTGATTATCTTTAAAGACATTAACATTACAAAGCCAACAGGGTGGGAGAGTTTAGAATATCTATTGCCAGGTCGGTTCTGTCCTCTTCGCCTTTGCAGCTCTCGCCTTCATCAGCCGAAGGGTCAAACTCCGGGTAGGTGAACGAGAACAGTGAGAGGTAGCCAGTGCAGGAGGGGGTAGAACTCATAACAGGGGTGCTAAGGGGCTCCAGGTCGCTGGACACAGACCTGTAGAGGGTCTCCCAGTCCGTGGCCCCCAACGACCCACTCAAGTCCACGTCTGGGACGGACCGTGCCGTCTCCGTTGAGACCTTCCCCAGGCTGGGGAGCAGATTGTCTAGGGGCTCGTCCTTCGTGTCAAGGGGGGGCTCCAGGTCACTGATGCTTGCAGCTGCGCTGGAGCACAGCAGGATGTTAGAGTTTCCGGAGATGGCAGTAGTTGGGGGGATGCTTGATCCGTCCAGTTCCTGGAGTGGGGCTGCTTCCGATGCACTGCCCTCTGGGAGCTTGCCATCCTCCAGGATGGAGAGAAGCTGGGGGGATCCTAGGGGTTCCTGGAAGACTCCCTCTGGTTCATCATCGATGATCTTACAGGCTGGTCTGTGGGCAGCCAGGATGAGCTCCAGCCTCTCTTTCTCTTTCTGGAGTCCAGCAATTTCTGCCTGTAGAGCCGCCTTGTCATCTTCCAGCTTGTCAGTTTCCTGCAGACGGGATGGGAGGGAATTGAGCACTAATGAGTATCACTCATGAGCACTCCCTTCCGCGTTGCCGGTCACAGCTGCTGCGATTTCATATGACAGTGGCGGGTTCACTTACGGCTTGCAGAGTGTCGGTGAGCTCCTTCCTTCTGTTGCGACACTTTGCCGCGGCTATTTTGTTCCTCTCCCTCCTGATCTTCTTCCTCTCTTCCTCTTCCGGTGAGAGCTGTTTCATTCACAAAATAATCACAATTATTATCCTGAGCAATCTTGCCATTTCATCTCCGAAGCCTTGACTTCCGGAGCCAATTTATTTTTCTTAGGAAAGAGTGGCAAATGTATCCTTGGCTAAGTGCATCTAAAAATAGACCATTGTTGCAGACTCACCATGAGCTGAATATAAATTGGGCGCCTGTGCCCAAAGCACAGCTCTGAAGCATTAGAATGGAAAGGCTGCACTGTCGGCAGTTCACCGGGTGGTTTAAAAAAAGGAAAAAAGATTTTTGAACGAAGCTACTGTGCATCAAATGCTTAGCTTGTGATTGGACTTTAAGTCTGCAGGGTTTATCTAGATAAACAGGCATTGCAGTGAAAAGGAGGTAAAATTACCTGCTCATTCTTCGCCTTCCTGACAGTGGTCTGTCCCCTGCCCCCACCTGCTTTGTGAGTTCCCTGCATGGAGCTCAGTTCCTTATGGGATTGAGCGATGGATGTAATCATGGTTGGCTGGACCATCCACTGCAAGTCCGGGGTAGTTGAAATTGCAGTCACCGTTGGTACAAAGGGAGACCCAGATGCATCTATTTCAGAACAGAATTCCTGCAGAATAGCATAACAGATTTGAACTATTACATAAATATACATACATTAAATGGAACATGACTTTATTGTTTTATTGCAGTGGTTACCAAAACATTTAAGAAAATATTATTAATACTGCTATGTATTGCTAAATACATGTTTGGTGCATTGTGCATTATACGTCTAGGCATATTGCATGCATACACATACGTGCGCATATATATGTATCCACATCCCGATCAATATAAGGCTTTTAAACGTCCGCTGACGTCAACACTGACGCAAAATTACCGTGGAGTCTCCTAATTGTTTTATTATTATATTTTTCCCAGGGAACAAACTTGACCCTTTGGAGGGCACAGACAGCAAACAAGAACTATACCATCATGTGCATTTCACACCATTAAGGAAACGTCGAGCATGATTGGAGATGTTGCATTATAAAGTATGTTTCATTCTGAGGTTATGGTTCTACACCCCCGCCCCCTCCCCATCACCACCACCACCACCGCCACGAATGTCACAACACAGATATGAATCTCACTATAAACAACATATTTTCAGTCAAAATAATACAGTACACCTTCAGTGCACTAAAACATATTTCTGTAGACTGTGCAGTTTGCATATAAGTATATACATGCATCCTTGGGTGTCGATGAGGCGCGACTAGCAAATGGCTTTTTATAGCCAAAGGCTATAATTGCAATTGTGTAGTTATTACGATAATTACTAAACTTAGTTTTTTATCAATGGGACAGCAGAACTCGTTTTTCTCCTTACTGTGTGAACTCTATACTATTGTGCGCTACATAATTGATCGTCAGAAAAATAAACATTGCGTAAATTCAAGAACCATTATTATAACCATAATTTTGTGTTCTTACAGTACCTGCTGTGTACTCTCCATTGGTGAAGCAGAGGTGCCAGGAAACGAATCATCTGGAGACTGCTGGTTGTACGTGAGGGTATCCCCGGCAGGAGATGCAGTACTGCAGCGAGAAGATGAATCGTAGTCGGAGCTTAAGTTTTGAAACATTTCGCCGACGTACAAAAATAATGAAATGTCCGTTGAAAAATGGTCAATTCAATGGCTGTCGATACGCTCCCTTGCGAAGTCTTCACTATTCCTTCTCCAGGTTTACAAACCTGGTAACTGCTAGGTTACTTTGTTAGCTCCTCCTTTTATACTGTGTCACAATTTTATGAATGAAATCTGTGCGCAAAGGCTATACCATTTGTGTGGAGGGGAGAAAATAAACAACCCAGTGTTAATAGTTTCTAAGCAATGCTACCCACACTGTGTGGCTATTATAAAAGACTACCGTGTTTTGTGTCTAGGATAACTCGTGCATTTTTGGAATATAAGGTTTAATATTCCAATCTTTAAAAGTGTAAACATTATCACGCGAGGTGTCAGATCTACAACATGGTGTTTGTATGAAACGGACATCTGCCTTTTTCTAAATATCATGTGTGGATGAATTTTCTAGCTATAACACTGGAGAACTTGAGACTCTGAGTCCGAACAGATGTTTGGCTGTCACAGACACGGAAAGACCATGAAATTATGTGGAAAAAACTTTTAATTTTAGTTCATTGGTGTACTTTTCTACCCCAACATAATATACAGGTAACTGTCAAAAGAAAGGAAACACTTGAGTAAATGAGAGTCAAAGTCAAAGAAATTGCTTTGCAATCAGGTATGATTCCTGAGTTAATTAAGCAATTAACATCCCGTCATGCTTAGGGTCATGTATAAAAATGATTGGCAGGCCCAATTATTTTGCCTATATTGGCTAGAAGAAGAGATTTAAGTGACTTAAAGAGAGGGGTGATTGTTGGGCCTTGTTTGGCAGGAGCTTCAGTGATGAAGATTGTTCAACTTGCTGATGTTTCATGAGGAACAATGGCTAAGGTGATGCTGACATGGAAGTCTGAGGGAAAGACATCATCAACTTGGGGCAACTGTTGTCAAAAAAGCATTCCTCCTGGCCATAATGTCCATGCATTAGTTTGAGATGCAAGGCAAAACAGACGAGCAACTCTGAATCAGTTGACTACAAATATTGAGAACAGTCCGTCAAGAACTTGTACACAACTTCTCAAGAAGAGAAAGAGATACTATGGTTGGGTTGCAGTGCATAAACCCCTTATTACACCTACAAATGCAGGTATGCAAGTAAAGTAGTGCACAAAGGCACACAGGCAGTGGTCTACTGAGCAGTGGAAAAAAGGTCTTAGATCAGATGTGTCATCCTTCACACTGTTCTTAACAAGCAGATGAGTGCTTGTGTGGTGCACGCCAAAAGAAGCCTTTAGGCCTGAGTGTTTTTTTCCCCACGGTGAAGGGCTCTGTTATAGAATGGGGTGCATTTTCCTGGTAAGGGTTACGTCCACTCAACCCCTTAGAGGGCAAGGTAAACACCAATAAATGCAGAGCCATTCTGAGTGATGACCTTCATCCAATGGTGAAGCATTTTATCCTGACTGGAGTGATCTCTTCCAGGATGACAATGCACCCATCTACAGACCATGAGTGGTCACTGAATGGTGGCTCATTGTGGCCCAATGCCCTATTAAGAAACGTTATGTTGGTGTTTCCTTTATTTTGGCAGTTACTTGTACATGTCATTCATCTTTCTGAAGCCAAATTTGTAGCATCACATTTGTCTGATATTTCAATTGTAAGCAGCTATTTTTAAATAGCCTTTGCCCTTTTAAAAACATGGATGTTAATCTTAACAAATAGTAATACAATTTTTTTAAACTGTATTTTTTGGTCATTATTTCATTCTTGGCACGTTCACACACTCGGCCGACTAAATTCATTAATTATATACCCCTGTAATATCAAAAATAGGAAAGCAAAGCGCACTCAAAAATAACCTCTAGTGATAAGAACAGAAAATTTTAATTTTAATCCTAAGGGAAAAATCACTGTCTGTGTGTAAACACTTCAAATGTCTTTTCAGATGGTCTCCTCCCGTGTGCAGTGTGGAAATGCAAAGACTGGGAATAAAGTAAATTTACATGCGGCTGACCAACTAGCCAATCACAGGGGAGAGTTATCATACCATATATGGTACATCCTGTTCACATGACCTCGAATTGCACTAGGTGGCTATTTTGAAAAAAACGTGTTGATCAGCAATTGTGTTGTCTCTGCTATGGATGAAATCATAACGTCTCATAAAATAAGTCAAGTGGCTTTAATCTGAGTAGCATCTGAGGAAATACAGTACACAGTAATAGATAGGTGTGTATGTGTGTGTGTGTGTATGTTGTGTATATACATTTGCCCACATATATATATGTATGTAAGGAATAAACCACTCCAAGCCGTATGTTCTCGGGATATATATTCACTCCTGGGGTGGTGCTGTGGCGCGAGGCTGTTAAGTGCAGTTCCCACATCAGGTGTGCATATACTATATCCTGATAATGCACGGCTTGGAGTGGTTTATTCCGCTTATACCACAGCTAATTGCCACAAAAAAGATTAAAATGCAAAATAGTATTATTATACTATCATACAAACTGTTATCATGTAAAAAATATAATATTTTGGCATATATAAATCCGCCAAGAATTCATTATTGCACAGTAGATGGCGATATTTGATATGTAGATAGAGAGATAGGCTACTTGTAAAACTGTTGGAAACAGACATTTATTCCTTGTTGCCAAGAACACAGACAGAATTATGGCAAAAAGCCTGTTAGCTTGAGTCAAGATTAGTTAAAGAAGTAACGTTAGCAAGGAAGGGAAGATAAAAAAAAGTTGTAGGTTAAGTTAACAGTGCTAACGTTAGCTAGCTATCTAACATTAAAGACTTAACAAGCTTGTAAACTAGCGAAGTACAGTACGTTGTCATAGCGAGCGAACTTAGCTAGCTCGATGCATAAAGCCAGCTTGCTATTGTGTGGGGCTGGTACAAAAGCCGATGACCTAAAACAAGTTAATGTTAGTTAGTGGTTCTAGCTCGTTAGCTAATGAGTGGACTTCTTTTTTTTTTTTAGCGCATGTGAATTTACAGTCCGGTTCTAGCGATAATTCTATAATGTGAAAAAGGAGCCTCTCGAATAACAGGCAAGTAGCCTAATTCCCGGCAATGAAGCCCTGTGTCACTTACTACCATTCCAAATGGGGTGGTCCTGCAGTATGCTCTGGAGAATAGTGTTCCGCTGGACAGTAGGCTAATGGACAATTAGACGATTAAGGTTTGTGTTCATTTTAATAAGCAAGATTTCTGATTCTGCAACTTATAAAGAAACCTTAATGTGACATTATGAATCAGATATTCTCCACAATAATGTATTACTTGCTATGCAGTTTGTACTGTTAGCATTTTTGCATGCTGCAGTCGAGACCATATTGAGGTATTTCATAATGAGGAATTAACAGTCCACGTACAGGGACTAGACACTGATATAAGTTTGCGAGCTGCAATTGACACGCTACATATTTACTTTGCTTTAATCGATGTATTGAACCAGTGATTCGGGAGGAATATATACCACGGTTTAGTAACGATAGCCTACTCAAATATCAAGAAGAGTTGCTTGAATAACTTAGCGGGGAGTTTACTTTCTTGCGGCCACAAAACCAACATTTACGATTGTGCGTTGCGTGCGGCCGTCACTGACGCAAGGGGGTTGTACGTTTCCAAGGCAGCGCAGATTGTTTGGGAAAACAAGTCTGGGGAAGCATACGCTGACGTGAAAAAGACGCTGACAATTACCCGAGGATCAGCTGAAACGACAGCAAAATTAAATAGCAAGAATGTCAGCAGCAGTAGTAGAGGCAGGGAAGATTGCATTATGTATCTACAACCATAGCTGTAGTACAAGTAAAATAACACGTAACCATCTTGTACCTTTTTGGATAATGGTTTGTACAATGGTTTGCTACAAGATTGCCTTCTACTATCAATAGATAGATCAATATAGCGTATTATAGTTATATGTTTATAAATATGCAGTGGTGTGTAGCCTACTTATTGATTCAGCTTTATTACACATTTTAACGTGTGCATATTTGTTACATTGTATATTCAGCTCAAGGAACCCCTGAGCTGAATGACTTGCTGAATGGCATTCCTGGGGAAATACCATAAGAAACAAAAGTAAACAGAAGAGAGACCCAGATGGAAAAATACAAGTGTATGGCAACAATACTGGTCTTTATCTCACTGTATCTATAAGCAGACACACCCTCTTGTAACTTTGTGCCAGGTACAAGAAACGCCTTGGGTCAACCAACTGCATGTGCTGGGTAAATATTCTGGTCCTCTGCCGCATATGCAACAGCATTTCTGTATCATGAATGTACCCGGAAATACTGTTGGTTGGTCAGTAAGGTTAAACCAATGCCGGACTGCACTGATGGGGTCTGCTCTTGAACATGTGATCTTTCCCAAGAGATGTTAAACTGAGCTAGATGTTAAATTGAATAATTTCAATACATGCAAAGGGGGGATTATTTGTCCATACAAACTACATGGTTACTTTTTGCTTTCTTTCAACATTGATTCTGGCATTCTGGCATTGATTCGTCATTGTTCACATAAGTATTATGCTAACTTCAGAGTAAGTATAGTACACACAATTTTCTTCTGGTCTTTTCATTTACAATGTTTAATTTCAGTATTGCAAAAAAAAAAAAATATTAGAGAAAATAAGAATGAAAAAGATTTAGTTTTAATTCTGTAAACCTTTTGTATTCAGCTAAAAATATTGTATTCTGAAAGCCAGAGCCTGAGATAAGCATTGTTGTTCGACCTTTGAATTTACCTTAATAAATATCCAGCAGTATAAATGAATGAGATGCTAAGTGTAACAGGTAAACCGTTCTCGGTAATGGCATCTACGAGGCAAATAATCCAGACTCGCATTTAGTGAGGGCTAAATGACATAATGCTTGATAATAGCATATAACACGCGAGTTAAACCATGTCTCCAGCAGCACTGTGCTTATGTTTTTTATGTTTTAAAATAACATAATATTATCAAAGTTAGCTATAGCCTACATATTCTGTGGTTTTTGTAAGGCCGCGGTAGACTACTCATTTTTTCGAATTGTAATGTCAAAATCTCAGAGGGTTTCCAGGCAGCAAACAGTTCTACTCCCTCCCCCCCTCCTTTACCACGCTACTTCTGACGCTTCTGTGCACGGACCAATAGCAAACGATTCACGCGCAGTTTCTGTGGCTCAGTACATTTCCCGTCAGTGACCCATATCGCTTTACAGGATGTATTCCATATAAGGATACCTACGTTTTGGGATACCCTTCTCTGGAACATTCCATGTTTCACTGTAGGTAAATTGTACGTTATAACTTTTGAAATTGTTTTGAAAGTAGATCATTTATAAACAATAGAATAAGCAAACGTAATTATTTTTCATATAAAATGTGAAAGACATTTCTTCTAGTAATAATATTCAATTCGTACTCCACTTTTATCACGTTTTGGCACGAAGGAGTCCCCGTTTTACTTGTAGCGCAACTGGACTTTCATTCACAACTTTTTTTTTTTCCCCTGGCGGAGGAACTATAAAAAGCTTCGCTTACGGCAGAAGCTGGCAGATTAAAATTTAGAGCAACAACTAGGGAGACCGAAGAGATCGTGTACCAGTTCGCGCACGAACTGACAGCCAACACGGAAACCCTGTCAAAGAACAACCTTGACATTTTAAACTTAGGCAATAATTGAAGTTGGAGACTTATTTTTCTCGGAGGTTTACTTTGGGATCGCCTCAGCGATGATGTACACAGGCTTCGGCTCGGAGTGCGACTCCGCTTCCCGCTGCAGCACCGCCTCCCCAGCCGGAGAAAACCTAACTTATTATCCATCTCCCGCCGGCTCGTATTCCAGTATGGGCTCCCCTCTCACACAGTCTCAGGTAAGATAATTCGGATATTTATGAGTTATGTAGCATATACTGCAGCGTAATTGATGTTTCCATTTCATGCAACCCCGGAACATGCTATCTACTTTTACAGTTATATGCATAACGATGGTGTGCACCTTTACAATTAAGGGGTAAAATGTTCGAGTTTAAATGTGTTTATTGATATAACTCAGCACTAACAACATTGTTCAAGTGGGGGTACAGATAGTTATTTATCAAATACGACGAAAAATTATATCTTGACAACTGTACTGCAGGCAGTTTGTGGATATAGTCCTGCAGTACGCACAGCCATTTGTCCAGAAAGCAAAGTTCATTCA
The DNA here is from genome assembly GCA_029706075.1 of Aldrovandia affinis. NCBI lineage: Eukaryota > Metazoa > Chordata > Actinopteri > Notacanthiformes > Halosauridae > Aldrovandia > Aldrovandia affinis. Next base: position 2,138,665 of record JAINUG010000036.1, on the reverse strand, counting down.
TTCAGGAAACTCCATAGAGATGTTCTACGTCATGACTTGCATCACAAGGATATTTATAATGGTCTCGCTTTTTATAGAACAGACTAGCGGGTATACCGGCGTCATGCATATGTATCCTTTGGGGCTATCTCAGATCGACAGCCTAACATCTACATAATCTTGGAATACAAGCTGAGTACTTTCAATATTTTTTTTAATATACATGTATATATGCGTTTCTTCTCTGCAGGAGTTCACAGATCTGACGGTTTCAAGTGCCCCTTTCATCCCCACTGTCACGGCGATCTCCACAAGCCCAGACCTGCAGTGGATGATCCAGCCGACCAACCTCATTTCATCTGTGGCCCCGTCTTATACCAGTGCCGGCTTCTATAGTGCCCATAGACCAACCCCTACAAACACAAGTGCAGGAATGATCAAGATTGCTGGAACCAAGGGCCTCAGCTCTCGCAAGAGGGGCAACAGTGAACAGGTAATTTAAGATCCTAGACCTAGTTCATGGGAGTTAAAATGAGTGTCCCATTCCTCACATAATCCTCATATGGATGTTTGGGAGCTGTTCTCTTGTACAAAATCTCTAAACTATGGAAAAGCCAAATGCACTGTGCAGTGTCATTGCTGTTTGAGATTCAAACAGGCTAATGATTTAATTTAGTTATGTTAGAATAACTGCTGAATACAAATTAAGGACATTTTTATTGTTGTTTTTATAGATTTCCCCTGAGGAGGAGGAGAAGAAAAAAGTTCGCAGAGAGAGGAATAAGATGGCAGCAGCAAAATGTCGCAACAGAAGAAGAGAACTCACTGACACCCTGCAAGCTGTAAGTATTTAATAAAAAAGTGCCCATTCATTCGCTAGCATGGTCAATGTTGACCATTGAAACCAGGAGGAATTTTCAGGAAACTATAACAAATACCTATAATAAAATGTATTTTCCTTCTTTCCCACAAATAGGAAACTGATATTCTGGAGGATGAGAAATCAGCTCTGAAGAGTGAAATCGGCAGCCTGCTGAAGGATAAGGAAAGGCTGGAGTTCATCCTGATGGCTCACAGGCCTGTCTGCAAGGTGCCCTCAGATCTGGAGGCTGGTTTCCCAGAGACCTCCATCTCCCCTGCTCACAGCATCTCCAGCGAGCTCAGCTCCCCCAAACTGGTGGCTTCTGTCTCGCCAAAACCTTCCATCTTCTCCTCCGGCTCTGCCTCACAGGCCGACAGCACCTCGACAGTGAAACTGTCCGATCTGGACAGCTCTCTGGAGGAGTCGCTGGACTTGCTGACACCCCTGAGGAAGATCGGCATGGAGACCGCACGGTCTGTCCCTGACGTGGACCTGTCCGGCTCTTTATGCGCTCAGGACTGGGAGCCCCTCTACACGCCAGCCACCAGCGATCTGGAGCCCCTTTGCACCCCGGTGGTGACGTGCACCCCGGCCTGCACAACGTACACGTCTTCCTTCGTGTTCACCTACCCAGATGCTGAGCCTCTCCCCACCTGTGGAGTGGCCCACAGGAGAGAGAGCAGTAGCAATGATCAATCCTCAGATTCCCTAAGCTCACCTACCTTGCTGGCCCTGTAAGGACACTTCAATGACTCTAAAGATGCATTAATTTAGCATAATGTAGTGTGTACAGATGCTGGACTATGGAATGGACTTGAATACCAGAAAACTCCCCCAATGAACATATGTAGCAAAAAAAAAAAAAGCATGTTTATGAAGTTCCATGTTATAAACAAGGCATGGAAAACCATGCTAGGGTACAAGTATTTTATTATTGGTGCTAGATATTAAAAAGATGTATCAGTGCAGCTGACTTATAAACATGTGTTCACATCAATATAATTAACTTGACATCTGTTTCTGGTTTACTAAGTGTGTGTGCTTATTGTAAGTTTTTAAATGATGTGCTTTGTCTAACCATGGTCTGAGTGGGATAAATCTGAGTAGCTACTTGAGAGTTTTCTGTGAAAACGCTGTGTTTTTAATTAATTTATGAAATTTGTTTCTGATATTTATATTTTCAATTTTATTTTTCTACATTAAATTCTTGTCAAAAGCAAGCTATTTAATATTGTTTGCACAATATAACAGACAATAAATATCTGAAAACGTATACAAACGACTTGAGCTGTGATTTAAGCCATAAATCTTCATACATGTCATTTTGGATGATTAAATACAATGTAGTCGCCTTCAGTGCCTAATAACAATGAAAGATTACTTCAGCCATTTCTTAACTGCAAAACGATGAAGAATCTGGTTGCTTGTCAATAATCATAATGTTTATATAACTCAAAGTACAACCTAGGCTAATGGCGCATGTACAACCTAAACTCGGCTAGATTATACAGTTTGGTTGCCGTTTTTAGCACACACAATGATACATTGACACGACTACTATCGTACGGTTCACAAACCGTCCCGATATAATCTTTTTGAGATTAAAAATAGAATGAAACTAAAATAGTCCTCCAAACCCTACGCTGCTTCTATTTGCTGTTCCGTCTCCAAGGCTGAAACAAAACGTCAGAGCGCTGACTAACGTCAGTGCGTGTTACATTTTTCAGTTTTTTTAATACCCTGCAACGTTAGCGGAATGACGTCTATTTCCGTGACCAAATATAGGTTTACTTTCTTCCTAGGTGGATGGAAATTTCTAGAAACTTCAGGTTTAATGCGAGCGAGAGTGAAATCGCTTCCACAGCGATTAAATGTTGCCAGTTAGCCTTTTAAATTAAGGAAACTGATAAAATGAAGCGACCTACAGGAAGATATAATAAAAAGAGATAAAATGTCTTCAGGCAATATCTTAAAATGCCTAGGCCAACAATTCTGCTTTAGCCTAATTTCTAGCGCTGTGCAGGGCTAAAAATCGCTAGCGAACATTGAATATGAGTGTTATCCTAGCTACAATTTTGGGGATGTAAAATCCGGTGTCCTCGACAAACCTAAGTTGACCCTTTTGGTTTAGACATTAGTCGGACACTGTATCGCTTTTATGTAGCTATCAAACCTATTATAACGCTAATGTCGGTAACCTATCATTGTTTTATTTAGAAACGCTTGGATATCAAAATAGTTTTAATTGTGTAAACGATTCTTTCGTTCTGTGCAATATAAAAGAACACTCATTTTAAATGTTTGCGTATTATGTTGCATCCGTAACATGTGAACGCATTACACCCTTTTTAAAATTTCATTGATGTAACATTTTATGCATGCGATCTACACACTTCCACCAAACAGTCAAATCACAATGATCTTAAGGACATCCACTCTGTTCCTACAAACTTCTGCTAATCAGTAAGTATAACAGTAGACGGAATCATATACATCTTTGGTTAAAAATGTGTTTGGGTTGCTAATCATTCAATGTATCTTGTATCCATCTGTCCTTAAAACCAGGGGCCTTTCTCCAGTAAGCTCAGTCTGGTTATTCGGTTATGTTAAGCCCTGCTACAGCTTAATTTGGGGTGGTACAAATCTTTAAACACAATTTGTTCAAACAAATGTATCCCCCCCCCTACAATCTTCACTGAGCAATTATTCAAGTTGCTGCCCCAAAACGTCTGAACTAAAAGCCAAACTCGAAAATGTGGACGAAATTGGCTCAACCCCCCAGTTCCGAGATCTCATGTGAACTTTACATCTTGGAAATAAATGGACATAGGAAAAAAGTCAGATGGGAGGGAGCAGAGGACGAGGATGTTGACCTCGGAGAAATCACGGTGGTGCTGTTTTAACAACAAAGCCATGTTTTGTGAATTATTGATATGCAGCCCAGCCAGAGTTTTGCAGCAGCTGTATTAATTGTTGACATACAGTACCTTCCAAAATTATTCACACCCTTGATAAAGATGCAAAGGCTGTATAGCACCTTAGCATAGATTTTGTGTCTGGAACGCTATTGGAGGAATGCAACACTACACGTAATTCCATAATTCTGTGTTTTGTTGATGGTGGTGGAAAACGCTGTCTCAGGCACTGCACCTGAATCTCCCATAAGTGTTCAACTGGGTTGAGATCTGGCGACTGCGATGGCCTTATGCATATGGTTTACACCGTTTTCATGCTCATCAAACCATTCAGTGACCACTCGTGCCATGTGGATGGGGGCATTGTCATCCCGGAAGAGACCACTCCCATCAGTATAGAAGTGCTTCAGCATAGAATGAAGGAGATCTTACCATAACACCCGGTTCCAATTATTTATTTGTTTGTAACCATCTCTTGAATTGTGAAGGTCAACAGTCATTTGTCTTGTTTCTTCTGAGTTATTTGACTTTCCCCATGGTGAGGGATGATGAATGGATTTTTACATGTGTGTTACCTCCTTTTTATACCTTATATATTATAGACCACAATACACTTCCCTAAGACTGAGATTAACTTAAAAAGTTGCATGTTAATGCATATTCATTCGTCATTGATTTTATTCCAAATAATTAGGGGTGTGAATAATTGTGAGTGTTCATGTAAACACTCACAAAAAAAAGATATATTGTATTCATATAAAATAATATAATTTTACTATTTTTTGAGCATACATTTTAGCTCATTACCTGTATTGTTTGTTTTATACAGCCTTATACAAATTATTCTGGAGGGCTGCTTGAGAACTTTAAATATGTGGCGGAAAAAAACCAAATGACCGAAAATGCACTCATCTTCTGAAACGGCTTGGAGAAATTCCTACTCAGCATTAGCATGTGGATTTTCAGTGTTGCTCAATGCTTCTCACTGTGGGATGAAATTACGAAATGGGGTGTTGGTATCGCACATTCCAAAAGCCTGCCTGCGCAAGATCACTTTCATTTCCTTGTGAAAGTACAGATTTGTGTACCTTTGCATTCTGTTCTCTGGAAGTTACATTTTTACATTAACATTTTAGGCATTTAGCAGATGCTCTTACATCTCACAATAAGTTTGGCCTACAATAAGTTATTCCTTATATGCACTGACAAAATGAATATCTGTATATCTATATGTACTAATTACGTATAAATGTAAGGCATTTAGTATAGGGATGTGATGACCCTGTTCATATTGTATCAGACCAGACACCAACTTTTGAGAAGCATGACATTTTCTGCTGTCATACAGTATGTTAGAAAACAGATATTTGCAAGATTCCAAATATTACAGTCCAGGGATTATGATCAGGTGCAGCGTGAGCGGGTGGCTTAATGGGCTTAAGCCCTGAATGCTCCCTAGTCTTTATTCTGACTGTAATCAGAACCGTAATGTAATGGAACAGAGTACCACGATAAACAACTGGACACCACAGTCCCGCATCGTGTATGCCTTGTCTCTATCCGTGGGCTAAGCTCCGAATGTCTTCAGCTCCTAGCACCGCCCCTAGTTTTGATAAAGATGGACTGTTGACAAAATGACATTGACCTGTATTAAAGAAATAGAACGACCAGCTGCACATTGAATATGAATTATTAGAATTGTCATTGTTTATTTTTTTGCATTTTTTTGTCTTTTTATGTTGCTAGAATACATTTTTTGTCAGCAACACACAGGCATGCAGTATAAGGATTTACCATGCCCTTTTCCGTGGAATTGCTGATCAACTCTGGCCATGCAAATTGTCATGCCATTTCATGCCTGCAAATCTCTTCTACATTAGAATAAAAACAGAAAGTGTGGTTTGTTGCATGCCTTTTCTCTTGGTTCTGTTTTTGGTCACTGTTTTTAAGCGTACACAAAGTGGTGAGCCTCCCTGCAAAAACTGGAACTGAATGTTGCATGTTGAGGAAAGCCCTGTTAGAAAATCAGTGCCTCGTGTGTAATGACATACAATGGGGGACATAAGTATTGAACACATCAACATTTTTCCCAGTAAATTTATTTCCAATGAGGCCATTCAAGTGGAATTTGCACCAGACTTTGGTATTAACTCAAGAAATCCAGACAAAAAATCGAAACATTAAAGTCCATATGTAAATAAAGTTGTGTAATAAAGTGGAATGACATAGGAAAAAAGTATTGAACACACTAACTGAAATTAATTCAATACTTAGTGGAGAAGCCTTTGTTTGTAATGACAGCTTCAAGGCGCTTTCTGTATGAAGTAACTAATCGCCCGCAGTATTCAGGTGTGATTTTGGCCCATTCCTCTACACAGATTGTCTTTAAATCTTGAAGATTGCAGGGGGCCCTCTTGTGAATTTGGATCTTCAGATGCTTCCACAAATGGTCAATTGGGTTTAAGTCAGGTGATTGACTGGGCCATTCCAACAAGTTGATTTTCTTTCTCTGAAACCAATTGCGAGTTTCCTTTGCTGTATACTTTGGATCGTTGTCCTGCTAGAAGGTCCACCCATGTCTCATCCTCAGCATCCTGGTGGATGGCAGCAGGTTCATCTCAAGAATCTCTCTGTACATGGCTCCATTCATTGTTCCTTCAATGATATGAAGTCTGCCAGTACCACGAGAGGAGAAACAGCCCCACATCATGATACTTCCACCTTCAAACTTCACTGTTGGTATAGTGTTATTCGGGTGATGTGCAGTGCCATTTCTCCTCCAAACATGGTGTGTTGTGTGACAGCCAAAAAGTTCAATTTTGGTCTCATCTGACCAGAGTACATGCTCCCAGTAGTTCACTGGCTTGTCCAAATGTTGTTTGGCAAACTTTAAACGAGCTTCAACATGTCTTTTTTTCAGTAGTGGAGTCTTGTGGGCTGAGCGTGCACAGAGGCCATGGCGGTGGAGTGCATTGCCTACTGTCCTTTCTGTCACAGTTGTACCTGCTGCCTCCAAGTATTTCTGGAGCTCTTTCCTAGTGGTCCTTGGCTCTTTGGCTACTCTTCTAAGTATCCTTCTGACTCCCTGATCAGAAATCTTGCGAGGAGCCTCTGTGCGTGGCCAATTGATGGTGGAGTGATGTTGCTTCCACTTACGGATAATGCCCCCAATGGTGCTTACTGGAAGATTCAGAAGAAGTTGTGAAATACACCTGTAGCCAATTCCATTTTCATGTTTTGCAACAATCTGGTTGCGAAGGTCTTGAGAGAGCTCTTTGCTTTGACCCATCATTAGATGTTTCTTGTGTGGTACCTTGGTAACAAAAAAAAAAACCTTTTATAGCCCATCAATATATTCTAACCCAGCTGACATTAATTAGCACAGATTGGAGGTAGAGTTGCCTCCTAATTAGTTATAGTTTTCAGCTGGTTCCTTGCCTTTCCTTGCTGTGGTGTACTGCTTTTTCTTAGTGTGTTCAATACTTTTCCCCCCCATTGTATACAATGACATAAAATCCAGGTTAGTTTTACATTTTAAAATAATATGTAGTATTTGTATGTATTGTAGTAATATGTATATTATTTACTAATAATATAGTAAAATATTCAGTCTCAGTCCAACTCCAGTTAACAACCCCTATCCAATTAAATCAATTATGTAAGCAATGCTGAAACAACATCAGAATTTTGTCATTAGCTGTAATTTAAGAATCCCAAAATACCACTACTTTCTTGAACTTGTACAAAATCGTTCTTGAGCTTAAACCCCAGAACGATTGAAATCCCCTCCTGAATAATGTAATATAGTATCTGCACGTCCGCCACCAGCATATTTTGGGAAATTAACAATTTGATGAATTAATGATAACATTAATTATTTAGCTCATTCGTCTTCCAACGATCACAGGATATTAGCACACTGGCCATGAGCATGGCGATGAGGCAACCTCACAGAAGTGCATTGCATCCGTCGTTTGCAATGGCTCACACACCCATCCTTGTGTCCATGTATTTCCCTTGAATTGATTGAGCACTCAGTTGAAACAGGAAGTGACTAGTGTGTGTGTGGGCGAGGGGGTGTACGTGTGATTTGGCATAGGAGGGCGATAACATTTACTCACGATAACATACTTTATGTAGTCATACTCTATTTCACACTTTAATAGTGACACAGCCTTTTTGTGGAATAGACTCTGGATTATGGCATGGAGTGGCAAGCCCCTTTTACAATTACTGTACAATTCCACCGTCATTTTCCCTGCCGTGCATTATTGAATATCTGGAAACAAATGTTGCTCAGCTGTCCATGTTGAGTGCTCATAATAAATGAAATTCCTGTGTTGATTACAATGAAAAATGCTGGGTGATCCATTGAACAAGTGGAATAGGGGAATCATACCTCTCCTAAGAGGGGTTACTCTAACATACCTGTTCTAGCACAAAAGTGTAGGGATCATGTCCCCCCCCAATCCTGAGATCATTCAGTCTGTAATAACTCATTCTATTTATACCACCTTGTCGGCCCAGAGAGAAGCAGCACTGGTTGAAATAGCTGCTGCTTCTTTTAACATCAGCATCAACAGCACGGTGATAAAATTAGAAGCACTGTGACGCCAACCTGCGTCTGCGCCACAGCCCAGGGGGGGAAGCAAACAGCGTCTGCTGGGGAGTGGAGGGATAGGGAGGGGGTGTCGAGGTGAGAGAATTTTTCCTGGATTCAGGTGAGCGTGGGGAAGGGGAAGGATTTGCCTTCACTTTTTGATGGCCTCCATAATTTGAAGCCGCTTGATCACCGGGCCCCTTAACGTATTGATTTTGATTCATGTGCACATTGTATGAACATGGTGATCTCACTGTGATGGCTTTCAGTCCAGGCCCTGAAACAGCACACAAGATAAAATTGCAATGGGGAGAAATGTGCACGTTCAACCACCCCCCTTTTCGAAACATATGATTTCCACCTGCACCTATCATTCTGAACCTTGGATGAATCCTGTTATTAGACATGATTAATCTATAAATGTGTTCAGGGTGTAGAGCAAGTCCCCATTTGTTTGTTTATACAAGGCCCTTCCGTAAAGGTGAGTACTGCAGGTGGTGATTCATATTATAGGACAGTGTGGAAAGATAACCGCGTCACATTGCCTACACATTCTTACCTCGTCTCCTTTAAGACATTGACCTGGACTCTGACATACTTTGTGCACACTGCGTCATACAGTTGGCAATAGAGTCTGGCGCACCCAATCAAAACCACTTGCCACATTCACATTTTGGATGATTAGAACAAAGGAAATGCATTGCACAACCTGCGGCACTCTTGCTGTCAGAATCATTTTACGCTTTTGAAATGGTGGCAGGTTTTCACATTGTGACGGCATTAGGATGCGAGGCAACTTGGAAGTAATATGCCACTTGCGGATGCCTTTCTAGAGGCTCGTGGGGAATCCGGAGGGATTTTGGGATCCAGTGAGTGCCGGCTGGATTTGCGCAAGTGTTTGGATGCCATCTTGCCCTAGGAGAGTCTGAAGAGGGATGTTTCCCTGGAAACTTCACAGCTCTGACAAATATAACTGGGATATCCTTGTACCACTGATAACAAGTATATGTAGCTTTTGGAATGTGAAAAGGACCCATCAAAAAAGCTACCCAGTGCCAGGCCAGTGTGCCCTGAAATGTAATGTAAAGTCTTTATGAATGTCATTACAGGTGACCCCTAAGTTAAGTCTCCATCATCTGATTTGGATTGTACTGTATTTAAGTTTTTAAAAGTTTAATACCTCTGACTTTACATTGTCCAGAGTTCTATTTGCAAATCATGGTAAGAATCAATGAAGGCTTATACCTATATAATTATAGGCTTATTTTTTAATGTATTTTGTTTTTTAAAGCTAGCTTTTTTGACTGGTAGGTTGAACTGAAAACAAAGCAGTTGAAGACAAATCTGTGTGTTTGACCCATGACATGGTTTTTATTTTGGACCTTTTTATATTTATAACTCCATCATAAAATCACACTTCCTTCAAAGACAGTTAAATTACACTCCATAAAAACTGTGACGTTATCAGAAACTATTTTTCCATCAGATGGTTCCATCTGTGGTTGCATGGCCATAAAAATCGGACAGAATAATAAAACAGTGTTGGGTTGCATATAGCCATCAATCAAGGAAGTGATGTCACTACACATTTATGATTGCAAGCAGGTTTCATGTGCTTCACTGTAACATTTACAGGTGATGTGTGATGAAACCCACAAATTCAAATGACCATTTATCGAGACAGTACTTATTCAGACAGATTGTTTTTTTTTGTAATACTGCAGCAGTAGTTTATGTCAGATAGACCTTGACCCTGCTATTTTCACCTGGAAATGCCATAGTCTGTTGTTTTTAATCCCGATCACTTGACAACCAGAATACCCAGGAAGCAAGCATGTCAGCTGAAGTGTAGCCCTGGCCCAATGTGGAACTACTGATAACTTAAGTTCTACATAATTCTGTAGCTTCATATAATTAGTTGGCAATGTAAATCAATCCATTGTAAAAGAGACATAATATAATGTAGTATAATTAAAATGTATAATTTGGTTATCTGGCAGACACTTATCTTAAAGCAACTTAGAAGAGTGCACTGATCATTGCTAGAGCTATTTAACAGTAAGCTTATAGTCTAATTATAGTTATTGCCGAAGTTCTTGCCACAAAACCTGTAATACAAAAGTTGTAATATCAGTTGTTATGATAAATAATCCTGCGAGTACTATGTGTTATTTGTCTTTATATTCTTTATGTGTCCCTCCGTTACCTACTTTCAAAATTATTTGGTGATTGTGAGACTTTGGGTGGGAACGGATTTGGGCAATATGAAAACCTGTTGCCCAAATCCATTTCTCCTGTTTTGAAAAAATATTGACAACATTCTAAAATATTTCACAGAGGGTATGTGTCAGCAGGTTACCTCGTTATTCAAAATGATAGATGATTGTATTTCTATAGGCTAGGGAAGGTTAGTCTTTCAATTGTGATTAAGGCTACTGCATCCAATTCTTAAATCATCAAATTTTTGCTTATTCATTATTTTTAAAAACTACATCCCTTTTAGCTAAATATCTATTTTATACATTTTTGAGGGCTGTTATTTTGAAGCTCTTGGTGAAAATGTGATGGGTGTTTGAGAGTTCACATGTAGATGTGACCATGGAAAACACATTCTCGCATACAGCGCCTCTAGATGGAACAGATTTGCAACCTCCTAGCCAGGTCAATAATGCAATACTCATGATATACCACTGGTTCTCGTTCCATATTTCTTTTTATAAAAACAGTATCTACATACACTCAGTGGCCACTTTATTAGGTACACCTTTCTAATACTGGGTAGGACCCCCCTTTGCCCCCAGAACAGCCTGAATTCTTCATGGCATAGATTCAACAAGGTGCTGGAAACATTCCTCAGAGATTCTGGTCCATGTTGACATGACATGATTTGTCGGCTGCACATTCATGTTGCGAATCTCCCGTTACACCACATCCCAAAGGCGCCCTATTGGACTGAGATCTGGTGACTGTGGAGGTCATTGGAGTACACTGAACTCATTGTCATGTTCGTGGAACCAGCTTGAGATGACGTGTGCTTTGTGACATGGTGCATTATCCTGCTGGAAGTAGCCATTAGAATATGGGTAGTGTCACACGCCACGTGACAAACCCTGGATGGGAACAGAGCAGCCAGGAGACGGAGTGGAGTTTGTCGGTCTACGGACCAGATTTTTTTAATTAAAAAAAAAAAAAAATTCCTGTCTCTCCCCCCAGACATGGGGAAGAGACAGTGGGAGTAGCAGGCCACTCCCCACAGTGAGAGTTTTCTGGCAACCAGCCCCGAGACACACTCCACTCTTCCAGTGAGAGTTCTTGGGCTGTTGCCAAGAAACACTCTCCACTGCCCGAGTCTGGCCCGCGTTAACCTATTGGGCAACATGGGCTGCAGCCCAGGGCCCCGGCCACTAGGGGGCCCCGGGAATAGCAGATTACTGTAGGCCTAAATATAATTTTTGAATACGAGTTTATGGTGTTTTGACTGTTACTGTACATTTTGGTCCACTTTCCCACCTGTAGTTGTCCACATTGTCCTGTCGCAACAATCAGTGTCAGTGAGAATGTGTTTGTATAGTCTGTTCCCTTTTTGCGTAAGGACGGCTTTGTCTCGGAAGCTCGATTCTACAAGTGGAAATCGCCGTCTGTCCAACTCGGTGTGTCGGAGGACTTTCATCTGTTGCTGTAGCGTCACGAGCAGAGGTAAACCTGTCGCGCGGCGCAATCACGTCGCTACATGTATGTGCGCTGTCGTTCTTCTTTAGTGAAATTAGATAATGACCAATGCCAATTTCACGTGCGATAACATTTTGATACTTTAGTTGCTGAAATTGGCGAGAGAAACGCACTTAGCTAGAGCTATAACCTGAGATGTCCAACCAGAAAGTAATTAATTACTATTTATAACGGGTTTCGCTGCAAAAAACTATGTTGTAGCCTATTACCCCCCAAGCAACCACCATTTTATAACTGTCAACAAACTATTTCAGATAAATTCATCTTAATTCAAGTTCGACTGAAGAAAACGAAGTGGGCTAATTTTGCATGACCGAATAGCTTAGTTGTGTTGCTAAGTAAGTAACGTTAGCTAGCTGAACAACAACGCAATTTAATAGCTTAACGTTCTCTAGCAAGTTGGCCTGTAATTTGTAGCAATGTTTGGACAAAAGTATTTTTTAAAAGCCAGTATAAACTTAAATTATGTCAAGTTTGCTGTATACATTCGCATTTATTGTATAATTAGATGCAGGTTTTAATGCTACGTGTTGAAATTAAAACGGTAGCTCAATTAACTTACACAAAGTATGATACTTTGTCCTATAGGTGAGTAACATTAAATAATTTATATCAATGCTTGTTTTGTTGGTGCTAGTGGTTGAACGGAAGTGTATTGTTTTGTGCATTGTCATTTGTGGTCAAATTTCTGGTTTGTAGGCCTACTTTGTACACTAGGCTACTACTCCCTTTCATTAATCCTGCCATGCTGGGCAAGGTTGGTCATGACTTGAACTTGAACTCATGCGTTCGGGTAACAGACGTGAATATTTCGAGAGCACTGTAATATAAGAGTCGGTACTCTTTGACGGCTTTTAATACATTACAACGTTCAAAGTTTTCAATTGGAGGTCTCATTCTGTAACATATTCACTATTTACTTCTGATATCCTTTGTCATAGACCTATTTGTCGAATTTGCGGCATGTCTTTATCGTTGCCAGGCCTGGTCGCGTCAATGTGCTTTTACTTTTCCAGTTAAAAATCGTGGACATAGGGCCCCAGGAGGTGTGTTAGCCCTGGGCCCCAGGGAGGCTTAACGCGGCCCTGGCCCGAGTGCAAGTTCTCTTTCAATCACACAAATAAAACCGAGGGCGAGAGGCGGACCCTCTTTCAGGGCGCCCTCTCGCTCTCTATCGCGATCACACCAAGGGAGAGAGGCGGACACTCTTAGTGCGCCCCCTCTCCCTCTTTCCAACACACACAAGAAGCACTCTACTCAGTCACTTCTGACAAACGCACACATAACTCCACAACACCCCGCAACACTCCACAACATACATGCACGCGCACTCACACCCATATACACACACACCAATGACAAGACCAACTCTCAATACACACGCAAACAAAGACTAACTCTCATGAAACACACAAAGACAAAAGACTAACTGATTCCCCACTCGCCCCACCTGCTCTTAAGTAGGCTCACTTTCTGCCTGGCTCAGGTGGGACTCGTGAGGCAATCACCCATCTATCAATCATTCCACACCAAACAATTCACATTCTCACAGACAGCCAATCAGCCAATTGACTTCCATATCAATTAACTGATTGACACCAATAATAATGATGGCCTTTGGAGCAACCTTCTGGTCGACAGTTCACTCCCACACCCTGTGAGAGTGCCAAACCTGTCCCTGGAAAGTCTTCCTGCTCCAAAGGCCTCCACTACATGCAAAACACAGGCAACCATGCCACTCCCACGTGGCCGAGACCGACGTCCTCCACACTCCTCCACCGCCAGAATTCGTCATTTAGATACTAGACTTGCTAAGGACTAATGACAACCTAATTATATCGTTCTGCTATCTTAGCCACGGGGGACTTGTTTCGCTGAAAATTGTTGAAAAGGTGTGGTTTTGGGCGTAGGCCTAATGGCTTCCAAAACTTTCCATGTGCCAGTTCAGACCAGGCGGGACAAGTTTTTTTTCATTCGAGTGAAGTGGCGATATAGAAATCCATCCCAGGAAAAAGGGTGAGACAAAATAAAATAACGCAACAACAAAATAAATAAATACTGGCAAGAACAATAGTTCAATGGATTTCTATATGGCCACTTCACTCAACTAACCAAGCCAGAAGAAATAAAGATATAGTGAATAGAAAATAGTTTATTTATTTAAAACTCTGGCTCTGTTAGTAATTTTAAGACGACTTGTAAACAAAACGATTTGATATTATTTTCTTGATGGGGAAAAACTCCCAAGCCAAAGCCAGTCACGCTAGTCAATAGATGCGACACTAGATTTGTATGTACATGGAGTTATTTTGACAATAGTATACATATTAGTATTCAATATTTGAATATATTATTGCTGTATTTTAATAAAGAACTGGGTAACAAATAAACGAATGCACTCGTTAAAATCATCGTGGGGTTAAACAGTTTGGCAACCCCTTGCGCTGTCATTACGAATTAAAACATCTTTCCTCCACGCCATAGGGAGCGCTATTCATTTCAAGTACTATTCGTATAGGCTGATATCACTTTAGCATTACGCTGCTCTCTGGATCTTGGGTTGAATGTAGTGTCCGGCCTCACCAGCCATGTATCGGTTTTGTGCGCTAACGTTACTTATTTTATCGATTCTATTTGAATCGGCCGTTTCCATTTCTTTTTATTTACCCGTAAATTCCCGAAAATGTTTGCGGGAAGAGATCCACAAAGACGTGCTTGTTACTGGGGAATACGAAGTTGGCGAGCAACCTAACACGAAGACCAATCTTAAGGTGATTCCAACGGGACGTAATCTAAGGAAATTCCGAGGATGTACGAGAAGGCCTAATCGAGTGATAAGGCCAACATGAGCTATTGCAAGATTATTTCGCATAACAGTAGCTAACTGTCATTCATTAATGTAGTTGAACACATCCTAACACTAAGAAAACGCACTAGGGTAATGGCAATGTATTACTGCAATATTAGCCTGCGAGTAGTAACATTACTAGGCCGCGGGCATAATCTGTGGTGCGCTAGTTAATTTAACACTAGCTAGTTGGAATAGTTGTGAAATGTAATGGTTGATTTCTAAGTACCTCATTTTATCTGGCTAGTACCAATTGCAAGACTTTACTTTACAATAAAATGTGTATTTATCAGGTTTGCTGTGCGTGAAAATCAGTGACTAATCGAAGCCCAAGTAAGCTCATATAATTGCACAGCGAAGTGACCCATTCAAAGTAACACGTCACTCTTAACAGTTCCCAAGGCTAGCATGCACTGACATTAGCTACAATGTTAGGAATTACTATCGCTTTCCAAGGGTTCCATTCTGCAAAACGAGTTTACTTATTTAGTGTGCATTCTTCAGTCTGCTTAAGTGCGGAGGTTAATTTAGCCAATGTTGCAAATTGGTCCAAGTGTTTCTTTGCGGGTTTACTTCGACTAAAGTCAGCTCGCTATGTAGCTAACACTCTTGTCACCCGTAAATACAGCAGCGCATATTTCACGAAATATGTTTAGCTATGGTTACGTAAACGCAGTTTAATTATACAATATTTACATTTTAGGCATATACAATATATAAGGTATCCACATATACAATATATAAGTTATCCACTAATGCACATTATTAATAGCATAGGCTGCATACGGAAAATACGAGCGCTTGAAAGTTTGAATTATTAAAGAAATTTGTCAAAGCGAAAGCACAGGATCTGAACTCCACAAAATTCAAAAAACTATTCACAAAATGTTTTAGTGAATAAAATTAGGTTGTCTTTCAGTTTAGGTAATTGGCTGTGACAGACCTGGAATGTCCAAACTGAACTGCATAAAGTGGGCGTTTGCATCCAAACAGAACCTGAACTGCAGAAGTCGTTTAGTGCAGAGGCAAATATTGTCACATCCGTTCAGTTTCTAAAGCTATGATAAGTGTGTCGATCTATGAGCACTGAAAAATGTGAAGTTGAGCATTTTAAAGTATTTTAACAATTATCTTAGCGATCATTGTATTTTTTGTGTATGCAGAGTATTTACTCCGAACTTAAAAGTTGTGGTATGCGTACGTGTTTATTTATTCGGAGCATCACTGAATTTCTCTAACAGATAACGGACTCCTCTGGCCACATCTTATACTCAAAAGAAGATGCTTCGAAGGGAAAGTTTGCCTTCACGACCGAGGATTATGACATGTTTGAAGTCTGCTTTGAGAGCAAGTTCCCAATGGGTAGGCATTATTCCCTCCAGTTTTTTACTTAAATTCGACAATTGTTTTATTTATTTATTTAGTATTTGTTTATACAAAGAGCAAATAAGTGCGCATACAACTCATAGCATACAACCAGCTCACGGCTGCACACCACCATCTCCAAGTGCCAAAACCTTAAACTCCATAGTATGAATCGTAATTAATAATTTTCGGCTATTAGTATAAATTATAATTATTACTTGGTAGTGAGGAAGGAACTGAAAAAACTGCAGTCAAGAGTCAGGTCTTAGTCTCTGCCCATCTGACATTTTAAAGTTAAAATCCAAACCCCAGTTACAGTCAGCGTCATTTGAAAGCAGTTTCATGTGCACCCAAAACTTGAACACTTACGCCTTATTTAAAAACACCTTTTGCATAATAGGTTCCAGAAGGTTGTTATTTATGACTTGTGCTGAATTTATTTTGAATAAATGCTACATTTTGGAAATCCTTTATTTTTTCCAAAAAAACTAAACATTTTTGGTCCCTCTTCAAGCAAGTAAAGTGGATGGATGCTTACAATGCAATAATGCAAAAGGTTGTCCTTGTGATGATGGTTAAAGACCTACAGTAGCTACAATACAGCAGTAGTAGTAGATCATCTGGCTCTATTTAACCGAGCAGCAGAGGCGCAGGGAGAGTAGGGGGCTGTCTTTGGCAGTGGGAGGGGGAGTTCTTGAGGGGGGAGGTGTGTCTCTGGAAAAGACTGGCAGAATGTGCGGTGGGGGTTGGTCTTTTCCCGGAATGTTCAGCTCCCTCACAATAAACCTTTTCATGCTGTTTCCAGGAACTGGGCGGGTTCCCGACCAGCTGGTCAATTTGGACATGAAGCACGGCGTGGAGGCTAAGAACTATGAAGAGGTGAGGAATGGGATGGGATGGGGTGGGGTGGGGTGGGGTGGGAGCTGGGAGCAGGGGGCAGGGGTGCTAAGCAAGAAATTAGGCTGCTGCTGGCCTGGTCCCATCACACGCCATTGCCCCAGCCTTTACGACCTCCTTCAGCTGCCTGGGCCTGGTTTGGATTTGAACTTTCCTGTCCAGTGCAGGGGCAATTAACAAGGGTGATGCACGCACATGTTTCCTGGCACCACGAAGACCAGGTTACATCCCCCCTCCCTGTGTCTGGGGCTCCCCCTGTTCCTTAAAGGGAGCTCCTCAAAGGAGCATTACTACAAAGCAAGGTACTGGCTCCTGTTTGCCATCTTGTGCTGGTATTAGTGACATTAAGGTTTATCATTTGGACTGATTTGAAGGTAGAGCAGGGAGGGAGGGAAGGGAGTCTCCTTCCCGATTGACCAGGGGTCACTGGTGTGCAAGGCGGCACGGACACCCGGCCGACTGAATCCTTCCCTCCCTGGGTGAAGCTACCATCCATTATATATTGCCCTGCGGGGCTGCTGACCACTGCTGGCACAGAAAGTTTTACTTTTCAGTTTTCTTTCAGGTGATAGAAATTCCCCTCGAAACATGATCACAACTTTGATATATTGCTAGTTTGTCACTAAATTTAGTCAGGTATCAGCCCAGCCTCCTCAATACCAGGGTACGAGTTTCTGGGTGGTTGGGATCCCCCAGGCTGTGTGTCTGTCCATCTGTGGCACAGCTTACAGTTGTTGGGGAAACTGGGGAACCCATCTTTACCCTGCCTGTACTTATCTAGGCTGCCTTGTGTCAGCAGCATCCTGCAATTGTTTTCTCTTAAGTTTCGTACCGGAGGCTTGGGAAAAACATGGACTTTCCCCATGTGGTCATGTGTGGGGCCAAGGGGTGGTGCCGTCTGCATACCAGACATTGTGCGAAGTGCGAGCAGCTCACAACCAGAAACTGGTCTTGCCTGAGACTCAATCCAAAACCAACAGGGACACCTGCTGGAGGAAGGGAGGCTTGACGGCCAATGGCCCTCATTTGTCAGAAGCTTTACTCTCACACTCCCTGTTGTACTCCTACCTTAGCAGGATTGAGAGGTATTAGTGATAGTTAACCTGTATGGAGGACAGCTGCTATATACGACAAAAACAACATTTGAGAAAGTCCACGAGTCATTGAGAGCATAGAATAAATCAGGGATAGGCAACTCTTTTCCTGAAGTGTCAGAGATGTTTCTGGTTTTGTTCTGTCCGAACCCCTTACTGTGACTGTTGTTTTTTTGTTTTTTCATTCTCTCAAAGCTTAAAAATATATGCCATTTTATCCAAAGCGACTTACAGTAATGAATGCATACATTTTTCAGTATATGTGGCCCCAATGGGAATTTAACCCACAACCTAAGCGTTGCCAACGCCGTGCTCTACCACACAGAACCACAGCTTTATTGCACACTTTGATCGATCATTAAAGAGTCTGAAACTGGAACCTGGAGTCTGAGTGGTGAAATGCTGAGTACCTCCATCTTATGGTCACCTGCTTTCATTAAGCCTAGTAATTAATCCGATTATGTAGTTAGGAGTTCAGATGAAGCAAAAACCAGAAACCCCTCTGGCACTCCAGGACTAGGGTTGTCTACCCCTGTGATAAAGCAACGCATTCTGGGGTTTGTGAAGCCCCACACTCGCCACTTTAGTGCCAGAGCTGTCACAGTGGCATTGCTGTTTGATGTGATGAAGGGTAGTTGAGTGACCCCTGCCTTTCAACACCCAGATTGCCAAGGTGGAGAAGCTGAAACCCTTGGAGGTGGAGCTGCGGAGGCTGGAGGACCTGTCCGAGTCCATTGTCAATGACTTTGCCTACATGAAGAAGCGTGAGGAGGAGATGAGGGACACCAATGGTAAGGCTACAGAAATTCATGGGAAATACTGTTTGCAAACATGTTTTGCAATTTGTCTCTGAATACACCTTTCAGAATGAAAAGGGTAGCATATGATGGATAGAAACGTGATTCCTGAGTAACCAAACATAGGATTTGGGACAGGACCCTGCTGTTATGCTTCTGAGCAGTGAATTTGACTTGCAGTGTCCCAATTGTATAAACTAGATATGTTTTCCATAGTAATTTAAATTATGGATAACTTCCCCATCCCTTATACATTTTGAGTGCTCTAAGACACGATGTGTGGTCGGAATCTGAATTATTTAGCTTTGATTTCATTTCAGGTACTGAAAAGCCATTACATTTACACATTGAATGATAAGGATTACAAGATATTTTCAAAGGACAGTAACAGGGCGCTCCGAGTGGCTAAATCTGTAAAGGCGCTCACCATGAACACTGGCATCATTGAAAATCTAATGAAGCCAGCCACAAATTGGATGTACTGATTGTTTCTTCCATGAACAGGAGGTTAGAAAATGCATGATCTGTTATTGTGACGCAGTTTCCATATTTGTATCATGTTCTGTCTCCCCCCACCCTCATTTCAGAGTCCACGAACATGCGTGTCCTGTACTTCAGCATCTTCTCCATGTGCTGTCTGATCGGACTGGCCACCTGGCAGGTCTTCTACCTGCGCCGCTTCTTCAAGGCGAAGAAACTCATAGAGTAAGACTGCAAGCTTCAGCCAGGCAAAAGTCGATCGCTAGCCTCCCACCACTACCAGTCAGTGGATGGGCGAAGAGGGGTGCGGTTCAAGTCTAGTTTTCGGGGATGTTTGAGTGGCAGCTTCAGCAACGGCGCGTAATGTGGTCGTTCTGACGAAGGTTCTGCTTTTACCACTGAATGCTTCTTTTTTTTTTTTTTTTCCTTCAGTCTAGACTCAGTCTCATTAATGATTGGTGGCTTGGTTTCAGTTTGTTTTGTGGTGTTTTTTTGTAAATACAGACTTTCTAAACGGGAGATTTTTTTTGGGGGGGGTGGGGGTTCGTAAACTTTCGAGGAAAGCGTTTCAGCTTGTCATCAATCAGATTCTGTTGAACTTACTACTCATCCCTCCTTTTATTTGCGTTTAAGAAAAAAACATCAAAACCTGTCTGTAATAAAACTTGGAATGTTACGGAGTCTGAGAAGGTGGTAGTACATGGGTCTGTAAGATTGTAGATTTTTTCCTGTTTTTGTGTAAAATCCACCTTTTTGTCCTACTTACTTACTTTTGTTCATAGCAGACCTTGAATATGTCAGCTGAAAAAATGTCCTACATGTTCTTTGTCCCCCTCAATATTGGTACATTTGGTCATCCTGTCATTTTATACTGGGATCCAATGGAATCAAACCCAAAACTGTTTTGCACGCTAGTGGTGTTCACTATTCCGATTACCAATTTTTCCTCTGTCCTTTTTTTTGTTTTTTGTTTTTTTTGGAGGGGGTGGGGTTATAATTATATATTATAATCTTGATACTTTTAAGTTCGAATTAGAATTCTGAACATTATGATCAAGGGGATTTGTGGACACCTAGGCCTATAGCTTGATTTAAGAGCTACTCCAATTTCATATTAATATATTTAACAGATCATGGTCATATTAATATATGGTAGGTCTGAGGAGTTATGTTCATGAAGGTATAAACACACACCTTCCCTCTCCAGCTGTATTAGGCAGTCGTGTGTGTTCTGTAATCTTGTACATTTTAAACAGAATGCTGTGGTGAACGGTTACATTTGATTTATTTTGCCAATTTTTAGTAGTACATGTTTTTACGTTTTGGGGATTTTTGTTAAATCTTGCTCAGCGTTAAATGTTCATAATTCATAAAAGCTTTTATATCTGGAATTTAAATAAAAACTTAAAAAGAGGGTTTTTGTGACAGGTACCTGTTGATGCTTAACATTATTCTAAATACAAGGGAAAATATTACAGTAATTTGTTTTTCATTAATGCGCAGTAACAAATTCAAATTTTACATATAAAGTGGTTTATGAAGTCACAGGAACAAGTAAACTGCAGTAAAGATGACTATGGAGCCAGCTATAATACCAAGGTGCAGCACTGTTAATGTAGCTTGCTTCACTGGAAATATAGTGGTAACTAGCTGGCAAGTAATTATGGCTAATACATTTCAATTTTTAAGTACAGGTGAACTACATTAAGCCAAGGCTGCCATTCTAAAATAGTGGGCACTGACAAGGAAACTGATATTTGGGAGTGAACTGAAGGTTTCCTGGTGGCGTTGGAGCAGGATGTCAGCGGAATGGGACATCCGGGGTCCTGGGGAGACTATAGGAAGGCACTGTCCCACCTCAATATGTATCCATGACTACCAATGTCAAGGGTGTGAAGCTTGGTCCCCTGTCTTTTTTGTTGTGTGTAATCAGGGTACAGTCCAAGTGTTCAAACCGAAACATTTGCTACCACAGAGAACAACTCCCAAACAAGAAAAAGTTGAACACATTACAAAAAACAAAAACAAAAAACCCAACAACCTCTGGTCCCCTATGACAGGTTCCTGAATGGGGGTTTGGTCATCCCTGTGGGTCTGTGAAAGAGTTCCAGGCAGTACCCTGCAAAATGTAGAAAAATATTTCCCCCTTTTAATGTTTTGTCTGTAATTCCATACTTAATTCCATATTTTACGTTCAAATAAAGCTTGCCTGCATTACACAGACTTGGTAATATTATCACCACTGCAATGATTAAATGTTGATATTGAACTTAATAGCTACAGGTAACTGCCAAAAACACGAGCAAATGAGGGATACAAACTATAGGAGCTACACAGGTGTGGCTCCTGAGTTAATTAAGCAATTAACATCCGATCTTGCTTAGGATCATTTATAAAAAAGCTGGGCAGGCCCAGTTGGCCATTATTTTGGTTACGGTAGCTAAAATAAAAGATCTCAGTGACTTTGAAAGGGGTTATTGTTGGAGGGCAGTGGTGCAAGTCTTACGGATGGCGAGCCTGCGACACACCTCAACAAACACCTGACTCTAGTTCCGCCCATGGTCGCTGAAAAGTTCGGCTGGCATGCCAAACCGGCAGAACATTCCCTCCAGGACGCAGTCTGCCACCACTGAAGCCTCCTGGGATTGTATTGCGTACACCTCTGGCCACTTTGTGAAGTAGTCCATTGGCTCCTCGCACACGCTATCCTTGGCTGCTGATAGGAGAGTGCCGACTGTCGGGCAGGTAGTAGCACTACCCATGGCTACTCCGCTAGCAGCTGAGCAGCCTCCCATTATGAGCTTGCTAGTCACTGTTGGCGTCTCTGCCACGGCTCCATAGCCAAGTTCCCCTATCTGCAGCAGGAACTCCCTCAGCGATCCCAGAAGTGAAGTCTTCCTCCTGCTGAGTGGTCTTTCCGTCTGGTCATCTTGCTTCTTCCAGTCTTCCGATTTTGGTGTCAATTCGTTCCGCTTCTGACCCCAATGTAACAGTGAACTCTACGGAATCAAGACTCGGATGAGCTTGCTTTTCCATTTAGTGCTACTTGCTTTATTAGAACAAACCGTGAGATACCAGGGGCCCGTTCCTCATACGTGGCAACTCAGTTAGCCGGATAACTTTCAGGATAACTTGACATAAGTTAGGCATTTTCGGTTCCACAAAGCAAGTTCGGCTAAATCACGAAAGCAACACATCCATAAACTTGAACCTGCTCCAGTGCAGGCTAACTTAAGTTAGCTGGAACTAAGCTTGACACCCCCGAAAAAATGGCAGTGTGACTGGTGTCTGTCTGCATTGTGTAGTTGAATCACTTGTCAAAGGAGGAGGTGGACAACTTCTTTCTTTTGGTCTCTGACCGTGTATTCTTGCTGCAGCATTCAATGAAACAGAAATACAGCTGCATCAGGAAACATGCATGGAGTAGCTAGCTCATTCACAGCTCCAGCTCTTTCCAAATTGGACATCGCGGGAAAGAGCCATATCACAAATTCAATAATTCTAACAGAAACGAAATAAAATGACATAGCCTACCTGCAGCATTCAATGAAACAGAAATACAGCTGCATCAGGAAACATGCATGGAGTAGCTAGCTCGTTCACAAAGTTACAACAACGACAGTACATATTAACAGCACATATCAACAGAACATATAAGGCACATTAGGGATGGATAAATGAAGAATTATAGGGGTAAACAAAATAACGGGGCTGGGGAACATGGACACGTACCTCTTTCCATATTGGACATCGCGGGAAAGAGGCAGAGGTGGGGGGAAACCCAAAGTTTTAAGGGGCAACATGACAGGAAATTGGGTCACAAAAGGAGGGGCTATGAGTTTCCCGATGAATATACAGTAGGCTACATATAAAATAAATTAATAAAACGCATGTAAATAAGAAATAGAAGAATATAGATTTTGTGTAATTATAACAACTTAAAACAGCAATGTTACATTAGCTCCCTTCCTCAGAGATCCCATTGATGAAGGAGCAATATTAATCCGATTAGTGTTTCACAGGGAGAGAGTTCTTCGAGATCGCCAAGATCCTTTATTATATTCTGATGACTTCCTATATGAGCGCTACCAATTAAACCGACAAGGAATAATTTATTTACAAGACCTTCTCGAGCCATACATCGCCAATACCACCCACCGCAGCCGTGCATGTACTATCTCTCAGATTGTATGCACAGGCTTGCGCTTTTTTGCGAGTGGCACATTTTTGTACACTGTCGGTAATGGGAAGAACATTAGCAAAACCGCTGCATGCCGTGGTGTTCGGAAGGTTTATTTGGCACTCAAGAAATTTGTCAACGTATTCATTACATTCCCTGGCCATGTCCGAGTAAATGCAATCAAATAGGGCTTTTATGGAATTGCAGGTAATTGAGTTATTCAATATTTGACCATTTAATGAAAATGCATTCCTATCACCATTTTTCATTACGGAGCTTACGACATTATTATGCAGAGTTTTCCAGCGTCATTGGCGCAGTGGACTGCACTCAGGTCTGCATCAAATCGCCCTCTGGCCCAAACGAGGCAGATTTTGTCAATCGAAAAGGCTTTCACAGCATCAATGTGAAGGTACTTATGACATAATTTTGAGGAAACTGAGGTCAGAAGTACCTGCACATTAATGCTGTGAAATGTGCAGGTACTTCTTCTAGAACAAATAATTGTTTTTATAACAATCATATGCCTGTCTTTGACATTAGGAACTTTGATTTTTTTTTTTTTGGGGACAAATTATTAGGAACTTTGAAATAATGTCTTTGGTTTTAGAAAACACACACAATGAACATGCATAGAATCATTACACAATGATGCAGCAATATCAACTTACATCAGTAGGCTCCTCTCCTTGAACCAAGACTATTGGTGGTGGCTGCAGCAACGTGACTGAATGTCCGGCCACTGCAAAATGCGACGATGGTTAACCAAAAGACTAATTATGAAAGAAACTCATAGAATGAAGTGCACCTACACTACACATGGCCAAAAGTCAGTGGAAACCTGACCATCACACCTATATGAGCTTGTTGGACATCCCATTCTAAAACCATGGGCATTAATATGGAGTTGGACCCCCCTTTGCGGCTATGACAACTGTCACTCTTCTGGGAAGGCTTTCCACAAGAGTTTGGAGTGTGTCTGTGGGAATTTGTGCCCATTCAGCCAAAATAACATCTGTGAGGTCAGGCACTGATGTTGGACGAGAAGGCCTGGCTCGCAATCAGCATTCTAATTCCTCCCAAAGGTGTTCAATGAGGTTGAGGTCAGGGCTCTGTGCACACCAAACTCGTCTAACCATGTCTTTATGGACCTCGCTTTGGGCACAGAATTGATTTAATTTAAGAAAATGAAATTTCAATGGTCGTTACCGATTTCATTATCAAGGATAGGTATTGTAAAGCATATGTTTTATATGAGTTATTTATTTATTTAACAAATTGTGATACATTAGATTTATTGAAGCAATACTTCATACCTGGGTTATTCAATGAGCTTTGTAATGAAATGTTTAGATAATATTATAAGAAAATACAATGTCCATAAAATAACCTACACCGGCTACATATTTATTGTTATGCAAGGTTACCTGATTAGGTCAATCATTTTTTGCTTCAAAATATAATGAATTCACTTCCCTTAAATCTCAAAATTATCTTTGTGAATGCGAATTACGAACGGAACTAAAATCCTCTCGCTTGAATTCTGATGAGAAGTGAGTAGGGAAAACCTCCACTCTGTGCTTTTATTCAAAGTCGGAAGTGCGCCACAAAAGCCTCAGTGGCCTTAAGGATTACCATTGGAAATGAATGGGAAAAGTTAAGGGAGTTAAAGTGGCAAGAAGAAGTGTTTCTGTAGTGTAGTGGTTATCACATTTGCTTAACATGCAAAAGGTCCTTGGTTCGAAACTGGGTAGAAACATCTATTTAAATGGATGAACAGGTCATTTGCTGCAGAGCTCATGGCATTGTGATTGCATTAAAGTGATCGCTCTTCTATTCTGGACATAAACATTGAGACAACTGTTGAACGGCAAAATAAATATCAATGCAAGAGGCTGAAACAGATCAGGGAATCTTTTTTAATAAATTTTTTTAGCTCAAATGAATTTGACCGGTGAGTACAACTACAACGTATCGCTCAAACATTGTTGCAACTTATCATACTTCCTTTTTGGTTCATACCCACAAAATGAGTGACATTATTGCAGAGATAACATATGTCTGCATCATCAGGGCTCCCTCCCTATGGAGAGTCTCTGTAATTTGTTGTTGTGAAATCAAATTAGATCACTGTCTGTTTCCACCTAACTACCAAGAATTGAATGCTGTGGCCAAGAAGTTCCAGGACCAAGCAAGAAGCTGTTAAAGAGGTACACATCTTTCGAATTGACTGGATATTTCTTCCGCTATATCACACATTGTTTTTGTTACAAAGGTAATTTTAATTTAAACGTAATGTTAGCTGGCTGACATACTGTATGAAATAAAGGTAGGACAAGCTAACCAGCTAGCCGCTTCCTACCTACCAATAAATGACTGCAACGTTAGTGTACAAACTGTTACATTAGCTAACTAGAAGATTTTAACTAGTGTTAAAACCTGGCTCATCATATTTTAGTTAGCTGGGATGGCTCTACATAGCTGTTATAGAAGCAAAGTAGTTAGATTTATTGTAGGTATAGTACATCCTTCAAACTGTCAAGCTGCCTTTTGTGATTGGCCCTTGAATAATCAATGGTCTTCATTAGGTCTCTTTCTGCATGTTCTTGTACAAAGGACATGAAAGAGGATTTTGTTTGGAGATTGAGGACACATTTATACTTCCTGTTAGAGATGGTACAGGAGTGTTTTTGATACAAAACTTTAGCTTTTGGATTCTGTTGCAGTGAGGTTTCCTGATCTGGGGCCCCTGTGATGGTCCTGCTGCTTGCTACCAGTGGGTAAGAGTTGGTCCTCTTTATTGCAAGTGTGAAGCATTCGTTTTCTATTTGTGGCATTCTGCTTGTCATCCAGCAAGCACAAGTGTCAATCATCTTCCAGTCGGGGAATTGAATCCTGGTCTCTGGCCCCCGCGTGACAGGCGGGGATACTGGCCACTACTAACAAGGAGCAGATTGGTGCCTTTGCACTGTCTCTGGCTCACCACAATACTTCTAAATGCAAGTGGTTTACTGTGGCATATCATTTTAGCATACACCAATGTTCCACAAGCTACAGTCCGGTCAGGATGGTCGAGCAGTCTAAGGTTTTCCCCGCTCACTTCTCGTCACGATTCAAGCGAGAGGATTTTCGTTCCGTTTGTCATCGCATTTACGGAGGTTAATTTGAGACTTAAGGTAAGATAATGAATTATTGCCGATAAAATAGTTATTATATCAAGTTATGTTTGTTGGCAATGTAGATCAAAGTACCTAGTATTTGATTTCTTCATTTTTTCTGGCTATTTCGTTAGCGACCTAGCCGTCTACTGTAACTGTAAAGTACCTTACTGTACTGGCGACCTGCCGTTTATTCGCCTCTCCGTTTGCTGAGGTAAATAGGCTAAAGTACTACGATTTTTATGAATAAAATGCTTTGAGTTTTTTTGTTTTTAGGCTATCATACAAGCTACGAGTAGTTTTATTGTCCCAACTGTCCTTTACAGTTGTGCAGTATTTTCCAAAACTTCTTCTATTCGACAATGCCCGAATTATAATAAATTCGATAATAACATCAGTGTTATTGCTCCCAATATGTAATTTACAGTTTCAGGTGTTTTGTTTTATTATGAGCTATTTTGCTGTATTGAGTGTATGTACTTTTCCTAATGTGTCTGTAGACCTATTTTGTGTTGTAGACCTATATTGTGACATGCTTTTGCCATGTCTGACAAATAAACACAGAAATTAATTAATTCATTGAAGAGACAAAATGATCATGTTACACAGGTTACCATTATGGCTCCTAATTGGAGAATTACCATTAACAAGTGCCCACAATATTAGCACTCAATAAACCTCAAAATAGTTTAATTGTAGTACAGTAGGACAAATGTGTATAGCTATTAGCTATGTGCAGTAAAAGTGTATCATCTTTACCTGTGTCGTTACATGGAATATTAATTAATATAATTAGTTGTATTGTTATATTTGTTTAATTTCACAGTAATGGAGGAGGATGAGGATCTGGAGAGGATGATGCAGTCTATCCCCATCCAAATTCCAGACCCAGCTGAGTGAGGGAAGCAAAAGGCCACATGTTGTAACTCATGATTATCAAGTCCAGATCAGCGATCTATTAAACTGTACTGATACAATGTCCACTGTGCTTTCAGGTTCACCAGCAGCAGCCGTCGGAGCCTCAGCTTTGTCCAGGACTAGAGTTTTTTTTTTACATCAGTTTTGGAGGATAATTCTGTGACCCACAGTATTATCTGCCATAATTGAGTTTCAATATCCTTGTTTATTGTTTTGGCCGTGTTCTGGCCTGTTCTGATGCTCGTGTTCTTTTGTTCTACTCACCACTATCCAAGGGATTTAACATGTCAGCGATGAGGGTAAGTGTGCCTTTTTGCATGTTTGTTGAAGCTGTGTTCAAGGGCTTGGCATGCTCATGTAGGCAAAGGAGGTATTTTGGGCACATAGTAGTACACACCCTTCATTTCACAGTCAGTATGTTTTCACATTTTGGTATTGTCACTGTGCTTTACCTATTTTCAAAAAGTGATTGCACTACTAAATATCCATTCACATTTCAATGTATATCTTTGTCATATATCTATATCCATCTATGTACATCAGATGTGACACACTGAGTATTAAACCGAGTATTATTATTATTTATGTACAATTATAATTAGCCTGACAGACAATAACCGGTAAAGACCGAAAGTGGCTATTAGCCTTTTTTTTAAAACATGGTTGATAACCCAGACTCTAATTGAGGGGGAGATTAACACTATATTTTCCTTACCAGTGAGGAGTAAACTAGCAGCCACTGCCACACTCTCCAGCCCAGCTGAGCCCGATCACTCAGATGTGACTGCCTCTCCATTGCAAGGTTAATATACATGTACATGTATCCCTCCTTTATTCATTGTGAAAGTGATTTACAGTTGTGTGAAGTGTCATGTTTTTTTTCTCACTAGCTCCCTCAGCTCCGGTGAAGATCCTGCTGCCGATACCTCCTCAGCTGCTCGCCTTGGCCATACCTGCAGAGAAAACAGAGGCCCCACCTTTCCCTGATGGTAATTGATTTACTTTGATTTAATTTCATCTGCATTCTCAGAACCTGTAGCTTACATCGCTGTGTCCACACATCTAGCTTCTGGGGGCAGGAAATTAAAAAGGGGAATCGTTGGATGTTATACCCTCCTCAAATGCTCATTTCACATGACTCTTCTGAGTGAGACGGTCAGTGTCCCAGTCACAGCCCTGCCACCTGCTCCAGTAAACCCACCAGCACTGGAGCCTCCCTAGGATGCCCCTCTGACCCAGGCCACAGTCGAGCGGATGGTGAAGGAGATCCTGGAGAAGCAGCAGCAGCAGCAGCAACAGAAAACGAGGACCTGTCTAACGTGTGGCCAGCCAAAATCCCGCTACCTCAGAGATGGTTCCTCCATTCACTAGTTGTATCAGACTGGAGAGCCAAAGTACTTTTACTCCTCTAAAAAAGTCTTCCAGACCTATGTAGCAGAGGGCCTCGCTAATCCGAGGACGCCATTCGAGGAGTTTGCTGTCACTGCCTTTGTTCATCGGGAGCTGGAGGCCTCAAAGCAGAGGGGGGCAAACAGTAATGTATGTAATAATGTATGAGCAAACAGCTACTGTTGGTACCAGTTAATAAAAATAAATATAAATATATGACAATTACGTATTTAGACAGTGAAATATAATTTCATTACATGAATATTCCAACCGCCGCTCAAGAACAGGTGAGAGGGTGTCCTCACTTGTGTAACTGATTATAAAGTAATTATAAGGGGCATTTTTATATTTATTAAGGAGGGAGCTATACACAATCATTGAGGATGAATTGTTTTCTAGGTACAAATTATATTCCTAAAATTGTTAAGAATGAAAACGTGTTAAGCAAACGTGATAACCACTACACTACAGAAACAGTTCTTCTTGCTACTTTAACTCCCTTAACATTTCCCATTAATTTCCAATGGTAGTCCTTAACACTATGGATGTAATATATTTGTGGCGCACTTCCGACTTTGAATTAAAGCACAGAGCGGAGATTTTCCCCTTACTCATTTCTCATCAGAATTCAAACGAGAGGATTTCGTTCTGTTTGTAATTCGCATTCACAAAGATAATTTCGAGATTTAAGGGAAGTGAAATCACCAATACCTATCCTTGATAATGAAATCGGTAATAACCATAGAAATTTCATTTTCTTAAATTAAATTAATTAGTTAGCTACCGTTTATGAATAACTAACCTTGTGAAAGGTAACGTTAACCAAACTATACATACTGTAAATGTGGCTACTTTCCTTCTATAACAGCTATGTAGAGCCATCCCAGCTAGCTCAAATATGATGAGCCAGGTTTTAACACTAGTTAAAATCTGATAGTTAGCTAATGTAACAGTTTGTACACTAACGTTGCAGTCATTTATTGGTAGGTAGGAAGCGGCTAGCTGGTTAGCTTGTCCTAAAAACAGTATGTTAGCCAGCTAACATTATGTTTAAATTAAAATTACCTTTGTAACAAAAACAATGTGTGATATAGCGGAAGAAATACCCAGAGTGAATTTGAAAGATGTGTGCCTCTTTATCGGCTTCTAGGTTGGTCCTGGAACTTCCTGGCCGCAGCATTCAATTCTTGGTAGATACTTGGAAATGGACAGGGATCTAATTGGATTTCACAACAACAAATTACAGAGACTCTCCATAGGGAGGAGCCCTGATGATGCAGACATATGTTATCTCTGCAATAATGTCACTCATTTTGTGGGTGTAAACCAAAAAGGAAGTATGATAAGTTGCAACAATTTTTGAGCGATACGTTGTAGTTGTACTCACCTGTCAGATTAATTTGAGTTTAAAAAATGTAAACCTTTTTTTTACCTTGATCTGTTTCAAAGGTTGAGAAGTTCCAGCCTCTTGCATTGATATTTATTTTGCCGTTCAACAGTTGTCTCAATGTTTATGTCCAGAACAGAAGAGCGATCACTTAAATGCAATCACAATGTCATGAGCTCTGCAGTAAATTACCTGTGCATCCACATAAATAGATGTTTCTGCCCGGTTTCGAACCGAGGACCTTTTGCGTGTTAAGCAAACGTGATAACCACTACACTACAGAAACTCTTCTTCTTGCTACCTTAACTCCCTTACCTTTTCCCATTCATTTCCAATGGTAGTCCTTAACACTATGGATGTAATATATTTCTGGCCACTGAGGCTTCTGTGGCGCACTTCCGACTTTGAATAAAAGCACAGAGCGGAGGTTTCCCTACTCATTTCTCATCAGAATTCAAGCGAGAGGATTTTCGTTCCTGGTTAGCTTGTCCTAACCTGCATAACAATAAATTTCATACAGTATGTTAGTTATCATTTGCAAACATTTATGTTTTTTAAATAAAAATTACCAATTTGTTAAATAAATAAATAACATATAAAAACAGTGTGTGATATAGCGGAAGAAATACCCAGAGTGAAAATTTGAAAGATGTGTGCCTTTCTTTTAACGGCTTCTAGGTTGGTCCTGGAACTTCTAGTTAAAATCTGCAGCATTAAATTCTTGTCATTTAGATACTTGGAAATGGACAGGGATCTAAATTGTTTAAATTTCACAAAAACAACGGAAGAATTACAGAGACTCTCCTAGGTTGGTCCTGGAACTTCCTGGCCGATTCAATTCTTGGAGCCCTGATGATGCAGACATATGTTATCTCTGCAATAATGCAGACATATGTTATCTCTCAATAATGTTTTTTGGGTGTAAACCAAAAAGGAAGTATGATAAGTTGCAACAATTTTTGAGCGATACGTTGTA
This sequence comes from Aldrovandia affinis, assembly GCA_029706075.1. Classification (NCBI taxonomy): domain Eukaryota; kingdom Metazoa; phylum Chordata; class Actinopteri; order Notacanthiformes; family Halosauridae; genus Aldrovandia; species Aldrovandia affinis. Next base: position 2,107,091 of record JAINUG010000036.1, on the reverse strand, counting down.
GTTGTACTCACCTGTCAGATTAATTTGAGTTTAAAAAATGTAAACCTTTTTTTTACCTTGATCTGTTTCAAAGGTTGAGAAGTTCCAGCCTTTTGCATTGATATTTATTTTGCCGTTCAACAGTTGTCTCAATGTTTATGTCCAGAACAGAAGAGCGATCACTTAAATGCAATCACAATGTCATGAGCTCTGCAGTAAATTACCTGTGCATCCACATAAATAGATGTTTCTGCCGGGTTTGAACCGAGGACCTTTTGCGTGTTAAGCAAACGTGATAACCACTACACTACAGAAACTCTTCTTCTTGCTACCTTAACTCCCTTACCTTTTCCCATTCATTTCCAATGGTAGTCCTTAACACTATGGATGTAATATATTTCTGGCCACTGAGGCTTCTGTGGCGCACTTCCGACTTTGAATAAAAGCACAGAGCGGAGGTTTTCCCTACTCATTTCTCATCAGAATTCAAGCGAGAGGATTTTCGTTCCGTTCGTAATTCGCATTCACAAAGATAATTTTGAGATTTAAGGGAAGCTAATTCATTATATTTTGAAGCAAAAATGATTGACCTAATCAGGTAACCTTGCATAACAATAAATATGTAGCTGGCGTAGGTTATTTTATGGACATTGTATTTTCTTATAATGTTATCTAAATATTTGATTACAAAGCTCATTGAATAACCCAGGTATGAAGTTTTGCTTCAATAAATCTAATTTATCACAATTTGTTAAATAAATAAATAACTCATATAAAACATACGCTTTACAATACCTATCCTTGATAATGAAATCGGAAATAACCATAGAAATTTCATTTTCTTAAATTAAATTAATTAGTTAGCTACCGTTTATGAATAACTAACCTTGTGAAAGGTAACGTTAACCAAACTATACGTACTGTAAATGTAGCTACTTTCCTTCTATAACAGCTATGTAGAGCCATCCCAGCTAGCTCAAATATGATGAGCCAGGTTTTAACACTAGTTAAAATCTGCTAGTTAGCTAATGTAACAGTTTGTACACTAACGTTGCAGTCATTTATTGGTAGGTAGGAAGCGGCTAGCTGGTTAGCTTGTCCTACCTGTATTTCATACAGTATGTTAGCCAGCTAACATTATGTTTAAATTAAAATTACCTTTGTAACAAAAACAATGTGTGATATAGCGGAAGAAATACCCAGAGTGAATTTGAAAGATGTGTGCCTCTTTATCGGCTTCTAGGTTGGTCCTGGAACTTCCTGGCCGCAGCATTCAATTCTTGGTAGATACTTGGAAATGGACAGGGATCTAATTGGATTTCACAACAACAAATTACAGAGACTCTCCATAGGGAGGGAGCCCTGATGATGCAGACATATGTTATCTCTGCAATAATGTCACTCATTTTGTGGGTGTAAACCAAAAAGGAAGTATGATAAGTTGCAACAATTTTTGAGCGATACGTTGTAGTTGTACTCACCTGTCAGATTAATTTGAGTTTAAAAAATGTAAACCTTTTTTTTACCTTGATCTGTTTCAAAGGTTGAGAAGTTCCAGCCTCTTGCATTGATATTTATTTTGACGTTCAACAGTTGTCTCAATGTTTATGTCCAGAACAGAAGAGCGATCACTTAAATGCAATCACAATGTCATGAGCTCTGCAGTAAATTACCTGTGCATCCACATAAATAGATGTTTCTGCCCGGTTTCGAACCGAGGACCTTTTGCGTGTTAAGCAAACGTGATAACCACTACACTACAGAAACTCTTCTTCTTGCTACCTTAACTCCCTTACCTTTTCCCATTCATTTCCAATGGTAGTCCTTAACACTATGGATGTAATATATTTCTGGCCACTGAGGCTTCTGTGGCGCACTTCCGACTTTGAATAAAAGCACAGAGCGGAGGTTTTCCCTACTCATTTCTCATCAGAATTCAAGCGAGAGGATTTTCGTTCCTGGTTAGCTTGTCCTACCTGTATTTCATACAGTATGTTAGCCAGCTAACATTATGTTTAAATTAAAATTATTTTGTAACAAAAACAATGTGTGATATAGCGGAAGAAATACCCAGAGTGAATTTGAAAGATGTGTGCCTCTTTATCGGCTTCTAGGTTGGTCCTGGAACTTCCTGGCAGCATTCAATTCTTGGTAGATACTGGAAATGGACAGGGATCTAATTGGATTTCACAACAACAAATTACAGAGACTCTCCGTATGAGGAGCCCTGATGATGCAGACATATGTTATCTGCAATTAATCGCTCATTTTGTGGGTATAAACCAAAAAGGAATATGATAAGTTGCAACAAAAGCGATACGTTGTAGTTGTACTCACCTGTCAGATTAATTTGAGTTTAAAAATGTAAAATTTTTTTAATGATCTGTTTCAAAGGTTGAGAAGTTCCATTTTCTTGCATTGATATTTATTTTACGTTCAACAGTTGTCTCAATGTTTATGTCCAGAACAGAAGAGCGATCACTTAAGTGCAATCACAATGTCATGAGCTCTGCAGTAAATTACCTGTGCATCCACATAAATAGATGTTTCTGTAAACCGAGGACCTTTGCGTGTTAAGCAAACGTGATAACCACTACACTACAGAAACTCTTCTTCTTGCTACCTTAACTCCCTTACCTTTTCCCATTCATTTCCAATGGTAGTCCTTAACACTATGGATGTAATATATTTCTGGCCACTGAGGCTTCTGTGGCGCACTTCCGACTTTGAATAAAAGCACAGAGCGGAGGTTTTCCCTACTCATTTCTCATCAGAATTCAAGCGAGAGGATTTTCGTTCCTGGTTAGCTTGTCCTACCTGTATTTCATACAGTATGTTAGCCAGCTAACATTATGTTTAAATTAAAATTACCTTTGTAACAAAAACAATGTGTGATATAGCGGAAGAAATACCCAGAGTGAATTTGAAAGATGTGTGCCTCTTTATCGGCTTCTAGGTTGGTCCTGGAACTTCCTGGCCGCAGCATTCAATTCTTGGTAGATACTTGGAAATGGACAGGGATCTAATTGGATTTCACAACAACGAATTACAGAGACTCTCCGTAGCGAGGGAGCCCTGATGATGCAGACATATGTTATCTCTGCAATAATGTCGCTCATTTTGTGGGTATAAACCAAAAAGGAAGTATGATAAGTTGCAACAATTTTTGAGCGATACGTTGTAGTTGTACTCACCTGTCAGATTAATTTGAATTTAAAAAAGGTAAACATTTTTTACCCTGATCTGTTTCAAAGGTTGAGAAGTTCCAGCCTCTTGCATTGATATTTATTTTGACGTTCAACAGTTGTCTCAATGTTTATGTCCAGAACAGAAGAGCGATCACTTAAATGCAATCACAATGTCATGAGCTCTGCAGTAAATTACCTGTGCATCCACATAAATAGATGTTTCTGCCCGGTTTCGAACCGAGGACCTTTTGCGTGTTAAGCAAACGTGATAACCACTACACTACAGAAACTCTTCTTCTTGCTACCTTAACTCCCTTACCTTTTCCCATTCATTTCCAATGGTAGTCCTTAACACTATGGATGTAATATATTTCTGGCCACTGAGGCTTCTGTGGCGCACTTCCGACTTTGAATAAAAGCACAGAGCGGAGGTTTTCCCTACTCATTTCTCATCAGAATTCAAGCGAGAGGATTTTCGTTCCTTTCGTAATTCGCATTCACAAAGATAATTTTGAGATTTAAGGGAAGTGAATTCATTATATTTTGAAGCAAAAAATGATTGACCTAATCAGGTAACCTTGCATAACAATAAATATCTAGCTGGCGTAGGTTATTTTATGGACATTGTATTTTCTTATAATGCTATCTAAATATTTGATTACAAAGCTCATTGAATAACCCAGGTATGAAGTTTTGCTTCAATAAATCTAATTTATCACAATTTGTTAAATAAATAAATAACTCATATAAAACATACGCTTTACAATACCTATTATTGATAATGAAATCGGAAATAACCATAGAAATTTCATTTTCTTAAATTAAATTAATTAGTTAGCTACCGTTTATGAATAACTAACCATGTGAAAGATAACGTTAACCAAACTATACGTACTGTAAATGTAGCTACTTTCCTTCTATAACAGCTATGTAGAGCCATCCCAGCTAGCTCAAATATGATGAGCCAGCTTTTAACACTAGTTAAAATCTGCTTTTTAGCTAATGTAACAGTTTGTACACTAACGTTGCAGTCATTTATTGGTAGGTAGGAAGCGGCTAGCTGGTTAGCTTGTCCTACCTGTATTTCATACAGTATGTTAGCCAGCTAACATTATGTTTAAATTAAAATTACCTTTGTAACAAAAACAATGTGTGATATAGCGGAAGAAATACCCAGAGTGAATTTGAAAGATGTGTGCCTCTTTATCGGCTTCTAGGTTGGTCCTGGAACTTCCTGGCCGCAGCATTCAATTCTTGGTAGATACTTGGAAATGGACAGGGATCTAATTGGATTTCACAACAACAAATTACAGAGACTCTCCATAGGGAGGGAGCCCTGATGATGCAGACATATGTTATCTCTGCAATAATGTCACTCATTTTGTGGGTGTAAACCAAAAAGGAACTATGATAAGTTGCAACAATTTTTGAGCGATACGTTGTAGTTGTACTCACCTGTCAGATTAATTTGAGTTTAAAAAATGTAAACCTTTTTTTTACCTTGATCTGTTTCAAAGGTTGAGAAGTTCCAGCCTCTTGCATTGATATTTATTTTGCCGTTCAACAGTTGTCTCAATGTTTATGTCCAGAACAGAAGAGCGATCACTTTAGTGCAATCACAATGTCATGAGCTCTGCAGTAAATTACCTGTGCATCCACATAAATAGATGTTTCTGCCCGGTTTCGAACCGAGGACCTTTTGCGTGTTAAGCAAACGTGATAACCACTACACTACAGAAACTCTTCTTCTTGCTACCTTAACTCCCTTACCTTTTCCCATTCATTTCCAATGGTAGTCCTTAACACTATGGATGTAATATATTTCTGGCCACTGAGGCTTCTGTGGCGCACTTCCGACTTTGAATAAAAGCACAGAGCGGAGGTTTTCCCTACTCATTTCTCATCAGAATTCAAGCGAGAGGATTTTCGTTCCTGGTTAGCTTGTCCTACCTGTATTTCATACAGTATGTTAGCCAGCTAACATTATGTTTAAATTAAAATTACCTTTGTAACAAAAACAATGTGTGATATAGCGGAAGAAATACCCAGAGTGAATTTGAAAGATGTGTGCCTCTTTATCGGCTTCTAGGTTGGTCCTGGAACTTCCTGGCCGCAGCATTCAATTCTTGGTAGATACTTGGAAATGGACAGGGATCTAATTGGATTTCACAACAACAAATTACAGAGACTCTCAATAAAGGAGCCCTGATGATGCAGACATATGTTATCTCTGCAATAATGTCACTCATTTTGTGGGTATAAACCAAAAAGGAACTATGATAAGTTGCAACAATTTTTGAAGCGATACGTTGTAGTTGTACTCACCTGTCAGATTAATTTGAATTTAAAAAATGTAAAATTTTTTTTACCTGATCTGTTTCAAAGGTTGAGAAGTTCCAGCCTTTTGCATTGATATTTATTTTGCCGTTCAACAGTTGTCTCAATGTTTATGTCCAGAACAGAAGAGCGATCACTTTAGTGCAATCACAATGTCATGAGCTCTGCAGTAAATTACCTGTGCATCCACATAAATAGATGTTTCTGCCCGGTTTTTAACCGAGGACCTTTTGCGTGTTAAGCAAACGTGATAACCACTACACTACAGAAACTCTTCTTCTTGCTACCTTAACTCCCTTACCTTTTCCCATTCATTTCCAATGGTAGTCCTTAACACTATGGATGTAAATATATTTTGGCCACTAAGGCTTCTGTTGCGCACTTCCGACTTTGAATAAAAGCACAGAGCGGAGGTTTTCCCTACTCATTTCTCATCAGAATTCAAGCGAGAGGATTTTGTTCCTGGTTAGCTTGTCCTACCTGTATTTCATACAGTATGTTAGCCAGCTAACATTATGTTTAAATTAAAATTACCTTTGTAACAAAAACAATGTGTGATATAGCGGAAGAAATACCCAGAGTGAATTTGAAAGATGTGTGCCTCTTTATCGGCTTCTAGGTTGGTCCTGGAACTTCCTGGCCGCAGCATTCAATTCTTGGTAGATACTTGGAAATGGACAGGGATCTAATTGGATTTCACAACAACGAATTACAGAGACTCTCCGTAGTGAGGAGCCCTGATGATGCAGACATATGTTATCTCTGCAATAATGTCACTCATTTTGTGGGTATAAACCAAAAAGGAAGTATGATAAGTTGCAACAATTTTTGAGCGATACGTTGTAGTTGTACTCACCTGTCAGATTAATTTGAGTTTAAAAAATGTAAACCTTTTTTTACCTTGATCTGTTTCAAAGGTTGAGAAGTTCCAGCCTTTTGCATTGATATTTATTTTGCCGTTCAACAGTTGTCTCAATGTTTATGTCCAGAACAGAAGAGCGATCACTTAAATGCAATCACAATGTCATGAGCTCTGCAGTAAATTACCTGTGCATCCACATAAATAGATGTTTCTGCCCGGTTTCGAACCGAGGACCTTTTGCGTGTTAAGCAAACGTGATAACCACTACACTACAGAAACTCTTCTTCTTGCTACCTTAACTCCCTTACCTTTTCCCATTCATTTCCAATGGTAGTCCTTAACACTATGGATGTAATATATTTCTGGCCACTGAGGCTTCTGTGGCGCACTTCCGACTTTGAATAAAAGCACAGAGCGGAGGTTTTCCCTACTCATTTCTCATCAGAATTCAAGCGAGAGGATTTTCGTTCCTTTCGTAATTCGCATTCACAAAGATAATTTTGAGATTTAACGGAAGTTAATTCATTATAAAAAAAAAAAAAAAATGATTGACCTAATCAGGTAACCTTGCATAACAATAAATATCTAGCTGGCGTAGGTTATTTTATGGACATTGTATTTTCTTATAATGTTATCTAAATATTTGATTACAAAGCTCATTGAATAACCCAGGTATGAAGTTTTGCTTCAATAAATCTAATTTATCACAATTTGTTAAATAAATAAATAACTCATATAAAACATACACTTTACAATACCTATCCTTGATAATGAAATCGGTAATAACCATAGAAATTTCATTTTCTTAAATTAAATTAATTAGTTAGCTACCGTTTATGAATAACTAACCTTGTGAAAGGTAACGTTAACCAAACTATACGTACTGTAAATGTAGCTACTTTCCTTCTATAACAGCTATGTAGAGCCATCCCAGCTAGCTCAAATATGATGAGCCAGGTTTTAACACTAGTTAAAATCTGCTAGTTAGCTAATGTAACAGTTTGTACACTAACGTTGCAGTCATTTATTGGTAGGTAGGAAGCGGCTAGCTGGTTAGCTTGTCCTACCTGTATTTCATACAGTATGTTAGCCAGCTAACATTATGTTTAAATTAAAATTACCTTTGTAACAAAAACAATGTGTGATATAGCGGAAGAAATACCCAGAGTGAATTTGAAAGATGTGTGCCTCTTTATCGGCTTCTAGGTTGGTCCTGGAACTTCCTGGCCGCAGCATTCAATTCTTGGTAGATACTTGGAAATGGACAGGGATCTAATTGGATTTCACAACAACAAATTACAGAGACTCTCCATAGGGAGGAGCCCTGATGATGCAGACATATGTTATCTCTGCAATAATGTCACTCATTTTGTGGGTATAAACCAAAAAGGAAGTATGATAAGTTGCAACAATTTTTGAGCGATACGTTGTAGTTGTACTCACCTGTCAGATTAATTTGAATTTAAAAAAGGTAAACCTTTTTTTACCCTGATCTGTTTCAAAGGTTGAGAAGTTCCAGCCTTTGCATTGATATTTATTTTGACGTTCAACAGTTGTCTCAATGTTTATGTCCAGAACAGAAGAGCGATCACTTAAATGCAATCACAATGTCATGAGCTCTGCAGTAAATTACCTGTGCATCCACATAAATAGATGTTTCTGCCCGGTTTCGAACCGAGGACCTTTTGCGTGTTAAGCAAACGTGATAACCACTACACTACAGAAACTCTTCTTCTTGCTACCTTAACTCCCTTACCTTTTCCCATTCATTTCCAATGGTAGTCCTTAACACTATGGATGTAATATATTTCTGGCCACTGAGGCTTCTGTGGCGCACTTCCGACTTTGAATAAAAGCACAGAGCGGAGGTTTTCCCTACTCATTTCTCATCAGAATTCAAGCGAGAGGATTTTCGTTCCGTTCGTAATTCGCATTCACAAAGATAATTTTGAGATTTAAGGGAAGCTAATTCATTATATTTTGAAGCAAAAAATGATTGACCTAATCAGGTAACCTTGCATAACAATAAATATGTAGCTGGCGTAGGTTATTTTATGGACATTGTATTTTCTTATAATGTTATCTAAATATTTGATTACAAAGCTCATTGAATAACCCAGGTATGAAGTTTTGCTTCAATAAATCTAATTTATCACAATTTGTTAAATAAATAAATAACTCATATAAAACATACACTTTACAATACCTATCCTTGATAATGAAATCGGTAATAACCATAGAAATTTCATTTTCTTAAATTAAATTAATTAGTTAGCTACCGTTTATGAATAACTAACCTTGTGAAAGATAACGTTAACCAAACTATACGTACTGTAAATGTAGCTACTTTCCTTCTATAACAGCTATGTAGAGCCATCCCAGCTAGCTCAAATATGATGAGCCAGCTTTTAACACTAGTTAAAATCTGCTTTTTAGCTAATGTAACAGTTTGTACACTAACGTTGCAGTCATTTATTGGTAGGTAGTAAGCGGCTAGCTGGTTAGCTTGTCCTACCTGTTTTTCATACAGTATGTTAGCCAGCTAAAATTATGTTTAAATTAAAATTACCTTTGTAACAAAAACAATGTGTGATATAGCGGAAGAAATACCCATAGTGAATTTGAAAGATGTGTGCCTCTTTATCGGCTTCTAGGTTGGTCCTGGAACTTCTTGGCCGCAGCATTAAATTCTTGGTAGATACTTGGAAATGGACAGGGATCTAATTGGATTTCACAACAACAAATTACAGAGACTCTCCATAGGGAGGGAGCCCTGATGATGCAGACATATGTTATCTCTGCAATAATGTCACTCATTTTGTGGGTGTAAACCAAAAAGGAAGTATGATAAGTTGCAACAATTTTTGAGCGATACGTTGTAGTTGTACTCACCTGTCAGATTAATTTGAGTTTAAAAAATGTAAACCTTTTTTTACCTTGATCTGTTTCAAAGGTTGAGAAGTTCCAGCCTCTTGCATTGATATTTATTTTGCCGTTCAACAGTTGTCTCAATGTTTATGTCCAGAACAGAAGAGCGATCACTTTAGTGCAATCACAAGGTAAGATAATTAATTATTGCCAATAAAATATTTATTATGTCAAGTTATGTTTGTTGGCAATGTAGATCAAAGTACCTAGTATTTGATTTATTAACTTTTTATTGCTATTTCGTTAGCGTACTTGCCGTGTTCTGTAACTGTAAAGTGCCTTACTGTACTGGCGACCTGCCGTTTATGGATAAACATAAATATTCAATTATTTAAATAATATTTGATAAGCTACATCCCAGGCTTGAATTATAGAAGGACACGATTCATTAATACATTCAACAGAGCTTTCAGACAAATATTTGTGGAATGATTAATAACTTTTGTACTTTTTATAGGTTTTCATAATTAAATATGGGTTTATTTACTAGAGTTTAGTTTTTTACATCAGTTTTGGAGGATAATTCTGTGACCCACCGTATTATCTGCCATAATTGAATTTCAATATCCTTGTTTATTGTTTTGGCCATGTTCTGGCCTGTTCTGATGCTCGTGTTCTTTTGTTCTACTCACCACTATCCAAGGGATTTAACATGTCAGCGATGAGGGTAAGTGTGCATAACAGGTCCCTTTTTGCATGTTTGTTGAAGCTGTGCTTCAAGGGCTTGGCATGCTCATGTGGGCAAAGGAGGGATTTTGGGCACATAGTAGTACACACCCTTCATTTCACAGTCAGTATGTTTTCACATTTTGGTATTGTCACTGTGATTTACCTATTTTCAAAAAGTAATTGCACTACTAAATATCCATTCACATTTAAATGTATATCTTTGTCATATATCTATATCCATCTATGTACATCAGATGTGACACACTGAGTATTAAACAAAGTATTATTATTATTTATGTACAATTATAATTAGCCTGACAGATAATAACCCGGTAAAGACAGAAAGTGGCTATTAGCCTTTTTTTAAAACATGGTTGATAAGCCAGACTCTAATTGAGGGGGAGATTAACACTTTATTTTCCTTACCAGTGAGGAGTAAACCAGCAGCCACTGCCACACTCTCCAGCCCAGCTGAGGCCGACCACTCAGATGTGACTGCCTCTCCATTGCAAGATTAATATACATGTACATGCATCCCTCCTTTATTCATTGTGAAAGTGATTTACAGTTGTGTGAAGTGTCATGTTTTTTTTTCACTAGCTCCCTCAGCTCTGGTGAAGGTCCTGCTGCCGATACCTCCTCAGCTGCTCGCCTTGGCCCCACCTGCAGAGAAAACAGAGGCCCCATATTTCCCTGATGGTAATTGATTTACTTTGATTGAATTTCATCAGCATTCTCAGAACCTGTAGCTTATATCGCTGTGTCCACACATCTAGCTTATGGGGGCAGGAAATTAAAAAGGGGGATTGTTGGATCCCTTTTAATGGATCACCCTTCTCAAATGCTCATTTCACATGACTCTTCTGTGTTTGCTTCCCATTAACCCAGAGCATGTAACTGCAGAGAGTAAGACGGTCAGTGTCCCAGTCACAACCCTGCCACCTGCTCCAGTAAACCCACCAGCACTGGAGCCTCCCCGGGATGCCCCTCTGGCCCAGGCCACAGTCGAGAGGATGGCGAAGGAGATCCTGGAGAAGCAGCAGCAACAACACAAAAAATACGAGGACCTGTCTAACGCGTGGCCAGCCAAAGTCCGGCTACCTCAGAGATGTACTTTTATCAGACTGGAGAGGTGAAGTACTTTTACTGCTCTAACAAAGTCTTCCAGACCTATGCAGCAAAGGGCCTCACCAATCCGAGGACACCATTCAAGGAGTTTGCTGTCACTGCCTTCTTTCAGTGGGAGCTGGAGACCTTAAAGCAGTGGGGAATAAAAAGGGAAATGGTAACAGAGAAGAGAGGAAAACGGAAAGCTGTGGAGTAGCATCTCTCTGGCCGTCTGTGCAGGTTCTGCCACCAGCCACTGAAGCAAGGCCCCAACAGCCCTCACATACATTCTGGCTTCCCTGGGGTGGCAGGGAAATACATTTACTGTCCTGCCAAAGTGTTGTCCCTGTAGCAGGCACAAGTCATGATGAGAGAGATGGCATGGAGGAAGTTCTAGTAGTCTGCCTTAGACTGAAAAGCAGAGATGGTTGGAGGAAAAGGGGAAGTGACTCTCCCTCCCCCTCTCTCTCTCTCTCAAAAAAAAACAAATTCTATATTGAATTTTATATGGAGAAGTAAAACCCATTATATTCGAAGATCACAGTTGAATATGAAAAAGGGGCTTGAGTACACTCCAATTTCAATCCTGGATTTCAGCCTTTAAAAAAATTGAACTGGTTGAAAGCCTGTTTATCTCAACCCAATTCTTTCTGGGATCACATTAACAATACTTTGTTTAAATGAGTCGGTGGATTAGTATTTTTGTTCAAATGTGACTTTGATATATCCAAATTACAAATTAAAATATCCAATTATCATGAAAATGGTATTTACTCACAACTTTTTACCTCATAAAATGGTTCTGTGGAATAACCAGATAATACAAATCAATAGAAAGTCTTTTTTTTTTATGATTGGGTTGAAAATAACATACGGTATTTGTATATGACCTTATAATGCAATGTTTTTGGCATACATCAATTTTCTTACTAAATATGGACTTACTAAAGATGTATCTCTTAGAGAATATAATAAGGTGTGTAAGGCTATTCCTAGCCCTTTGATTAATTTAATTCAGACTACGCTTAAATATTCTAGGATACAGCCTGATTTACTGATGTTGTTAATAAAATATAGAGGTCTTTTTGAAAAAAAGGTGATAATTTATGGATCAGGGAAGCCACCAAAGAGTATATTTTTGGTGATTTTAATGTTTAAAAAAAAGCATTATCTTTCTATATTTCATATCCAATCATTCCAAGGTCAAAGAAACCCTCTTTAAGGTAATGTCTTCTCTATATCCAGGTTGGTGAATTTCTGCTCAAACATTTTGTCTTTGATACAAACTCCTGTACTTTTTGTTCTTCAGATTCAGAGACTACAGAACTTATTTTTTTTCATGCCCTGTATCTAAACAATTTTGAATCGATATTCATAGCTGGCTGCTTTTAAAAATGACATTGACATTTTATCGAGTTAATATATTATTTTACATGGATAACCTTCATAACGATGTATCTTACTTAATGCATTTTGTAATTGTTATGGGTAAATACCATATCCATGTAAGTAAATGGAAAGATGGTACATCAGCATCAGATTGTTTTATTAATGGAATAAAATCAATGTTAAATCTTTGAAACTTCTATCTTGCAAAAAATCTAAAATCTTATACTAAACGTTTATGAATAGTCTTTTGCTTTAAGTTTTATTGAGGTTATTATTTATTTGGTTGTTGTCCTACATATGTGCAGGGGCCCAGATTAGCAGTCGTCCTATCGTCTCAGACGACAAAAAATTAAGAAGGACGACCTTCGATTTCCAAGTGGTTGTCCTGCTGACGACTGTGATTTTTAAAATTAGCTAACTGGAACTATTTCTGTTTTACACTTACATCATTACAAACACGTTATGCATGGATATTCTAAAACATTTCCGAAGTTCCAAATGGAAAAAGCGGCACATTGTCACTCGCATGTAGTCTGTGCTCACCACGTTTGTTATTGTTGCTATGCCAGACTGCAGCAGTCAAGAAAGTTTGCGGATCACGGCACAGGCACATAGACACAACAGCGAGAATCAGCTAGTTAGTTAGCTAACTAACGTTAGTGTTCACAGACATTGGACATCAATATCTGTTGTTGCTAGTTTCTTGCTAATACAAAGCTTAGTAAGTGATCATGCATTTATCACTTACCAAACCTTGAATTAGCAAGCAATATCCGTGAACACTAGCTAGCTAGTTACTGTCTATATTCAGTTCAGTGAGCCCTCCCACCAGGCTGAAGAATCGCTGTGATTTTCCTGCAGTGATTTCTCATCTCCGACCTATAGTCCAAGCACAAATCATTCCCACATCCCTGCTCGGTTAAATCTAGGAATTATCAGCTAGCTATTATGTTAGCTGCCATACCACACTAGTTGTGAATGGAAAAGTCTCTCTCATTCGAGTCCCAACTGGAGTGTACGTTATGATATACTGTACAGTGACAGTCAGAGCACGGGTACCCATCAGAGCCTCACTGCTACACAGTCCCATGAGCACACGATGCACAAGTCAAACATAAATATCAGTGTCGAAAATAAGTAACGTTAACCGTCGCGTCTGTCTTTGGGCTACATACGACGTAGTGATCACATTTTCAAAGATGTGGAGATTTATTTAGATTTATTGCAAGTCCACCCCCCACTAAAAAGGCTAAAATCAAAGAAGATCAGCTAAAAACTGAAAATATGATTCACAGAGCAGAGATCGCACTTTCCATGATAATTGGAAGGTGAATAGACCAAGGACAAGTAACTTTTAGGAAGGACAAGTATCTTTTGTAAGATACTTGCCCTTTGACCAGTACCTTAGACTTCTGCCCTAATCTGGGCCCCTGTATGTGCCTATTATTTTGCAGTAGATACTACTCTGTGATATTGTGTGTTAATTGTTAAATTCCCCTTAGAACAGTGGAAAAAAGTCATGGTCTGATGAGTCATCCTTCACCCTGTTCTCAACAAGTGGAGTAGTGTATGTGTGGCGCATGCTAAAAGAAACCTACAGGCCCAAGGAGGGCTTGTTTCCCATGGAGGAAGGTTCTGGCAGCTCCATTATGGTGCACAGTGCATTTTCCTGCATGGTTTAGGTCCACTGGACCCCTTTAGAGGACGAGGTAAACAATAAACCTTAAATACAAAGCCATTCTGAGTGATCAACTCCATCCTATGGTGAAGCATTTCTATCCTGGTGGGAGTGGTCTCTTCCAGGATGACAATGCTCCTATCCACAGACCACGAATGGTCACTGAATGGTTTGATGAGCATGAAAATGATGTAAACCATATGCCATGGCTGTCTCAGCCACCAGATCTCAACCCATTTGGACATTTATGGATGATTCTGGAGCGGTGCCTGAGACAGCGTTTTTCACCACAATCAACAAAATATCCAATGATGGAATTTCTTGTAGAATAATGATGTTGCATTCCTCCAATAGAGTACAAGACACTTGTAGAATCTATGCCTGGCTGGGGCACACCTAAGTTTGGCATGGATTGCATTGAAATTGGTATTTGGTGACAATAACTTGTATTTAATACATTAATGTATTTAATGTAAACAAAATGAATTCATATGGCACTAATACAACAATGTCAGATTACAAAGAAAGTGTAACTCATATTAACATGAACATTTGTATAAATAGTCTATATAATCTAATATTTCATGGCAGAAGTTTCATTGACCTACAATGAAAAAACATTTTGGAAATACAATAAAAAAACTAATCAATTTTTAAAACATTGAACTGCTGTATGTGATTATATATCCAATATAGAAGTTGAATGTGTGTATTGGGGGATAAGAGATATCTAACTATAATTCATTACTTTGGGCATGTGTTATATTGCCATGAGCAAGCATGTAAAAGATTAAGGGCAGTGAAAAACTTGAAAATTCAGATAGGTGTTAACAGCGGCGATTACTGGATCTCTCGTGCAGTGCATACAGAAAATACTTTCTGCCTATAGTTTCCTGGAGGGGGCGATGCTGAGACTGGAAATACGAATCGCCAAATGTGGCTCCATTGTAAGTTACATCATGAGCAAAATAAAATAAAAAGTTGATGCTATATGTAAAGACTGCATTATGTCCATATATATCTACACTAACTGTATTTTGCATGTCAGCACCTTAGTTGGTTGCATTTATTTACTTTGATGATTGTACATAAATAGATGATTGTGTGTTAATTTTCAAAGATTTTTATGTCTTCTGTGGATCCAAAGGATAAAAAATATCAAAAAAGCATTTGCTGCTTTAAAAAAAATCATGAAAAGACTGGGTCCCACTGTATTACTCAAGCTGCACTACAGCATCTATTCACAGGCGCGATCCCACTACTGAACAGCACGGGGGCTTTGACCTGCTCCGTTTCCGACCTGGGCCAGTTCACCCCTCTTTAGATGACCTGGTAGTCCCGAGCTCCCCCAGGAGCACCATATCGATACCAAGCTTAGTGCGGACACCCGATCGGCATAGTGCACTGCAGCTCAGAACTCCTGAGCTCAAACGATCCGCCCGCCTTAGCCTCCCAGTAGCTTGGATAACAGGCATGCGCGACTGCGCCCAGCGAAAGCAGATAGAGATTTGAAAGCTTTTCTTGCAGGCAGTGCTGTGACGTCAGGAACCCACAGCTCTGGTCCAGACTGTGGATACAGTTCCCTCTAGTGGTACAGATACAAAACAAACATGTGAAAGAAACAAAGAAGAAGGACAACAATGTCTAACTCCCTCGCACAAACATTAATGCACAATCATTTACTGCTGGAGACACAAGGTCATACTGGATGTATAGTTATATTAACATGGATGTATAGTTATATTAACTTTTTAATATAAAATAAAATAATAGTTTCACAAATGAAAAAAACGTTTCTGAATACGTATGGAGCTGCCAAAAATCTCCACTAAGCAATAATACTATAAAGAGCCCAGCCACTCCACATTTCAGGGTCATGAAATTTCCCTGGGCTTTTTATAGTATTTGTGTGTAAGAGCTAAAGTTTGGCCCTGCAGCCAATGGGGTTTATTGTCCCATACAAATGAATAGAGGCACAGACCTGGAATCCAGGTGAAGATTTGCACAGACCACATGGAGGGAGAGTGACATACATTGAACAGGGTTTTGGAGGTGAAATCAGCATTAAAACTGTGTATAAACACATACAAGTAATAATGGATAAATACACATTTCCTGACAAGGTTTAAATGAATTTGTTTGGAAATTCCATAAATATTCAACATTAATTAACGAGAATACACATACTTGCCACAATTTCACTTGCCATTGCATCTTATCGACACACATTGTGGGTTTGAATTGTTCAACCTATGCCAATTAGGAACTTGCATATATTTCACAGTGACTTGTGTTGTAAGGGGTACGGAGAACATTGGGATATCTGAATAGGGGTATATATTAAACCTATTTGGTAACCAAGTGGCTAAATTAGAGCATTTCACTTTAAAAACTATTTCAGATGATGGTTGCTAGAATATGGTAAGATCAAGGAAACTACAAACCAGTTTATGTTTCGATATTCAACGAGTATATCTGTCATGTTTGATGTGGGCTTTAGCATCACTTTGTGTTTCACTAACATCTGTCACGATAATGTTTACCTGCAAATGAGATTTCATTCCATTTCATTGACTTAACAGCTCCGCTTACTGGATTCTTTACGCAGTGCATCTATAAAATACTTTTTGCGTATGATTTACTGGTGGGGGGGGCAATGCTCAGACTCCAAATATGAAATGTACGTAGCTTCATAGTAAACTACGCCTTGAGCAAAATAACAAAAATATACCTTGATAGGGATAAGGGACGATGGCATTTTTTACAGTATATCCACACGAATGATAGTATGTTGCATTTCAGAACTACTAACCTTTTCTTTCCCAGTGTTACAGGTATGGTACGCAGCTGCCTGCAAAGATGTCTATCGCTGTATTACTGCATTGAACTCTTGCGCGAACTATGATTGTTCCTACCATGTATTAATGCACATCTTGTAAGTCGCTCTGGATAAGAGCGTCTGCTAAATGCTTAAAATGTAAATGTAAATGTAGAACTAGTTGTTTGTATGTTTTTATTTAATCTATTTGGGGCAGGATTGTTAGCAATTTTTCAAACATTTGAAATACCTTATGTGAGTTCTGTGTAGAGGGTAACAAAACGTATATATGACAAACATTTTTGCTAAAACCATGAAAAGACTGGGTCCCGCTGTATCACTCAGGCTGCACAACAGCATCTATTCACAGGCGCGATCCCACTACTGAACGGCACGGGGGCTTTGACCTGCTCCGTTTCCGACCTGGGCCGGTTCACCCCTCTTTAGACGACCTGGTAGTCCCGAGCTCCCCCAGGGGCACCATATCGATACCAAACTTAGTGCGGACACCCAATCGGCATAGTGCACTGCAGCTCAGAACTCCTGAGCTCAAACGATCCCGCCAGTCTCAGCCTCCCAGTAGCTTGGATTACAGGCACGTGCCACAGCGCCCGGCGAAAGCAGATAGAGATTTGAAAGCTTTTCTTGCAGGCAGTGCTGTGACGTCAGGAACACACAGGTCTGGTACAGACTGTGGATACAGTTCCCTCTAGTGGTACAGATACAAAACAACATGTGGGGAGACCCGTATTAAGGACAACTGCGAATAAATCGCACTCAAGTACAAGATAATCACACATTTAATACTACTGGAGAACTATTTGTGGAATTATTAGCATATTTTGGTAGCAAACAAAAAAGGAAATGTCCAGTTATGGTTTAGACCAGCGGTCCCCAATCTTTTTTGCACCATGGACCGGTTTCATGCAAGACCATTTTTTCCACGGACCGGGGTGGGGGGGGTACATACAAACTGAGACAAGTGCGGAAAAGAGGCACAGACGGAAGTGGTCATTTTTCAAAATAAATAAATAGTCAAATAGTCAATAAAATGGAAATAAAATTAAAATTAAAACGTTTTTATTATTTCTGTGCGGCCTGGTACCAAATGCCTCACGGACCGGTACCGGGCCGCGGCCCGGTGGTTGGGGACCCCTGGTTTAGACCATTTGTTAGCACACAGGTTGTAGCCTTTATAAAGGGGTAATGCTGTGCAAAATTCTCTGCAGATTCTCTGCAAATCATTATAGTCAACATTTTGCACGTCATCAAAATTATTCCGTGCAGAAGAAAGCCTTGGCCGTGTGGTACAAATACTCTAGCCCTCTATACCCACTATCAGGTAACTATGCTCTGAGTAGTTGCTATTCTGATATGGCAATCACTAGTATTCTTTTTGGACTGCATCATTTCTCTCTCTCTGTTCAGTGAGGGTAAATGTTATAGGTGTCTTAACATTTGGTGACAATGGACAACTGGCTTTGACTCTGAGTCTCAGAGTGAGATACAATGTCAGGAGTTAACCCCTTAACCGTCACCCCCTATTTTTTGCATTAATGTCTATTTGGACATACCCAAATATAACAGCTCATAGCTCAAGAACTGTGAGTGCAACATGCCTACATTTGGTATAATTTGAAAGGAAACACATTGTAGTTTATCGGGGTGTGAAATAGCATGTGGACACAACACATCCCAAATGACCAAATATCAAACATACAATAAAGTAGGCTTTTATAGTTTTCTTGTGTAGAATCTCATGTTTGAAAAGCAATAAATGAGTCACATTTCAAGATATACCTTTGGATTTTTGTACGACTTGTACAATATGTCGACATAAGGCTTAAATATATCTCACTTTAAATAGGCGTACGCATATGCAAGATGGCTGCTACGCGTATCCAGCGTTCTTTGCACGTCCTCAAGACGCGTTTCGCGTATGCAAGGTGCAATACCAACATAAATCATGGCGCCAGACAAGAAAGCGGAGGGTAATGGCAAGCCGCTCTGCTTCATGTGTAATGAGCGGGGCTAACCGACAAAGCAAGTCATCAAATGTCCTGGCAGACATACAAAAATGCTGATTATGCTTTTCGTCGTAAATTTCTCTCATCGGTAGAATGAGAGAAACACACCCTCCGTCGTTACACCAGGATACAGGATACAGTACATTTAATGGTCTAATACCATCGTGGAGTATGTGAACAATGCCTAGTGTTGCATACACGTACGCACTTATATTTATATGTAAGCAAAAACAAACTTCTAGACCCAAGGACTCAAACTAGAGGCCTTTTAGTGAGTGGTGTCACCGGTGGTCTCAAAACCTATCCAAGGTGGCCAAATGATTTCTATTCGCTTCTGTGACACTGGCAAACATTTTGATGACAATAAAACCTGTTTCTATCACCCAAACCCTTATGGATTGTTATTTTGCTCACAAAACACACTAATGTGATAGCTCAAAGTGCCTCCAAATGTCTGTTTCCGAATTAACTTTTGTGGCACTGAGAATCACACGTTACACACACACACGCACGCACGCACGCACACACACACACACACACACCAAAGTCAAAGCAAAGAATTGTATAGCAACAGAAGCTTTTTTTCCCCAATGGGCAAAACTAACCAACAGGCATTTACCATTATACATTTGTCTGAAGAAAAAAACAAAAAAACAAAACATCAACAGCTGTCAAAATTAGACAAATAAAATGTATCAAAATATTGCACCAATATAAATAATAGTTATATTAAATATACTGCTTATAAATTAATATACAAAACAATTTAATGTCAGTTAGTGTAGTCAGGTAACACAGGAAAAACTAGGTTATATTGGTTGTGCCAATCATTGAAGCAGTCTCCATCACAGGACATGAACTTGACTGTTTTGTTCATTAGACCCATACGGTGATCAGGATGCCCACATTATTAACAATCATATCAACGGTCATATTTTGGAACTTCTGGACCTCACCAAAGGTATTGAGTCCTAGACTACCCTGCCTTGAATTGGGACACAATTTATTTTGCAACATCGCAGTTGACATGAATTGGCATTACCTGGCTGCTGATGTCTCACTTCCCTGGAATTTCTCACAACTGCCACCAAATTTTGTAAATAAAGAAACAATAATAGAAAAGGACAACTTGATCTGACGTAGAGTTTTAATATACGTGCCATTTTCATGAATGTACAGCAGTTTACAAAATACATTGCTGGTTCCTTCTATGTTTTAAAAAGAAAAAAAGGAAAAAGTACTTCACAATTTAGAAGAAATAGCAACAAAAATCCCTCCAAAAAAACTGAAGACAATCATCAAACTGAAGGACCATAACAGAATCACATGACCACGTTCACAACTCCATCACAGCTTCTAAAGTGATGTCCACCTTCCAGGTAGATTAACTAAGGGAGAAAATGACAGTTAGAAATCAGATTCACTCCAAGGGCCTATTTATACATGTAGAAAATATATAACTTTTATTAAGCATTATTTAACTGACTAAACAGTTAATGGATGATATGGACAGGTACAGTAGTGCGGTTTCCATTCTGGCTTCTGGTTTTCCACTTAAGTAAAGAGTTCTCATTTCCTTGCCCAACTAATTATTCATGCTGAAACCAGACTATAATTCACAGCAAATCTCAACATACCAGAAGTATTTTTTTAATACTTTACCGATCTACATATCTAGCGATGATTCTACAGCCATTTTAATGCACTTCTGTAAGTCACTTTGGATAAAAGTCTGACAAATGACTAAATTGTAGTTGTAAATTGTGGCTGTGTGTTTGAGAGTGAGTGAGCACCTGCTTTGGGTTTTTGTCCACTTCAGGGCGTGTCTGGGAGGCACGGAGAGCGCAGGGTGGTAAAAGGGGCAGCCCGCCCGCTTGCACTGGGCCGAAAACCTGCAGGGCTGAGAGACAAAAAACTCCAGTTTTAACCTTTAAAACAAAGAGGCAGCATATCAAAACCTCAACGATTTTCCTACATGGGTGGAGCTAGAATGATTGCACAAACGTGCAGACCCAGACCCATGGTCCACTTGGTATGAATACTCAAAACTACCTCTATAACATATGCTCCCGTGAGAGGGAGAGTGAGAGGGAGACAGGCTTCATGAACCTCAAAAATGGGTGGAGCTCTCATACTTTATCCATGGTGGATCTGAGCCAATTGCAGTTGGGAGAGCAAAGCCATTTGAATGGCTCAATCTTGCCAGTGATCAACAACTCGTCACCCACTATGGATTAATGGATTAAGTCTCACTCTCACATTACCAAGCTACTCAATCCTATCAGTCCTCTACCCATGTAGTCTACAGACTGGTTCCTCTCCTGGCAATTCTTGTTTTCCATGGGGGCATGCATAACAACCCAGCTCACTTTTGGGTGGTAAAACAGGCAGTCAATCTTCTTGCAGTCTGGGAAGAAGCGGCACACACTGCTGGTTGAGACAGGTGCTATGAAAACAGAAGTGTGAGGCATGAGGCGTGACTATTCACAAAACAAGAGTGGGCAGAGTTGGCTGTAAAAATCACGTACGTACATTAAAAATGTACAGAGGGTGGAGCCTTCAAAAGGGTACCATACCCTTTCTGGGCAGGGGGGTGGGTCCTCTCCTGCTGACGTGGGTGAAGGGACAGTCCGTCTTTGTGCACTTGGCATCGTACTTGCAGTTCGGGTGTACAAACAGGCATTTGTCTCCGAACTTGCAGCTGGGGAAGGTCCTATGAAGAATGAGGGGGGGAATACATTGTCTATGGCAGCGCTTCTCAAATCAGGGCCTGGGGACCTAGGCTGGTTTTCACTCCAGCTGAACCCTTGAATAGTTGGGTCAATCAAACAGCCTCAGCACAAGCCATTAACTGAATATCTGAATTGGACATCACTTAACTTCTGGCTGTTAGTACTGATGGGGATAGTCGTTGATGAAAGACTCACTTGCACTGAGCGGTGGGATGGTGGTACACGCACTCTTCCCCACTCTTGCACACAGGCCAGAACTTGCAGCGTTCCAGAACCTTCTGCCTCTTCACCGGGATGCCTCCATCCCCTTCCCCACTCTCTTCCTCCTCTTCTACAGGAGAGGGAGGAACACAACAATATTCAGAAAGCAGCCTCAAATATCTCCCTTTCAGGGATACCATTCACGTTTTTTGTGGCAGATGACATGCTAGCAATAAACTTACAGCAAAACCATAGCACTAGCCAAAGCTCTCTTGCCTCTTGCCTCACATTAAAAAAGGTGTATAAACAGACCCTCTTCTGACTAAAGGGGTGCAGTTAGCAGCGATACGCAGCAGATTAACGCCTCAGTGGCCCCTTTTCTAGCTTTCTGTCCCACAACTTTCCTGTACAATTACTGAACCACCAAGGTATGAACTCACACATTTACCCCTGGGGATCAATATGTAAAAGTATGCAGGATAATGGTATCATGGGAGTAGTGAAGTTCTTTCTGTGTGAATCTGTATGATCTACCGTCAGAGTAGGGGAGTTCCCTCTGCAATCTCTGGTGTATACTGGGCGTTGGCTTCCTCTCAAGGTAGCTGGCTGGGATGGAACACTTGACTGTTTTGGTACCTTCCTCAACGTCTGGGTCACTCTCGCCCAGGTTCCCCAGTGGGCTGGGTACCCCGTCCAGGGTCACGATGAACTTAGGGCTGGCGCTGCCCAGATTCTCTGCTCCATCCCGACTGCAGAGAGGCAGAGACTCACCAGTCAAACTGAGGATAACTGCCAAACATTCCAATCTGCCAACCATCCCTTCACCATCAGTAGTACGTAGGACATTGTAGAATGTTGTTTCATAGGGTGCACTTACCTGGCCTGCACTGTGCGGGGCGCTGTGGGCGGGGCTTCGTCCTGGATCGGGCCGCCCAATCGGCCCTGGACAGACACGGCCTCCTCCACCTCTGGCCTCCTCATGATAAAGGAGCGTGTGTCGCTGGGGTTCAGCCCCCCCACCTCCCCCACCAGGAGCACTGCAGAGTCATCCCATTAGTCTAGGCACACTACAGGCCTTACAGTCTACGCACACCACAGGCCTAACAATTAGCACACACTACATGCCGTAGTCTATACACACTACTGCTATTACACCTCAAAGGTAAATTCAAGCAGCTTGAAAATCAATGAGTTTGGTTGATAAATCTTGTCTGTTTTTGTGTTGTGTTTTGTTTTAGTTCTGGCAGTGGCAGCTGGTGAGCTACAACCTGCATTAGCATTTCACAGGCATGCCAGCTTAAATAAGGATCCTCCATTAACAGGCCATTCATTTTTACATGATTGCATAAGAATGTAGTAGGTCTGCCTTGTGGACTTCATATGACATCATTTTAGCTTCAAAGGACAAGACCACTGTTTTTAAGCTAATTATTATTATTATTTTTTATTAATAATTTTTGTTTCTGATTTTTATCCCAATCTGGTAGCCAATTAGACCTGCTATTTCGATGTCAACCCCCCGCGATTTCGCTGCCGTAGTCCTGCGACCGGTAGTGACGAAGGCGACCTGACGCCTCTTTCGAGACGGCACTCGCCAAGTGTCGACCGTAACCCGGTACTACAGGGCCACTGTTATGCGCAGCGAACGTCATGTCGGCTTCCCTCCCCCCAACCTGGGGCGGACAGCCAATCACCGCCCCTGGTGGCGCTCCCGGCCAGAGCCGACTCTGGCGAGACGTGGAATTGAACCCCGTTCTCCTTGGCCAGTGTCGAACGTTGTAACCACTGGGCCACGCGGGAGGCCTTAAGTTAATATTTTTTTACGTTTAATGTAAAACAATCTCTCTGTTATAAAGGAACTTACTGCCTCCCCTATCGGAGCTCATAGGCCATCACAGGTTTCAAAACTCCAGTCAAGTTCTCATAGTCACCTTGCTGTTCTCCCAATCCGTCCTCTGGTAGGTCCAACTGTAGCCTAGAACTCAAGCCTCTGCTCTGAACTGAGGACAAACAAGAGCCAATCAAATGAGGAACCCTGAACTAAGTAGTACACGAGCAGAGCCAATCAGCAGATAAGAACATTGAGCTGAGGAGAAGCACAAAAGCCAATCAGAAGAGAGAAGCAATGTGCCATGGAATCACGGATTCAAAGAAAGCGTTCAACTGGTTTCAATTTGTAATGACTTCTTACATAAATAGGAGTCCTCAGAACAGAGGCCTGACAGAGATGCCTTCTCCCTGGATGGAGATGCACCCTCAAAATGGCAATAAGTTTAACACCCCTGAAAGTGAATAAGTGCTAACTGACATTGGTGGGGGGGATACTGAGTAAGGGACTGGAATGTGGCCAGTGAGGAACGAGTGCCCATGTGACAGGGTGGGTGGAGTTCTGACCTACCTGCCTGCCTGGTTGGCTGTGGCTCTGCAGGGGTGCGCCTGTGGCTTCTGGGGGCCAGAGCGTGGAGGTGCTCCTGAACCAGCTGTATAGCTGCGCTCACCTCCTCACCGGCAGTGCGTGTGCGGGGAGCCACGGGAACCGTCTGTTTCTGAGGCGCTGGGGCAATAGGACAGGCTCAGACACAAAACTAACAGCATGCACACATCGTCATGGCAACAAGTTGTTGTTTCAGAAAACGGCCCCTCCATCTTTAATTAGAGACATACAAAGGTCCTTTATCAAAAATGAGGTAATACTGCATTATCAACAAGCTCTGATGGAAACACAATGTAAAACGATTGCTCCAACACAGAGCACCTACGCCACACTCATTCTTTAGTTTTCACCAACCCATGAATGATCAGGAGAAATCTTTTAAATCCACATTACTTTAGCCATGCATCTTTTAAAGAAGCAGCACACCCAGTAATCCTCAATCCACAGCGTTTGGTTATGAAAAAATAACACCCGAAGACAGCAGTGGTTTGTACATTTTCACTGAGGTGGGAACACCCAAGAGAAATCAGCTTGTGTGTGCGAATGTTACCTTTTGTGTAGTTTGTCGTCTTGGAGATGGACTCCTGGGCTTCAGAGATGGCCTTTAATATCAGGTTCTTGTTGGCCTGTTTTGCTGGAGGCAAGGAGGGTCTGAAACAAGATGCAGGCCAATGTCACAGCTTTACACACATGCACGTGTGCTCTTCATGGGCCCTGCACATGCACAGGCGAGGGATAAGTTAGATGAACAATGCTTTATGACAGACAGGATACAGTATGGGAGGGAGGCTGGGTGTTGCAGGCACACGAACCTGCGCTCCGGTTTGGACGGCAAGGAGACTCTGCTGGACACACCCCCACTTCTCGCTGTGTAGACTTCGTCCTCATCCTCTTCTTCTTCTTCTTCCTCTTCGAGCTCGTCGCTGTCCCGCCCCTCGTCGCCGATCCTATTGACGCGGACAATGGAGCTCGCCACTGGCGCTTTGCGTTTGCGGGACCCCTCCTCCTGTAGAAACACAGGTAGCGTGTTAGTCAATGGCAATCTGTTAAATAAAGCTGACTGACTGATTGATTGATTGCAGCCTCACCTCTCTGGCAGACCTCTCCATGCTGCCGCTGGACCCCCGGCTATCCTGAGTGTAGCTATGCTGCCCCCTGCTGTAGGCCGAAGTGGATCTGTTCTGCACCTGCGAGACATCAGTGGGCCTGTAGCTGTAGAGGCTCTCAGGGGCCCGGCCGTGGCCTCTTGAGGGCCCACCAGACTGTCGGCCGCTCTGCGGGGGCCTGTAGAGTGCCGCTGAGGGCCGAGCGGAGCCGTAGGTGACCCCTCCCTTGTCACGAGCCCCGCCCGAGGGGGGGCCCTCCTCTATCAGGTCATTACTGATGAGGTCATCGTCCAGCTCTGGCTTAATATCAATGATGGCCTCGACGGACACGGGCTCCATCAGGGGCTTCACCGCAGACGTCAGTCTTGGGATGTTCCTCTCTTTGGAGTCTCTCCTAAATCAAGACATGCTTGGTCAGACACTGCAACATTAAATGTGTCCAGCTTAGTTATGAAATATTTTTTTACTACAAAAAACAACAACAAATTCAACAAAACGCACCTGCCCGAAGAACTGTGGTGGTCGTGGGCAGAGCTGGTGGAGACACGGGCCTCTGTCCTATCAGATCGCGAGCTGGACACAGTCAGGCCCCGCGACTCCTCCCTCCTCCTCTCCTCTCCTCCCAGCGCACGACCCTTCCCAGCCTCGGTGTTGGGGTGAGTATACATGTGTTGCGGCCTTAACGAAGCTGGCTCTAAGGACACAAAGCATCACAGGTTACAGCGACTCTTTTTCAGGTGAAACTGTGCTAGACCTATTCAAATTGAAAGGGCGTTCCATCACCTAAATATGCTTCAGCAACCAAGTATAACCAAGTATGGTTTTCGGCTAAAATATGTTCTGTTCCTTATAAAATACAGCTGCACCAAAATGATTCCATTGGAGAAACTTAAGGAAGAAACTTACCAACAGCCACTGATCTCAATTTCTCCAGAACGCCATGTAACCTGAAATGAAATTGTTACATCGGAATTATACGACTTAATTTTTCTAAAGTTATGTCCTTAATTAGTTTGTCACATGGTGATAAACTGAACATACAGCGGACATACATACCACACAGTGAACTTGATTGTGTTGTTGCCAAGAAAGAGAGAAAGATCATCTGCCATCTGCTGTGCGTTCTTCTTGTTTGCCACCATGACCATGATGTAATCGGGCAACTCTTCGTCTTAAAATCGGAAACAGTAATATTAACTAATACAGATTGACTAATAAGCAGTATCTCAAGAGATCATGACTTCGTGATTGGTAAAACAGAGCTAGCGTGTAGTTAGCTAGCCAGCTAAATTGTGAATAACTAGCTAGATTCGGATTTTAAGCCTATTTCCAACTTACCCACATAGGCACCAAGTTCTTGTAGTTTCCCCTTAATTGCAGCCTGAAATATAATAATAATAATAATACCAATTATAAAACGTATTTTGCACGGTTAACACACAATTTTTTATATGGCACCATTCATTTCGATATGTTTACATCGGTATTGCGACTAGCAACCGTTTTGCTAGCTACGCCGTGTGAACGAACGATAAATATATTACTACGTGCTAAACGTTACCAAGTACAACTGGAAGCCAGCGATACGAGACACATTTGGGAATGGTACCGTTAATATAATGAAAGCCAGCGTATTATTAATAAACCCAGTCAGCATTAGAACACATATCGCCGAAACAGGTTAACGTTAGCTATATGCAGCTACTAACGTTACTTAGCTAAGCTAACCTAATGTTAACATTAATGTTGTGTTAGTTCGTTTTAGTTGGATTTTAATACCTATACACATCTACACAATTGTTAAAGTTAGCCTACTGGCTACTATCCACTCTCTCACTAGCTAGCAAGCTAAAATGTTAACGTTAGCTAGATAGCTAACTAGCCATAGTAGTCATTCAAAAGAGCAAAAATACAGCACTTTAGGCCTTGATTTGCATCGTAGTTTTGACTTGCTATAACTGATGTGGTTGAAGTATTCTTACCCGGATTTTCTTGCTGATCTCCGTCCCGATTTCCATGCTGGCTCCGTCCTTTCAATTAATATGTAACACTGCTCAGTAAATCAACCTATCTAGCCAAGTAACCAACTGGTCTCTGGTCAAAGTAGCTTGAGCTAACACTTACTACATGCGTACAGTTTTGTCTATCAAAATTGCATTCTGGGAATACACTTTCACCCAACGTACTCCCAAATCAAACAATATGGCAGCCAACAGTAACTATTAAGTTAGTAACTAAAGGTTATCGACTCAGCTGTCCTGTTTAGAGAGACTGTGGAGTTCCGATTATTCGTATTATCTATTGAAATAAGACCTTCCGGTTACGGAACTGTATTCCGAAAGGAACCAAAAAACAACCCATGGTGCAGAGGGCGCCGTCTTGCTTAAAATATGTGAATTAAAACTGCGTTAACGTACAGGCTGTGTACCAGTGCTTTTCCTCGTTTCCTGCATTCGTCTACTTCACGAAACGTCACACGGGGTAGAAACGACGACGGAAATTGGGAAAACTAAGAAAAGATTAGAAAAAATCATAACATAACACGCATAAAAAAGCCAAGTTACTCACAATTTTCCTTTGACTTTTCTGGTTCCCTATCTATTCAATTGTTTCTATCTCAATATAATTAAATGCACGGAGGGTCTCACTGGTAAATTGTTAGTAATATTTTTGTAATGTTGCTAAAAAAATATTTTATGAAATGCACATTTAATAAATATGGAGGCAATGTAGTCATGATTTTTGTAGTCATGTACATATTGCCATTTTACATTAACATTTTAAATAGTTAAGTTGGTTAGTGGGTATTTTTGCATGCTTTGTTCTAAAGTGGTTGTCACATGACATAAACATGCTCATAATTATTTATATTAATAGGATATGCAAAATAAGATGTTTTTACTATTTTTTTGCAAGCAGCACATTGATGGGCAAAGCACCCAAGTGCTACAGGACAAAAACGTTTGTTAGGTTTGTAGGTGCGTTAAACGTAACCTGTTTGTACTTAAAACAAACAGGTTAACTTAGTCTGGGATTACTTAGTCCCCTCATGATTCAGCCTAAACCACTCTAGAGTCCGTTTTAGAACAAAGGAACAACTGTTGGTTTGGTCTAAGGTCCACCATTTTTAGTTTTTTTTATATAAACACAATTTTTGAGTTCCTTGTGGTTTCAGATGTAGGGAAGTGTATTCCAAGACAATGTTATTAATGTCTATTCTTCATATTTTTCTAGATTACTAGATTAGTTTAGGACATATCGACCGCTTTCATTGTTGACCTGACCCGTCTGGTTTATTCTCTAATAGTGATGTGCAGTTCGTGAACGAGTCGTTCGAATTGAACGACTCTTTTGACTGATTCCGGAGTAATGATTCGTTTTCTCAGGTGAGTTGTTCATTTTAGTTGTTCGATTCATCGAGCAGCTCCGCCTACATCGCACTCAGCTTTCAACCAACATGTTTTTAAACATGGTAATGTAAGTAACGGTGGATGCCACGGAATCAAGAGTCGAGATTTTGCTTTTCCACTTCAGTACTACTTTTTTATTTCAAATAAAGCGTGTAGTACAGGGGAAGTGCAACGAATGTATCGGATTCACACGGGGGTCATTCTCAATGCATACACAACCAGTGACGGTGATAACATCACATACACTAACACAAACACACACACACATCATTCGTACGAGGGAAAAAGGGGCTTTCACTCAAACAACATCTTGGTTTTAATACTTGAATATTTATGAACATAACTAGCCGAACACTAAGTTTAGCTGGCCGCAAGGGCCTCTGAGACATGTGATGGCCCGTGGCCTACGAATATGTAGCCACCTAGCATGCTACACACGAGCTCAATGGAGGGCAGCTAGCATCCTTGTGGCTAAACTAGCTGCTCACTGTTACAATCATTTATCGCATTGTGCAAAAGTATTTAAATGACGCGATGTTGCAGGACATAACATTGTAAAACCAAAAGTAAACCCATTAACTGCTGGCTGGATAAAAGCGTATCCTAAATGGCATGTATAAAAACTGCCTAAACTCGTGTTTTATGAGTGAACGAATGGGCATTACCCTAGGCTACTGAACGAAATAAACGACAATCACAACTCTTTAGGGGCTCTAATCGGGTACATTATCTAGTTGTGTTTGCTATCAGAACGATGCATTGCAATGGTTTAGCACTCATGGGCCAAGTTAATCCATCACGCCAAAGAACGACTATCTCCACTCCACTTCATGAACGAGACGTGTCTGAACGAATCGTTCGCGAACCTTTAACCCGGCTCTGAACGAGAATCACGTTTGCGAGTCATCGTTCGCGAACCGTTAACCCGGCTATAAACGAGAATCACAACATTTTCGAGTCCTCGTTCGCAGGGTTCCTATGGGCTCTGGGGAAGTGGTGTTTACTGAATCAAGTGAACGAATCGAAAGATTCGCGAACGAGAGGACAAATAATCGAACTTCCCATCACTCTTCTCTAAAGGCCTATACATGCTTACGCGACTGCGACGCAACATCCTCTGGAACAGTCGCAGAGGTTGCGTTGGTGTTGCAGACAGTGTTGCAGAAGATGTCGCGTACCTAGCACAAAAATCTAACTTGCAACATGTCGCATAGATGTTGCACAGCATTGATTAGTTGGTTAGCGAATGGAGGCGGAGCTGTCATGGTCATAGTTACATTTTAAGCATTTAGCAGACACTTTTATCCAGAGCGACATCCAGATTAGGGGAGAAAGATAAAAGCAGCGATTTTTTAAATTATGTGAAAAGACAGTAAAAAGACCATCCTTCATTTCCCTTAATACATTAACATTATTTTCAAGAGTTGTCTGCTGGTTCCTTTGTTCTACGTGAATTTACTCTATTATTTTAATGCTATAAATGTGAGTTGCTAGCACACAAGCTGCTTTCATGACAGGCGTACTTACTTTTTTTCTAAGGTTTTAAAGTCTATTGTACTGACAGTAGCCTACATTAAACTCTGAGATTCTGCAAACAACAAAGGATTGACTGGTCTTCACGCCATTCTAAATGATATATTTAAGGTTGCAAATATCCAGATGTTTTGTGTTGTGCTTTAGATTACATATAAATGTAACATGTCACTACAACACCTTAATGCGCAGAATATTCAACTAACAAAACAAAGAAAGAGCATGGTGCATATAAATGTTTTAAGCATATAGCAGATGCTCTTATCCAGAGCGATTTACTAGATGTGCATTAATACATGGTAAGAACAATCATAGTTGGCACAAGAGATCAGTGAAGTAATACAGCGATAGACATCGTTGTTGGCAGCTGCATACCATACCTGTATATATCTATGTCAACATTAGCTAAGCAAAACTATTGATATCTAGCTAGCTAGCAACCTGGTATTACGGCCAAATAAAGCTCAGTAGCTAACGATATAGATAACTAGCATAATTTGTTCAAATTATGCTAGTAAGAACATGGTAAGAACAATCATAGTTCGCACAAGAGATCAGTGAAGTAATACAGCGATAGACATCATTACTGGCAGCTGCATACCATACCTGTATCTATGTCAACGTTAGCTAAGCAAAACTATCGATATCTAGCTAGCTAGCTAAGCATGGTATAAAATGAACCATTTGTTCGAAACCGCTCCCTATTCACTATATAGTGTGTACGCCATTTTGTAGTGTGCGACGAATTCTAAACTGTTAATTTCGTTCACTATATAGTGAATGAGAAAATACCCACAATTCATGATTTGTATAAAATGTACCCTACAAACCAGCTTCAGGAAGTGTAGCAAGGACACCATGGCTGTGTTCCCACCTGTAGTAACATTGTCCTGTCGCAACAATCAGTGTCTATTCACTATATAGTGTGTACGGTGTGTCGGAGGACTTTCATTTTGTAAAGTGTGCGGCGCAATTCTAAACTGTTAATTTGACCTATGTCAATTTTCACATTTTGATACTTTAGTTGCTGTGAATAGAGCTATAAAATACCAGAAAGTAATAAATTACTATTTATAACGGGTTTCGCTGCAAAAAAATATGTTTCACCGCAACCACCATTTTATAACTGTCAACAAATTATTTTGATAGTGAACTGAAGAAAGCGAATGCTAATTTTGCATGACCGAATAGCTTACAATTTCTCCCAATTGTAGCCTACCACAATGCAATGCAATGTTTGAACAAAAGTATTTTTTTAAAGCCAGTATAAACTTAAATTATTTCAAGTTTCATACATTCGCATTTATTGTATAATTAGATGCAGGTGTTAATGTCGTGTTGAAATTGAATACATACACCTCCGTAACATTAAATCATTTTTATGCCTAGTGGTTCAAGAATCAAAAGTTGAGCCAATGCTGGGCAGCAGTAAAACAGCAACAGGGATCATGGTGGTGGCTTTTAATACATTACATCGTTCAAAGTTTTCAATTGGAGGTCTCATTCTGTAACATATTCACTATCTTTAGCTTTGTCAGGCCTATTTGATAGCTGCCAGGCCTGGTTAGCTTTTACTTTTCCAGTTGCTGGACATGGGAGTTGGTCGGCCCTGACCACAATGTCGGTCGTGTCATGTCATACATACATCGTTTATGCCTCAAGAACAAAAGTTGAGCCAACAGCTAGGGATCATGGTGGTTATTTTCTTTCGATAGCACCACTATGGGAGAGCTAGTTAGCTCCACACGAGCTAGTTCCACTTCCATAACGGTAGCTATTGGTGGCTAAAGCAGTGGCTAGCAGACAGAACCACAGTTGACACAACCACACTTGCACATCATTAGAATTTCAACAATTTATTTGGGATTTTACATTCAAAACTGAACATGCAAACCCGATACCACCTGAGTACATTTCAACAGCTGTCATGAGTGCTCGGTTTGTTTACGCGATACTGGGCACATCCGCTTGCGTCACCTGAATATCCAGTACTTTTTTTTGACGCAAATGACGTTCAGTGTAGTATCCGAAAACAGTTTGTCGTTTACTACATAGTACACTACATAGCAAACACTATATAGGGAATAGGGAATAGTGAACGAGTGAGCGGTTTCGAACACAGCCTATGTTGTGTAGGTTGCGCAGAAGTATGTATTGCCAAGTGCTCTGCAACATGTTACAGAGGAATGTCGCGTTGCAGTCCTGAAACATGTAGGCCTTAACAGACGCAAATCGTATTCAATTTGGATTGGCCTACATACCGTGGCTGATTGGCCCAGACCCCATATGTGATTACTCTGAGCGAATCAGAATCCTATTTGAACGGTCTTCGTAATGCCTTGGTGTGTTCACCCGGATGTGCTTTGCGGCGCTTCAAGGCAACCTTTGATAGAAGGAACTAAAATGGCGGCGGCGGTGGTAGTGAGGTCCTTGCAGGATCAGCTTGAAAAAGCAAAGGAAAGCTTGAAAAACGTGGATGAAAACATTCGAAAATTAACGGGAAGGGACCCCAACGAACTTAGGTATGTTTTAGGTATAAAATGAACACACGGACTTTGTGAATTCGCTATCGAGCAACCAAATGATTACGTCGTGTTTGATAGTTGGTTAGCTAGCTATCGTGCCATACATGGTGTAGTAATTTGTTTGTTACGAAGCTAAGCTTGGCATTTTTGCTATGGAAATCAATGTAACTATATGCCTAGCTAGCAAACCTGGGTTCCTTACAGTGTGTATGTTTAGGTGTGCGTAAGCTACTTCGCGTAAGTTTGTACCATGGCGTTATTACCGGAGATAGTTATCATACACTACAGTAAGAAGCAACGAGGGCCTAGTGAGATCTGAAGACTAAGCACACGTGATGCTTATACCACAGCAAGTAACGTTAATTCGCTCATTAGTAGATTTTCTGCTAGTAAACGTCGGCTATGCAACAAGTACTGGTCGCTAGTACGCGTTTTAATTAAGCATGTTATTTTAACTAGTATAATTTTACCAGCAATTACCCCACACCAGCTACGTTGTTGGCTAGCCTACGTGAAGTTGCGGTTTCATTCATAAGCTGTCAAAGTACCTCGTACCCAAACGAATTTTCGATCCTCGCCACAGCTAAACGAGTTTAAACTTTTGTCAGTATGTAGTTTAACAAGTGGTTGTCTGTGCCGCTTTAATACGTGAACACGAACATTGCACAAAAGAAACAAATCCGGGCTGGACCAAGATGGGGTCAAATATTCATATACTGGAGAGCTTCAGATGCCCTATTAGTAAACATGGAAAAGTAGGAAAAATATCTTTGTTGAAACCTCCTAGCAACATTTGGGAGACCTTTCCCCCTTTATTGCAATCCTGTGAAAACGACAGATTGCAATAGGAATGGGACTTATGCATTGATGCCTTAAAATTTAATTGTTAAAACAAAGCCCTGACAAGAAAATGATTTCTTAACTATCCTGCTAAAAGGTTTTGGTCAAGTTCGCATCAGCTGTTGGTGAACCGCAGAACACATCAGTTTGGCCTCCCTTAATAGTGAGACTGGGTTTGTCACAAGTTCAGCAAACAACAGTTGTAAGCAGTTTATTGCACAGTGCTGGTTCTTCATAATACTAATTTGGTTAATAATGTTTTTTTCTCCTCCTAGACCTGGTCAAGCAAGGAGACTAACCGTCCCAGGCATTGGTGGAGGTAGGGGCAGAGGGATTGGTTTGTTGAGGTAAGCTGTTTCCAAAGCGACTTTACAAAATTTAGCATTTTCTGTGAGCCTCAATGAATACAATGACAATTCAGAACTCTTACCTTTTGCCTTTCTTTCTCAAGGCGTGGGCTCTCAGACAGCGGAGGGGGACCCCCAGGGAAGCAGAGGGACATTGAAGGGGCACTTCTGCGGTAAAAGCCTTGCCCTAACCTTGCTTTGGAGACTGGCAGACAGAGGGAATTAAATTCAGTGATTTTGCTGCATTTATTCCCACACCATTCTAGTCAGTGATGTCAATGCCATACTATTAGTGGAATCCATACCATTCCATTCACTCCATCCTGTTGGCCCCCTTTACCATGGCGCTTGTCTGTGTTGCATCATTTACCGTTTTGAGGGTAAAATCCGTTCAATACTCTTTCACTAAACCACTAACCTCTGCCCCCAAACTTGCTTTTCTAGAATGGGCACACTATGTAACAGTTGGATATCATGAATTGGTGAACCAATGGAGAACTTTGGTTTGCGAGCACTCTGTTTCACCTTTCAAACGGTTTGCGACCGGATGTGACTGTGCCACTTCTTTTTCCAGGCTGGCTGGAGACCAGAGGGCGAGGAGAGATTCACGTCATGACAGTGACGCTGACGACGATGATGATGTTAAAAAGGTAATATGGGCCCCCTGAAAAAGGCCAGCACCTTAGTCAAGTTCCTGAGAGAGGTGATCTTAGAGTAGCATAAGGGGGGAAAGGCAGATCACACATTTCTGAGTGGGGAAGGGAAGAGTGCCACCTTACTGCAGACTGGAATGGAGTTCTGACCGGCAGTGGCTGGTTGATGCACAGTTGTTCATAGCTTTGTTCAATTGTCCATTGCATCCCGATGAGCTTAAACCTGGCAACAGTAGACTAATTCTACTTTTCCCCAACAGCCAGCGTTGCAGTCATCAGTTGTCGCTACCTCCAAAGAACGAACGCGTCGTGACCTCATTCAGGATCA
This sequence comes from Aldrovandia affinis, assembly GCA_029706075.1. Lineage (NCBI taxonomy): Eukaryota > Metazoa > Chordata > Actinopteri > Notacanthiformes > Halosauridae > Aldrovandia > Aldrovandia affinis. The sequence goes on along the minus strand of JAINUG010000036.1, from coordinate 2,072,000 downwards.
AACTATGGACGAAAAAGGGAAGCAAAGGTACAAATACATTTTTGTAAGGAATGCATTTTATTAATGACTTAATACCAATGTTTTTACTGACTTGACTACTAAAATGCTTTCCAATGTGCAATTCTGTGTTGCTATGCACAGTTGCATTTTTAAAATCAAAATATAATTTAAGTAAATGCATCTAATTAAATGTATGCCAATTGCAGGAATCGACGCATGTTCGGCCTGCTGATGGGTACTCTTCAGAAATTTAAACAGGAGTCTACAGTGGCCACAGAGAAGGTACTGCACAACAAAGACCAGAATTGTTGAAATGTCTGTTTTCCACAGTAAACTAACGAGCATGTGGGGGAAACTGTGATTCATGTGGCTTGGTATTTTTCTCAGAATTACAGTATTCAACGTCTGAAAATCTGCAGACATCTGTAGATTTTTGGGTCACATAGAAGGCCAGTTTGTTCTTAACAGTTTTAGGTTAAGATAATTATTTAAAACGGGTAATTGGGGGGGGCTCCTGGCTGGATTATTCCAGTTCAGACAAGTCCTTGGTGAAGTGTCTGAACTTCTGAACAAAACCCACCTTTTCAGACTCCACTACCACTGAATTCTGTACATCTAACGAATTGTCATCACCACTGCCTACTTGCTCAACACTATGTATCCCTGCTTACTCCATAAAAAAAAAAAAAAAAATCCTTCCCAGTGTTATAGGTATGGTACGCAGCTGCCTGCAATGATGTCTATCGCTGTATTACTGCACTGATCTGTTGCGCGAACTATGATTGTTCCTACCATGTATTAATGCACATCTTGTAAGTCGCTCTGGATAAGAGCACCTGCTAAATGCTTAAAATGTAATGTAATGTAAAATGTATGAAGTGGTGTGCCTCATGGTCCAAAATCAATTCCTGACCATGCCAGTGCTGACTAGGGATGCTAGAATTTTAAGAAATTTCCTTGATCGATCATCACCCACGTTAATCAAACACATTGATCTTAAAAAAAAAAAAAAAATGTAGCGTATGACAGAATACAATCAAAGTTTTATTCAGACTTTTGAGACACGGGCCTATTTTAACAGCATAAAACAATAAGAATTATGAAGGAAATGAAACTCCATTCAGTAGGCCTAGCGAAAATAACAAAAACGATATTCCTTTTGAAATTAAAAGGGCTGTCTGACAGCGGAGGCTTGGCAACTTGGAAAAAAAATAAATAAAATAAAGCAACTTGGAAAAAAAATAAAAAAAGATTTAACCAAAAATTTAAGAGACCACGCTATTGTTGGCTATACAAAATATAACAAAAATGTTTTGTCGTAAAACATTTTTAGTGAAATATTGCTAGATATATTTGATAACTAAAATGAACCGTGTTACTGGTTTACAACCTGCTTGCCTTTTACTGTTTAAACAAAAGTCATACTTCATAGGTAGTGAAATATATTCATTAGAAGTTGGTGAACTGCATACTGAAGTCTGTGCATCCACAGCAGTATCTGTTAGCACACTGATGCGCTGGGTTTACATTCTTCACTGACTAGAAAATGTCCCACTTTGAAGTGATGCATTGAAAGTATGAGAGAAGAGAATTTTGATAGTTGGTAGGATTTTTGTAGTGGCAGGATAAGAAGCTATACCTTCTCCTGCAGGAAAAAAAACGCTTGGAGATTGAACAGAAGCTGGAAGTCCAAGCAGAGCAAGAGCGTAAAAAAGTGGAGAACGAGAGGCGGGAGCTCTTCGAAGAGCGGCGAGCCAAGCAGTACGAGCTCCGACTCCTGGAACAGAAAGTGGAACTCGCTCATTTGGTAAGCGGCTTCCATAGCAACTGTTATCTCAGTCTAAATATTTTTAGCAAATTGCTTAACTTTCTCTCTTTTTTTTGCAGCAAGAAGAGTGGAACGTGCACAATGTTAAAATAGTGAAATATATCCGCACGAAAACAAAGCCGCCAATTTTCTACATTCCTGGTCGGATGTGTTCAGCCACTCATAAGCTCTTGGAGGAGTCTCAGAAAAAAATGAATGGTATGAATCCAGCCCCTCACTAGTCTTTGATACCTCTTGTAATTTCAGTTCTCAGAGTACAAATATACGCAAAATTGGTCCAAAGTAAAAAAAAAAAAAAAAAAAAAAAAAAAAATATATATATTTTTTTAAGTCCAAAGTTAATAGCAGTGCTTCAAATGTTTAAATATGAAGGATAACTTTAAAAAGTAGTTGTCAGATCATTGGTTAGAATGTTGTACATTTGTAATTTGAAGTTATTGGTTAACAATTTTCTTATCGTTGGCAGTTTGGTTCCTTGTTGAAACATGGTGACAGATTTATTAAATGTTTTGTAAGTGAACAGGCCCTTGAGGTTTGACCTCCTGTTGCCTTTGTCCTGCTCACAGTCATGTTGGAGGAGAGACGTGCAGAGTTTGCTGAGCAGCTGAACAAAATGGAGGCACGGCCTCGGCGCCAGTCCATGCGGGACAAAGACCAAGAGGCCAGTCGGAGAGAAGAACAGGCGGTGGGTAAGCCGGCCAGCCAGCAGGTAGAGGTGGGGGTGGAGACAGGTAACCAGAACGATGTAGAGATGGAGGAGGCAGTGCAGGAGGCGAATGTAGCTCAGAGTGACGGAGAGCAGGAGCAGGAGGAACGCATGGAGCATGAACAGAAGCAGCGGGCGGAGACTAATAAGGAAGAGGATGATGAGGAGGATGAGGATGTAGGGAGAATGGAGGTCAGGGAAGGAAAGGAGCAGGCAGCCATTGCAGATGTCAGGGATGTGGAGCAGGCACCGCAGGGAGATGGAGACCAGCAGGTGGAGGAGTCAGTAGAGCAATGCCCAGCTGCAGTGGAGATGAAGGTAGGTAACATCGAGGGGGAGGTGGAGCTCCCAACCGACCTGCCCCAGCAGGAGTCCATGGAGGAGTCTGCCAGCCTGGATAACGGCCTAAAAGCTCAGACTGCAGCCAACCTGGCGGCCCCAGAGTTGCCAGCGGCAGAGCCCACCATAGAAATCGCCATGGCCACAGTCCCTGAGGCCCAACCTTCCCAGCAGGGTGGCGAAGTTGAACTGCCTGAGCCAGCCTTGGCTCCCAGACAGGATCCCCTGTTGCAGCATCCTGACCCCAAGGCCAAGGTCCCAGGGCCAGAGGCCCGGGGGAGGCCCCGTGACAAAAAGAAGAGCCGGAGCACGTCCAGCTCCTCTTCCGGCTCCTCCTCCAGCTCCAGTGGCTCCTCCTCTGGCTCCTCCTCCTCTGGCAGCAGCTCCTCCTCCAGCAGCAGTTCTAGCAGCAGCCGGAGCCGGGGTGGGGCCGGCGGGGGGCGGGACCGTGACAGGAAGCGTGGAAGGCGACCCTCAGAGAGGGACCGAGAGCGGGGGAAGGGGGGTGGGAGGAACCACAAGCCGTCCAAGGGTAGCAGCCGAGACACCAAGGGCTCCAAGGACAAGAGCTCCAAGCCGGACAGGAAGAGGTCCACCTCAGGCCAGAGGTCCTCGCGCAGCGAGAGGGATCGCAGATCAGACAGGAAGGACAAGAGGCATTAAAATGGGGCCAACCGATGAAAATGCCCCCCCCACCCTCCACTGTATTGAGAAGCCTTGTCTCCAGTAATGGTTAGATCATGGAATATGGAAGTGCAGTTGTCTGGGAGTTGGGTGGGTAAACTTCGCCTTAAGCTTCATTGATTTCTAAAAACCCTAAAACGCTTATGGCGGCTCAAGGGACCATTAAATACTGAGTTTCCCAGGTTTCTACCTTTCAACACGGCATTGGCATCGATCTTTTCCCGTTGCCCTGTTTATAGTGCTACACTAAATACCATGTTCAAAGGCTAGTGCAAGAGCCCTTCCCCAGTGTGTGTCAGGATGGGGGAAGGATATGCCCACAACAACACCTGTGCCCGTATTCAAAGGGAGAGGTGTGTCCGAGTTCAAAGAAGAAAAACTCTGTATATGCTTAAATTCAGACTTAAAAAAAAAAAAATTATATATACTACTGCTTTTACGGTGAATCATTTTGTCAGTTTGGTCAGCCTGTCCATGTCATGTGATCCAGTTATTTGAAGCAGTTTTTCAGATGATCCACAATGCCTCTGGTCCACCCTGCAGATTCAGTTAAATTGTCCTGTTAGATCTGCACCACTTGGGAACTGTATCTACAGATCTAGTGCTTTCCCCATCAAATGTATGAAGATTGTGATATCAACATAATGGAGTGTTAATGGCATATTTTCATATTTTAATTTATGCTGGATCTGTAAAACTGAGGAAATGGTCAAAGGTTCCTGAAGCTTACGGAAGGGTAACTTGCGGAATACTTTTTTTAATTTTTTATTGTACAAGTGTTAAAAAATGTCATTTAATAAAAATAAGCATTGTTCAAAAGCGATCGAAAGCAGTTGTTTTTCCCTGTTGAGCATCAGAACCAGTAGAGGAATGTAAGCTGGTTTATGTGAATCTGAATACTCTACCAGAATATGCGCAAGTGACCCTTCATCAAAACTGCAGTGAGGCAGAGACAGCCGAGATGCACCGTTGCGCACTCTGGAAGATTTATTTTGCTGATGTAGGCCATAACACCTGGAGGGAGTATTGAGCATTCACTCAAAATTCTGACAGCAGTGTCTATTGTCAAAAATTGACTTTTGATGCATAAGCGCAACTTTTGGGGGGAGGGCCCACATTTTCCTAATTCAGGCTTTACGAAGCTCTGGTTTTTCCATGTGTCCATAAAGTAAAAACTAGCGTACTATATATTGTTTATATACATAAGTCTCATATGTATCCCATGAAGTAAACCGTTGACACCTTCCATAATTACAGGAGTTCATTCAGTAGTTGCGCTCAGTCCAGCTTGTAATCTTAAACTAGTATCAACTAATCAGTGGGAGGCATTTTTTCCGTGTTTGGTGAATACGTGCAAAAATGTTAGCTTTATCATGCCTCTGTTTACTGAAATTGCTTTCTGAAGTAACTAAGTTGGCACATAAAATAATTTGATTCATTTTCACCTCTGATAAACAGCAATAGAGTATAATAACAAACATTACATGCATTAATTAAAATGCAGTTTTCACCCATTGGGCCCTATTTTTGTGCCGGCGGTAAGAGCCGTTAGCCCTTGCCTTCTTGGCCACCGGCTTCTTCCACACACCCTGGGTTTGGTAGCCAGTATTGGCCAGACGGCTATCAGTTTGGCTATACATGCAGTTTCTTCCAGTCTTGTCCAACATGCAAATTTGTTTATTACTTGTCCTACACCCGACAACCAGCAGAGAACTAAACAGGATTTTTATACGCAATGTGAATTTATGTGAATCGGAAGGGGGTCCACTCCATTAATATCCAGGTGGTTTGTGATGCACACTCCAGGGTGAAACATGTGTTTGCCAATTATCCTGGGTCTACTCATGACTCCTTTATCTTGGCCAACTCTCATTCCTACAGCCTTTCAGGGGGATGATCCCCTGGATCGGTGGCTACTAGGGGACAACAGCTATCCATTACAACCATGGCTGATTACGCCATACATTGTGCCCACAACACCTACACAATGTGCTTTTAACCGTCTTTTTCTAGGGCTAGATCAGTGATCGAGAGAACCTTTGGAATGTTAAAAATGCGTTTCAGATGTTTGGACAGGTCGGGTGGTACATTACAATATAGCCCTCAGAAAGTCTGCATTATTTGTGGCATGTTGTGTCCTACACAACATTGCCCTGCACCATGGATGTCACATTGACCTCGTAGAGGACGCATTACAGGACTTAAGACGGAGAGAGGCAGAGCTGCATGTGGCATGAAGGCATGAAGGGGTTGGAGAGGCTCAGGGTGCAAGGGAGATCAGTTGGCTGCGGAGCTGGTTCCCTAGTGAGTAGGCCTACTGCATGACGAACATAAACGAAACAGGCCTAGATGCAGTTGTGAGTTTATTTATTGCTTTCCATTGAACAATTACATTAAGTTAGAAGTAAAGAAACTTTGTTTTTTAAGTTGGAAAGCCTACAAATAAGGAAAAAATAGATGGTAAAATAACACTTTTAACAATATAGGTCTCAAAATATAAACTCAAATCATGAAAATAACAAATTAATGTGTGCCTTGTTTTCCCCCTCTGATTTGCGCGCCAACTTTTCCCTTCCTCCACTGCGTTGCGCGCGGTTAGAGGTAGCGGCGGCATTGGAGTAAGGTGACTAGGTTATCAAAATTAAGCAGGGAATTTATTTTCAGATATACCTTGTAATGATAAAATCGTAGTACACTGATGTTTTTGCTGGATGCTGGTTAAATGGTACACTGGAGAAAGATCTGAAGTAACCACTCTTCTGTTATACTTATGTAGCACAAGGTCCTAATTGCTTAACGGCGCAAGAACAAGAGCAATAAAGCATCACACTGAAAGTGTTCAATCACAAGCATACAACCAAAGCCTTGCAATGCATATACAGTGCTTAAAATGATTATAAAACATGATCTTTTAATAACATATAGCGCCTAACAGTGATCCATAAGAGTAACAAGTGTACATCAAACAGACGATACCCAGAGTGCTTATCGGCCATCTGTAATACTACTATATACCCTCTTTGGGGTCCGGGGAGGTGAGGACCCAGGGCCCAGTTGTTGAAAATGTTTAATCTGGATCAGAATGATCCGGATTTGGAAATCCCATGTTTTGCTATCCAGGATCAGGTAATTAAGCTTGCTTTTGTGCAGTTTTTTCAATCACCACTGGCTCTTCCTCAGTGACGGGTGAGATCCAGAATAAATTATTTGTCTGCATTTGGGGGGATGGCTCAGTTCCCCCTGCATTCTTGGACTCATCTTCCCCTACAACACCTGGAATCATGGGAGTTTTTCGCCTCCAATGATGTCCAGAACCATATCTGTATAGTCACCCCTCTTAAAGGGCTTATTGCCTGTCTGTTGTTTTTTTTGCTTCAGCATGGTCTTTTGTTGCTTTGGCCTTCAGATTATTCCATCTCAACCTCACTTGTTCCACGGTCCTCATCTGGCCAGACCCCATGGCATTCAGATTTCAGTCCAAATGTCATTTTTCATCTTGTTAGTCACTGCTCCACCCTGAGTAGATGTAGTATTAAAAGTACAAACTATTGAGGCATAATGGCACCTAACACCCTCCAGCAGTGCATGGGTTTCCACAACAGTACAATTAGAGTCCATGATTCCACCTCTTTGGTGTAGTCAACAAAGAGTCTTTATAGGCCTTGGGCATGAATGATTTAATTGACCACAAGCCCGAGCACATCAACTAATAATGCCTTAACAGGTGTGTATTTGAAGTGACCAATTACACAGACTCCTTATTCAGTCTCTCTCAGGAGACTTACAGAGAGACACTGACATGGCAGGTATTGTCCATCACCACGACCATTGATACCGCCAAAGGGTGTACGTTGAGCGTACCAAACCACTTGAGCAATACACCTCTGAAGAACTGAAGGTTTTGCTTTGGACTTGCTGATATTAGGTGCATTGCAAATCTTGTCAGGCCACAACTGCAACGCAGAACCCTAAGGAGTCATGCTCTGACCTAACAGGTCCTCATTGCTCTGTGCTTCTATGCATCTAGAACTTTCTATCAAGTTGTTGGTGACAATATGGAAGTCCACAAATCAAGTGTGAGTGCTATGGTAAAAGCATCAGATTTTGGCTATCACACTGGATCAAATCTTGAAAATGGGTTCTTCAAAACTTTTATGTAGGATTGGGATAATTTTGATCCAAAAAATCAGGATTATCTTGATCACAGCAGAAGGGTGGATTCCTTGTGGATTTCAGGAACAAAATGTAATACAACTTTAAAATTGGTCAATTAATACAACATTTGTAGCATATAGTAGTTTGTAAATATATATATATTTTTGTTTAACATTTACTGTGATAAAGTAGACATTACTCTATTAAGCCTCTCAGGACAGCGCAGTCCACCAAATAATAAATTTGTCCTCATAAAATAATCCCAAAATGAACAGCTGTCAATATCAAACAGAAATCAGATATTTCATTCATTTTATCATTCATTTATCACTGTATACAAATGACAACGACACAGACACTAGGGCATCACTAGGCAGTAGGCATTGGTAGGCAATCACCAGTGATCAACCTGTCCAAAGTATTTGTTGACAATGGCGTCCCTTATTGCACGACCAGTCAGTCTCTCATTCAGAGACAACGCCGCAGGTTGGCCTGGGTCATCAACAGGCTCTGGAGGATCATCAATGTCACCACAGAGAGGGACATTGCGCCTGTCAGCGATGTTGTGGAGGGTAATAAAAGCCAGTATTATGTTGCTCCACATGCAGGTAGTTAAGGCATACAAAGCATCTCTTCAGAACCCCATTTAGATGCTCAATAGCACACCTTGTTCTGCAATGTGAAGTGTTGAAGCATGCCTGCTCGGGTGTGTTTATTTTTTGCCTATTGGACATTTAGGCTATTTATGATTATCAAATGCTGTACTTAAAAAGATTAATTATTCAGTTATGCACACTGATCCCATGCTGCCTGTTCTACTTGTGTTGTTCTTTACATAGCCAGTAAATGGTGATATGTAGTTCCATTTAAAGCACTGGTAATCCGGATTTGGTCATCTCAAAAGGTTTGTATCTGGATCAGGGTGATCCAATCCAATGTTGTTTTGAAAAACCAGCACAAAAGCAAGCCGAATGACCTTATCCTGGATAGCAAAACCTGGGATTTCCAAATCCAGATCATTCTGATCCAGAATAAACATTTTGAACATAGCCAGTTTACTCAATTTGTCAAGATCCAAGGGAGCGAAAAACTCAAGGGTCTTTATGCAACCCTGCTCCTGATAGCCCTGTGCCATCTCAGGAGTTGGATTACTGAGATGGCACAGGGCTATCAGGAGCAGGGTTGCGTATTTGCCAATTATAGTTGCATTGATTCATTTCACTGTTTAGTTAATCCCATTTTCTAGCTTCTGTTTTATGTTCTTTAAATTAATGCAATTGCTTACTGAAGTACGTTTCCTTAAATGCTGGATTACTCAAAGTAAGCACTGTAGTATGTATTTTAAAATCCTCATCAATCTGTGCAGCGATTTGAAGTATCACAGTGCCTTGCTCAAGAGTACAAATACCCCAGTACCTTGGGGTCAGGATGCTGCGGCAGAGGATCCTGCTCCTGCCTGGGAGCCAGCCTTTGGTAATAACCACAGCTCTACACCGCACACTACTTACCGCAGTCTATATACAGTATGATTTCCCTATATAGTTCCTCTTTTCTTAATTTATGTACTTAAAATGGACATTTGGACAAAACAACCACAAACATGAAAATAGGAATGTCTAATGAATGGAAACACTTGGTAGTCTCACCCCTGCTAGTTACACAGCAATTCAGCAATTGAACCAAATAGCCTTGTAGCCAGACCAGTATCTTGTAATCTAAAGTGTGCAATAGATAAGAGCTACCACTGGAGGTCAGTAGAGTCTTTGTATAGAGACTGCTTCCTGTCAAATATTGTTCACTCCACCAACCCAGCTTTCATTAGGATGTTTTTCAAACGTGCCACAGAGCTGTGCGGCATGAGCCGATCTTTGTTACAGCCGTCATTCTTAGTATCAGAAATTGGGATGATTTATTAAAAAGAAAAACGTAAGAAAGGCCTTTCATGTGAAACAATAGTGGCTGTCAGATGGCCTTAACAATCAGAAGGCAGAGGGCTGCTGCGTACAACAAAAACAGAACATTTTATTCAAACTCATGGGCGATGGATTTGGATTTTACAGTTGGCCATTTGGTATTTTTCAAAGCTGGGTACAAAACGGTGTAGTCTGTTTGAAGCACAGAGATCAGGCCCCTGCGCCAGCTGGGAGAATTGATTAGAGCAAAACACCAAGTCCACCGTGCCCTCAGTTCCCAGCCCTCCTGTCTGTTTATTTATTTAACCTTAATTCAACCGGGAAGGTCAACTGACAGCTCATATCTCTCTCTCTCTCTCTCTCTCTCTCTCTCTCTCTCTCTCTCTCTCTCTCTCTCTCTCTCTCTCTCTCTCTCTCTCTCTGTCTCTCTCTCTCTCTCTCTCTCTCTCTCTCTCTCTCTCTCTCTCTCTCTCTCTCTCTCTCTCTCTCTGGCAGTGGCAACCTGAGAAAATGGGGTGTCTAGGGGGTATAAGGGATTGGATTGACTATGGGCTGTACTCGGGTGGGTTCATTAGGTGCACCAGATTGAGAGAGCCAGTTTGAGGATTTGGCCAGAAAAAGTGCCATGGGATTTTAATGACCCCAGTGAGTCAGGATCTTGGCTTCATGTCTCTTCTGAAGGAAGGCACCTTTTACAGGCCATCAGTGTACTGGGGCACTGGCTTTTATTTGGTTCAGAGGGAAAATGTTCACCTACTGGTGGACTGCCAGTGCTCCAACAGCAACCAGGTTTTCCTAACTCCCATCCATGTACTAACCAAGACCAACCCTGCTTAGCTTCAGCTGTTCATCACAAGAAATCTGCATGGTCTTATGGCTGCTGGCAGTTCTTGGAAGTCCTGCGTGAACCTAAGCAGTGGTCAGAATGCTTAAATCGTAATGAAAAACATTTAATCTTAATTTTAATTGTGTTAAAACCAGTATTGTTTGTAGCATGGATAAAAGGACAGATAGCAAAGTGCCAGTAGAGAGGGAGCACGAGAGTGAGAGAGGCGTTTTCGTGGTCTGAAATGACCCCCTGTCCACAGAGATAAAACAGAAAATGAACCAGTCATCTTTTTTAGGCCTCATTATAAAAATGTGCATCATTGAAGGCCGGACAATGGAATCTATCGACCGGGTTAGAAAATCGCAAGATAAACAAGATTGTGTAATGGTGCTGAGGAGACAGCGCTGGGTGGGCACTGAGCTGCTGTTTTTATTCTGACTGTGGCTTCTTCTTGACATTTGTTGTCAGCAGGTGTGTTTATAATGATTATAATGCAGGGTTCTTTAACTACTTCTTTTTAGAAGACTATCAAGCCCATTAAAATGCATAGCTATTACTTATTGATTACCTAATTTTTGATGAATCTGATTAATACTTTGTTTCTTCTCAATGATCAAAGGCCCAAGGCTATGACTATAGAGGGCCACATTTGACCTCTGGGCCTCTGCCATTATCTGCAGTATGTTCTGCAGCATGAACTAATTAACATCTTGTCCTGGTTTACAAAAGGAAATTGATTTTTATTTTAATTGATTTTTTTAAATTGATTTAACGTTTTAGCATGCCAATTAATGTACTGACTAATTGGTACAGTAAGTTTCTGGTCAGTGTTTCTGTACATTTTTGATGTATTTATATTGTACAGTGTAATTATGGTGCATGATGCCTGTGGTTTAAATCAATGAACATTAAATTTACTGCTCTAATGGAAAACTCTGCCATACTCAACATTGTTGGACATGCATATCCTTGATGTAACTTGTCAATGGAAAATGAAAAATATGAATACATAAATAAGACATAAATTTAGTATAGCAAATAAAACTGCTAGAGTGTATACAGAAAAAAGTATATACAGACACAGATTTTGCTATAAACCACTATATCCCTAGTATAATCACTCAAATTAGACCATGTAAAGAATGAAGTACCAATCACTTTCGCATTTCTCACTTAAAACGTTCAACATTTTCCTGTCAAGTTGGCAAAGAAGTGGGTCCCTGATGTTTATCATTTGATTGCAGTGCGTCAGTTTGTACAGGTCAGGCGTGTGTGCTGTGTGTATCTGGGTAAGTGGACCTGGCAGGTGGACTGTGATGTGTGAGTGCTGCTCATCTAAACTGTCCCTCACCACCCACCCCTCCATGGGGGCCACTGTCATCTCATGCTTCGGGGGTGCCTGGGGGTCTGGCAGACTGTCAAGCGCTTGGTTTCCATGTCACCATCTCTCCGCCCAGTGGGGCTCCCTGTCCCAGTGCGTGACAAGACGCCTCTTATTACGCCTTTTGTATCGCACCGCCTCTCAGCTATGTGGGAAAGGCGTTGCCGGCCTCTCTCCTTCAGCCAGGCAACAGGACTCACAGCTCACAGACAAGAGGAGGACATACTGGGGTCACTGCCCAAAAAACGACTTCCTCGCATAAGTAATACAAGAATGATTTTAGACAGGAAAACGATCGTACAATCTGTGCTATAAAGATTTAACTTTCCTGCTTCTGTAACCCATAAATTGGCCAAATAGATGTGTAGTTTTTAGTTAACACTTGTTTCAATTACATTATGGAAGAAGAAAATTGTTCTGAGTGTTGCGTTTCAGGGAAGCTTCATAGTGACAGAATGCATCATGAAAGCCAGATGAACTTACATTACAGGCATTTAGCAAATGCTCTTATCCAGAGCGACTTACACAGTTTCACATACAATCCATTTATACAGCTGGATATTTACTGAAGCAATCCAGGTTAAGTACCTTTGCTCAAGGGTACAACAGCAGTGCCCCCAGCTGGGATCGAACCTGCAACCTTTGCGTTACAAGCCCAGTTCCCTAACCATTATGCTAACACTGCCGCCCTTGTGTTATTCAGTAGAATTATCAGTTTTCATCACAAGCCAGTGGTGGCTTTCAAAAGGAAGTCACAATGTTGATTGTGTTCACCGACAATCAGTAGAATGCCATAATGGGACTACTGTGGAGCTGCTCAGCAGAACAAGGGGCTTCAGAAGGAGCAGCCACACACCGCACCCCTGACATGGTGGCATTTTAGACCTATTACTGTTGAGAAAAATCTGTTCTTTAAAAATGTGCCCTTCGATGTTCTATGCTTGACAAAACACATGGCAAAAGACTACAGCACTGCGTCGCCCTCGATTCACACGCTTATACGAGATGCAAGAGCGAAAGGCATGTGACCTCGATAACACTGTTGTGTTATTCCATCCATCCATCCATTATCTAAGCCGCTTATTCCTGGTCAGGGTCGCGAGGGGGGGCTGGAGCCTATCCCAGCATGCGTTCCGGGCGAGAGGCAGGAATACACCCTGGACAGGTCGCCAATCCATCGCAGGGCACACACACCATTCACTCACACACACACTCATACCTACGGGCAATTTAGACTCTCCAATTAGCCTAACGTGCATGTCTTTGGACTGTGGGAGGAAACCGGAGTACCCGGAGGAAACCCACGCGGACACGGGGAGAACATGCAAACTCCGCACAGAAAGGCCCCCGGCCTGGATTCGAACCCGAGACCTTCTTGCTGTGAGGCGACAGCGCTATCCACTGCACCACCGTGCCGTCCTGTTGTGTTATTGTGAATTGTAATACAGCGTCCAACCACCCTGCTTCAAGAAGGAGAAATACTGAGAACTAGAACATAAGAACATAAGAATACATAATGATGAGAATGGGCCGTTCGGCCCATCTAGGCTCATCATGTCCTAATCTAAAGAGTATCTAGTACTACATCTAGCCAGGACTTGAATAGCCCAAGCGTTTCTGCCTCTACTACCCAAATGCTGTTCCAGGCATTGACAACTCTCTGTGTAAAAAAAAACTTCCTAATATCTGTGCAGAATTTTCCTTGAACTAATTTCCACCTGTGGCCTCTTGTTCTGCTGACGCCACTTATCTTAAAAAATATTTGGTATTTTACTTTGTTAATCCCTTTTAGGAATGTAAAAACCTCAATCAAATACCCCCTAAGTCTCCGTTTGCTAAGTTTAAATAGATTTAGTGCCTTAAGTCTATCATCGTAACTTTTACCTTTCATACCAGGTATCAGTGTAGTTGCCCTTTTTTGGACTTTTTCAAGAGCTTCTATATCTTTCTTGTAGTGTGGTGCCCAGAACTGCACACAGTATTCTAACTGTTGTGTCCACACTGGCCTGACCCAACTGGACCGCCTGAGGAGGTCACATCTTGGGTGGCATATGTGTTGTTATGGCCATGGTAGGTTGATGAAAAAAATCCCACAAAACTGTATGGGCTCGAAAATTGTATGGGCTGCAGACAGCCATGACACATGTCTGACAATGCTGCTGGTCCCAGCTCTGCGTGTGGGAATTAGGGACTTTGTTCCCTGCAGCGTGATAAGATCCCAGTCTGGCCCTCCCTAGGGACCATGGGTCTCCTCCATGGCTAATTAGTCCTTGCTGAAGGCCTGGTGATGTGCGTGTTTGGATGTTTGGACCAAAACAGGACCTGAACAAGACCAGGCCGATGATGAGATTTTATCATATATATATATATTTTTTTTTATATGCAGGAATTCTACAGGTAACTTCCAAAATAAAGGAAACACTTGAGTATCGCACCGCCTCTCAGCTATGTGGGAAAGGCGTTGCCGGCCTCTCTCCTTCAGCCAGGCAACAGGGCTCACAGCTCACAGACAAGAATGAGACAGGGAGGACATACGGTTATTCTGACTTGGGTCGTGTAACTCCCCAAAAAACGACTATTCCTTTTTCCCATGCATGAAGTAATACAAGAATGATTTTTTAGACAGGAAAACGATTTTCAGGTTACGGTCCAATCTGAAATACGGTTATTCTGACTTGAGATACGCATCCGTGTAAGTCCGAAATGGGTGATCCATTCTGGGTTGCACTGAATATAATTAAAATAGGTCATCCTGACACACCCACATATGCAAAATGTGAATATGCCTTGAGTTCCCATTCCATTGCATTTTTCCTTCGTGAAACCTGAATATGCGCATCAAGGAAAAAGTGCCCAGGTCATTCTGCATCAGAAATAAACAGTTATTATAAAGACTATTGTGCACAAAGTCAAGTCAGAATATACTCCAGAAAGCATATTTATTGTTCATGATATTGTATGGACCTAGCACATGAGCCAAACGGACGAAAGCTATTGGGAAAATTTGAAATCTAATTTGAAAGTCTGATGCGAAAACAGACTGCAGTGGGAAAGATGGTTGGGACGCCAACCACAGCGTGGAGCAGCACAGCACTCTCTGATGCTGAATATTGACTTAATTTAATTCATTCCGTCATTGGCTGACAGACACATGGTGCAACCATGCTCTGTTTTCCTGACGACCATCGCATCCTGTTTGTAGTGTGTGCCCGCGACTTCAAATAGGTGGGGGGGGGAGTGATGCACCGCCTCTCCCACTCGGGGAGACTCAGGTCTCCAGACAAGAGGGGAGCGGGAGTGGAACTTATGCACACATTTGTTCCCTGATTGATTCAACAGGAAGCCCTGCTGGATTGGGGCAAGAGGGGGGCCTGCTCTGAGAGTTGGTGTTGGGGGCGAGTGGATATCAAAGCAAGTCACGGTTTTCATTGAACTCTGAATCCTGTGAATAAGTCTTTACGAGATGCACAGTGCACATCCTTCTTTGGAGATGAGACATCCCGCACTCTGGCTATAGAGTATGGCAGCTATTCAGGAACTGTTACATTCCTGGAACATTATACAGTTTGTGCTCCTGTGCTGTTTACTTCAGATCCAAATTGCTGTTCCTTGATGCCTGCCAAACCTCCATTCCACTGTCTGTTTCCGCGAGAGAAGACGTAAACCCCCCGGCCCCCTATTTGCAGCGGGTGCCAGAGATGAATTTAGAGTGACATGGTGAGAAAGCCCTCTGCTCAATAGAATTGTGCCATCTACTTAACTGCGCTCCAGTGCAAGGCTTAATTCTTTGCTAGGCTTCGATGCAAGGCTTGATTTTTTGCCAACTACAATGCTCAGACAGGTGATTGCAATGCTAATTGTTTGTGCTGTAGCATTTTGTGTGCAAATGAGCTGTTTATATACACGGTAGTTAACATTTTCAGAATCATTAGGTCCTGGGAATGTGTTTTATGGCTGCTAAAAGTGATCTCGAAATAAACCTTATGAAAACAGTCTTGTCTTTGCTTACTCGTTACACTGAGGGATCAGATTCAGAGAGCTGTGAAATGACCGCAAAGAGGATCCCAATGCTTTGGAGGACGAGGGCCATCACTTCCACTGGAGTTGCACAGGAGGAGGGGGAAGCAAGTGAAATATGCCCCATGAATTGCAGCAAGCAACAGCGGTGCTGTGTAGTGGTGTTGGCTATCAAATATGACTGCCCTTCTGAGTTATCTACATCAGAAGTGAATCAAGGGTTTCCTCCAATCATGGGGAGCCAGCCAATAAATTAAGTTGAACAATTTATTACAATTTGGGAGGAAACTATCAATACCTTTATTTTTAGTTTGTTTAATCAGTAGAGCCCAGTTATTCGAATAAAAAGACAAGAATAATTTATAACACAAAACATTTATTTAGAAATACATTACAAGAGATCATGTATTTTGCTCAAACACAATAATTATCACATACTCTCAAGTCTTTCACAATTTGTTATACTCAATCTGTCGGGTTGATTGCTGAAAGCGGTTGAGGGTCCAACTTGTCTGCTGCTGTGGTGGCATCCTTTGTCCAGTGTGGAACAGCTGGCCACATGGCTAGATGAGTCTTTTGGCTATGCGCTGACCCTGAGGGAACTCACGGCTTGGTCCTTCTACCAGGACTCCTCTCTGGCAGGCAAAGGTCTGCTGGTTTGTTTTCTCAGCTGAACCAACGTCTTGACCTCAGACTACTCAGAATCTTCCATTGTGAGTAATGGAGTGAGTTTTGCTTTGTTAGAAAGGCAAATCCCAGCCTCTCTAGACAAAGTGTCTTATGACGAAAGCTTCATCACAAGGTCTGGCTTTGTCTAGCTCTCAAAGCTCAAAGCTGTTACACAACCAACTCCAACAACTACTAAAACACCTGCCGAATGCAACCATACAAATGTGTGTGCTGAGACCCTATATCAATCTGATCAATCATGCTGATTGGCTCAATGGGAACAGGAAGTCCCTCCCACAACCAAAGCTGTTGGTCATGTTACACAGAAGAGGTTCTGTCTCTCTTCGATGTGTTTGGGGTTCACTCTTTTCAGGAGACGGTGCCTCTCGCATTCAAAAAGGGTAATAAAATGAATCTCCCCACCCCCTTCTTTGCTGGTACAAGAGGATGAGATGGTGAAAGTCCTTTTCTTTGGAAGGAGAAATGTGAGATGAGAATGCTCAAACATTGTTCAACAATGAATTTAACTTGTGTACACTACAGTAGTCTCACAATAATGCAAAGCACAACAGCGTTCAGGACTGGTCTTAGCAGACGGGGTGCCTACTGATTCAGAACAAGTCTTGATTTGCGATTAAAAGCAAGCGATGGGATGTCGCTAAGCAACCCTGAGCCTTTGGTATGGTTTATGATACATCAGCTGATCCCACCTGCCTTGTGCCTGGTGATGGATTGCCGCGGTGATGAGATATAGACGGAAACCATGCCAATGGATGGACATGACCTCACCTTGGAACTGCGCCAACAGAAATGAACCTCCTGCCAGGAGTGTAAAAACCCACATGGGCCCTGTCCCGGTCACGTGCTGTCCTAGTCACACAGAAGAGTTGAATTATTGCTTTTTGCTCATGCTGGCATGTTTGTGGTGTCAATGGGTCAGGTTGTTGGGTGGGGGTGAGGGTGCTGTTGAGTGGGGGATGGGGTGGTATTAGGTTATGGTCAGGGTGGTGTTGTGTATAAACTGGGTGGTTTTGGATAAGGGTCAGGGTGGTGTAGGGCATGAGTGGGGATGGTGTTGAGTAGGAGCCAGGGTGGTGTTGGGTAAGGGTCAGATGGTGCTTGTTAATGGTGGGGATGGTTTTCGCTGGTGGCGGGGGTAGTGCTGGGTTGGCAGATCTGTCTTCCATGGGAAAAAGAGGGCATATGGGCATTTGATCATGCTGGCACAGGACCCCTCAAAGAAATGTGACTCGCAGCAACCTTGCGTGGAAAAAATATGCCAGATCCTCACACTGGCAGTGAGGCTTGGCTGTCAACAAGCCAACTATCTGTCAACAATCCCTTTGTCCACCACAGTAGGATTGGCGTCATTACTGGAAATAGCTTGTAATGGGCTGGCGATGTCCCACACTAGGAGCGGGCACGTCGAGTAGCCACCACGCTGGGATTCACAGGGTGCCAGCCTGCTGTGGTAAGACACTGACACCGACGGAATCAAAGCCAGTGACTCCAGGAAGGATATTTCTTGTTTTTGTTTTGTTTTTGGCCTTTCTTCTTTGTGATGGTTTTTGAGCTTTAGAACATGGAGGTAAAGGGCCGACAGAGAGGCGGCAGACATATGTGTCTCACAAGGAGAGTCACAGAGTAGGAGATATCGCCCAAAAAGCACTTAAAAAATAAGAATTCTCTGGAACAACAAACTGTTTATTTTTGTATTCAGAACACATGTATTTAGTCACATGGGTTTTTTTTATTGATTGTTGAGTTGTTCAGCATACAGTAGACAATACATTGAGCTGGAGGATAACTTTGAATATGTGTACAAAAGCCCAAATGACAAAAATATTGAAAGTGAGAGGATTCTGCATGACACTGACAATATGTAGACCCTCAAATACAGCCTGCTGCCCTCTCACTGCTAAATTTCAAGGCAACACAGTTTTACAGCATAAACACCTGGAGATGATTTTTCTGTATTTTTGTTTCTCACAAAGTATCCATTTTTTCTGTTACACCTGCAATATGTGAAAATTGACTTGTATGATAAAAAATAAGTTTGTTCTGTGGGGGTCAGGGGGAGTTTGCTGTGCCAATAAGGTTGCCTCAGGGTGTGCTACAGTGTACTTTCTGAAGTGAATACCATCTAATCCAAGTATTAAAATTGGATTAAGGGGCCCCCAGGTGGCGCAACTGGCAAAGGCACGTGCCCAGAGTGCAGGTTGCCCACTGCAGCCCGGCTCTGGGCGGGAGTCCCATTCAGGGGCGGTGATTGGCTGTCCATCCCAGGGGAGGGGGAAGGAAAGCTGGCAGGAATTTGCTGCAGGCACAGAAAGCTTCATAATCACAGTCAATGGCTTAGCGGGGAATCACAAATCACAAATGAGGCAGTTTGGTCTCCCTCATCATTGCCGATCCAGGGTAGTGGCTGATCCCATAGTTGGAGGCAGCCGGCTTATCCGGGAGGAAATTGAATCATAAGGTACATTCCACAAAATATAATTTTATAGGCTAAAGTGGACCTCCCTGGTATGATGGGATGTTAATTGCTTAATGAACTCAGGAACCACACCTATGTGGAAGCACCTGCTTACAATATACTTTGTATCCCTCATTTACTCAAGTGTTGCCTTTGTTTTGGCAGTTACCTGTATCTTCATGCTACATTTGGTGATAGTGTAAAGAAAAAAGTGATGTTGGATTGTGCCTTTCGCTGAAGCTAGATTTTGCAAAAAGTAAATCCAAAAATAAATCTAAACTATAGTGTTTAAATCTGGTTCATTCTTTAAACTTAAACTTAAGACATGCTGTGCTGCATTTGTACTTGAATGACAACTGCTTTGCTCTTTATATTGCAGGTGTGAAATCTCGCACATCTGACAGTCTGTCTGACATTTTACAACAGCAAGATGAGGTCCCATGTCTTGTTAATCATACAGATTCTCAAATGTTACAAAAACCTTTACATATCAATTTATATTCTTACACAAAACTAAACTTCCACACAATTTTTATTCTTATACAAAACCAAACTTCCACACAGGTTTAATGAAACCAATATGACTGTATTGACCGAAAAACATAGTTTTAAACATAGTCGTAAATATAAAAATAATAACTGTTAACGTAAAGATATTGACAGCAATTGATAGTGAAATTGTTTGTTTCTCATTGCTTGCAAAAAGGAAATTAATTATTTAAAATATACTTTTTAAATGTTTGAACTTATTTTTTTGCTTTACAGTCTTCTTTTAGTTTTGATGTCAATACATATCACTCCGATTTGACTTAGTGTCAGGAATGGAGTAGGAAAACCAGGTGCGGACCCAGAAATGCAATAATGTCCTTTATTGCGTAAAAAACAGGCAATGGTCAAACAGGAGCAATCAGGGCAATACAGGCATCCAAAGAGTGGTCGGGAACAGGCAAAGTTCGTTCCAGGCTTCAGGTGTGTCAGAGGCAGGCAAGACGTGGTCAATGGGCAGGCGGAGGTCGATAACAGGAAATCAGTCCGGGGAACACAGACAGGAGCAGGGCAGGAACCACGAGGAGCACGAACAGGTGGATTGGGAACGAGACAAACAGGAATAAACACGGAAGCACGAACACGAGGAAATAGAACACGGGTAAACAAAGAAACCGCTGGAAAGTTGTGTAGGCATAAGCAAAGCACAAGACAATCTGGCAACGAACATGGGAAAACGCACAGCTTATATACATTTAGACACAACAAGAAACAATCAGGAATTAACACGAATGCAGCTGACTGCAATCAGACACATAAGGAATAAGTGAAAACGATAATACAATGACGAGACAATCTGGAAATGAACATGGGGAACAGTTTAACTACATCAGACATAACGAGAAACAGGTGAAAACAATAATACAATGACGAGACTGGAAACAGGTAAGCGAAAGTAAAAACACGGACCGGACAGCTAGGAAAATATGGAATAAACTACAAACACCTAATTACGGGGAACATGAACACGAGACGTGACATACAGTTATTATTTTTAAGTTTATGACTTAGTTTATGTATGTTTTTCAGTCAATACCTTTGGTACTAATTTCACTCCATACGACTGTTGCATCTAATTTGTCCATGCCTTCGTTGGAAGCAGTGTGTCTGCTGTTTTTCTTGTGTCCTTTTGGTCTGGAGAGTAAATAGCCAGGCTGCTACCGGCCTTCACAAAACAGTGGAATGTTTTAAGTGTTTTGTGGAGGCCGTAAATTACACTTCAAACACGTGCTATGGTTTTGTAGGGAGAATGAAACAATCTAACAAACAAAACATAAAAACTGCAAATGAAAAAAACTCCCAGATTAATCAAATGCATGAAATGTTTCAAATGCCATGTCCATTTTCTTTTCCAATAAATCTTTTGATGCATACCTTTTGTATGCATATGATTTCTATTGTACTGAATTTTGTACCAAAAGCTTTCCCAGGAGCAATTTATGCTAAAGCACAAACTGAGAGGAAGAAGGAACCTCGATATATGGTTTGTGAAATACAGGCTGTAGGTGAATTAAAATGACAATTTCCCTCTTCATAAGTCCTCTTACGTGAACACTCACATAAGATCCCTCACCTGATGAGAGCTTAATATTATTTTAAAGCATTTCAAGGAGAGAAATGACTAAGAAGGAATCATGTCATCTCAAGTGTGTGGTCTGGTTACAATTGAACCGTTACATCTATTTATATTCTGTTCAAGCTCTGTTGTCATGGCAATGTCAGGTTGCATGGCATTTTAGAATCATCGTCTTTGCGCTTGATTACATTATTTTGCACTTGCACTTTACACTTTGCAGTTATTACATCATCCCTCTCAAGCAAAGAGATTTTGACAGCACCTACATTGTGTATTAAAAGGGCCGTAAGCTAGCCCACTTGTAAAAGCTCCCCCCACTAAAGCCCTCTGCGTTGCAGGATACATTACAGTTACTGCTAGGAGTGTAACTGCTGTACAATTTGAACCTTTTGAGTGACCATTTTCTGGGAAATCAAATCCTATTATTGGTCATTTTCCCATGTCCTTCCCCCCTATTCCTGTACCTCTCTCCCAGTCCTGGCCACCATCAGCAGACTGACAAAAAAAAAGAGGCCAGATCAATATTCACCACTGCAACCTTCGGGGAGGCTGCGGGAAGGAGATAGCCGGCGGCTCCGATAACCACTCTTCATCTCCCCGCTTAGGAAGGTGGCTTGCCGCCATGTTAAACGGAAGTCTTCCATTTCTCCGATCTCAACGTCTCCATCTCACAACACGGTCTCACGCACCGCATCCATTCCCACAGTGGCCCTGGGAGAGACCTTAAGATTACTGCACTGGACCGGACCCGGTTCCAAACTCAGATCCCAGATATACAGTATGTGTCATGTATTTTTTCCCCTCTCTCCCATTGGCTGGCCCAAGAAAAGTGCAAGGAACATGAAGGAAATCCCTCCAGGACGCCTCAAGAAGAACCCTCTACGGGCTGCCCTTGATTAAATGAAACAAAGTTGGCATAATTATTTCTATTCATTTTGTAGACACCCTCGCCCAGAGGGACGTAACATAGCTGCCATTTAACACATTCTCCATTTATCCAGCTGGATGTTTACTGAAGCAGTTCAAGTCAATTACCTAACTCAAAGAGACAGCAGCAGTGCCCCAACAGAGGAATAAAACCTACAATCTTCTGGTGAAGGATCCAGTTTGGTAACCATGATCCAGTCACCTAAACAGTACTCCACACTGTCTTTTACTATAAACCATATGGAGAAACAGCTTAATACAGGTACCATTAGAGATGACAACGTAGATGTCTGTAGATTAATTTAAAGCATGCCATTTATTGCTTGAACCGATCAGTTAATTTTTTAGCTCTATGTGTCATACAACAGTTTGGATCTGTTTATGTAATTAACTTTTGACAACTGCAAAAACATCAAACAAATCTAAAACTCATCACTCGCGCGGGATTCCAAAAACCAGCTCTCAGAAATTCAGCACAGAGGAGGACACTTATGTAAAACCCATTCGCGTTCCACCGATGAATTATGTTGCCACAGATACGTCCTATGAAATTTGTCTCGCTGTTTCCTAATGCGACTTCCTGAGTGATTAAAGTTCAATGAAATTCCTCCCACTTGCTCTACCAGAATATCACACGAAGAAGAGTGCTGGTCAAGTCAGTTTAATTCCCCTCAACGTAACAGGCCTCATCCGTGAAAGCAATTGACATTGCGTTAATTAATCCACGGGGTCTCGATACAAGCAGACACGTAACTGCACAAACAACGCTGAAACACCGGGGAAGACACCGTGAACCTTTTGATAGCAGTCAGAATATTCTGCAAGACTGCATGGAATATTTTAGAGGCGGAGCAAATTGATTTTTAAGGATGACTAGAGGATGAATTTATGGCGTGACATCATCTCACGAGGGAGTCAGTCTAAAGTAGCCGATCACAGCAGCCTGCAGTGTGCAGCGTTGAGAGTGGGCCGTTATCGTCACACCTGTCAGCAGCTGTTAACGTCACTACAAAAGGCAGCAACACTGACGGCGGAGAGAAATGGAGCAGAAGTAAAGGGAGTGCCCTGGTCCTGTCACACAGATATTGCCAGAGCCTCGCGTGAAATTATGCATGCTCGTTTTAGCGGGAAATGGATTTCAAACTCAGGAAAGGAGAAGCAAACTATGTTAGTTGTGAACATTTGTGTTAACAGCATTTACAGGCACACAACCCAAATGGGCATACCTTTATGTTAAGTTATCGACAGTCCTGTGATGGGGTGGGGCAGGAACCAGGATTGTAACCAGAAGGTTTTGAGTCACAGATTAGACAGGACCATAGTGCCCTTGAATAATTAGCCTCAATAATAACCTCCAAATACTCATCTGCAAATTGCTCTGTATATGGGCAGAGATGACCACCCAAGATCATTTACCCAAGATCATTCACCTTTGTTTTGCATATCTATATCTGCCATGCAATTAGACTGTTTGAGAGATAGCCATGCTTTGAAGGTGAGTCTGTGTCTTTTTTGGTGTTTTTGAAAGGAGGAGAGGCGGAATAATGATTGACCTGATCAGAAAGCTGCTGTTAAGTTGCAGTTTCACCAGCCAAAAGACAGGCAGGGCCCAACACAGGCAGACTGACAGACTAATGGACCGTGGCACTCTCCATCTCTCCTTCCCTCCCTCTCTCCCACTTCCTATCACACACTTTCACAACAGGAAGGCCTACAGGTAATCTATCTGCAGAGCCACTAACCAGACTGCGGGCAGGAGGAGCACGTACAAGCAAAGGGGCTGCAGGATGGTCCCATGTCCTGTTCCCGGTAAAGCCTGCCTTCAGTACAGCTGAGCCTTCATTCTGAACCAGAATCAGCCCTTAATTATTATTATTATTATACATTTTTCACTTCTGTTCTGTCCTCCATCATCCTCCCTCTTTCATTTAATACAGGTGATACGGCAAAGAGAACACCTTTAGAAAGTTTTTTTTATAAGTAAGTACTCATTTACCAAAAAAAATATATATATGTTAAAGCAGGGGTGTCCAATCTCATCCAAGAAAGGCCGTTGTGGGTGCAGGCTTTTGTTGTAGCCCAGCACTAAAACATCTGATTCAACTAATCTAGATTGTACAGCATTATTATTGAAATAGCTGAATTAGGTATATTCACACAAACCACACAATATACATATACACCATTATCACATCGTTATAACATCACAAGTTATTGACCATCCTAGGCCCGGCTTATGCGCTTTATAAATTATTTACACATTTACACAGGTGCCATATTGCCCTGGCACCGTTAACTGTAGTATAGAGGTCTAAATCATGGGCCATTGAGTCTCCTGAGTCTGGCTCAGTGGCTGGCCGAAAGCTGGATGCTCTGGTAATTAATTACCTGGACTATAGCAATTAGTCACTTTTTACAACTGAAATGGCAGAAGGGCACGGGGGTCTGAGCAGAGCTCAACAAAACTCTTTAAATACAGATCTCCTCTGGGAGATTGTCACAATCTGTTCACATTATGCTATTGCCTTGGACATTATCAGTTTTCCTAGGCAGAAGCGGGCAATGTGTGTGTGTTGTAGGCTGTAGTCCCGCATTTTGACTCGTATCGCAATGGACATTGACCCGCATTTTAAATAAAGTCATAAAAAGAACATTACGGATACGACCAATTCATTTTTTTGACTCATCACATCACCCTGACCCCTCCGCTCTGCCTCCTCTGGCAAACTGACTGTCCCATCCCTCCGGACGCCTGGCAGCCGCTGCTTGCGGTCTCACCTCATCCCTCGCTGGTGGAACGACCTCCCGCAATCGGTCAGGACCACGGAATCACCTGCGATCTTTCGCAAGAGACTCAAAACCCACCTTTTCAGACTCCACTACCACTGAATTCTGTACATCTAGCTAATTGTCATCACCAATGCCTGCACCACTATGTATCCCTGCTTACTCCTCATTAAATTTAAAAAAAAAAGAATAAATATGTACTAAACTTTTCCTTCCCAGTGTTACAGGTATGGTACGCAGCTGCCTGCAATGATGTCTATCGCTGTATTACTGCACTAATCTCTTGCGCAAACTATGATTGTTCCTACCATGTATTAATGCACATTTTGTAAGTCGCTCTGGACAAGAGCGACTGCTAAATGCTTAAAATGTAATGTAAATGGAAATGTATTTTGAATATTCTTTTCCTGTCCCACAATGTCCTGAAAAATCCTGCTTGTCCTACAGTGGACTGTTTGAATCTGGTCACCCTTGTGTGTTGCCAAACAATAAGGAAGTAGAATAAAGGCTAGGGACAGTGTATTGGAATGAGCCTGGGGCCCAGCCTGGCAGCACACAGATGTTTAGGGTGTCTGGAGAGATCACTACGATGTCCTCCATCACCCTCCCCTGCTCACGGGATGCAGATTTGAAACTTCTGTCACACATTCAGTATAAGTGGATTAGATGCCCATGGATTTCCTGGCTTTGGTTGCATTCCATACTTTTTGATTGTGCCAGTGCCAGTTTTACTCTACTGCATCCATTGAACTCATTCAACAAAGCACAAATAGTTTCTCCAACATAAAAGGGCTTTAAAAGCCCTACTAGGGACAGACATTGAAAATTAGTGCAAGCTACAAATTTTGAACCAGGGCATCAGCGTGTTGTCAATGCAATGTGTCTATGTTTTTTTTGTATCTATCCCTACTGAAATAAACATAAAATTATATATAACTTCAAATTCTGCATTTCAGATTGAGCTTCAAGGGCTTTGTAATGCAACCATCACCTACAAAGCCTCTTTTTCATTGTTTGTTTTACATAGAAGTTGCTCTCAAGTCATCTTAAGAGCCAAAGACAATCATAGTTATATATCGAACAATTTAAAACAATGCCATCAATTTTTCACATCTATTCAAGTCACATCCTTGTCAAATGTACTGCTCTGACAACAAGAAAATACTCCACCCCCAAGTTATTGGCAAAATTCAGAGCAGACCCTCGATTCAAATACCCTCTTTTTTAACCCTACATGTTGTTGTATGTACTTGATCTTTGCAATGTAATAGAGGAGACCTGCAATGGTTATTCTGAGTGTGGACATATCTGACTTCACACCACATGCTTTTCCCAGGAACTCATTGCACCAAATTCCCCGGCGCAGCACAGCTGCCGGATAATGAGTCTGCTGACAGCTGCCAAGAATGACTTATGAAGGAAGACTTATTTCTGCCACCTAGTACTGTATATAGTGTCAGAAATAAAATAGACTCTGTCACAATATGGATATGGGACAGAGCAGAATACGTAAATTAAACAAATCTAGATGAGCGGCTTTTCTGAAAGTGAAGAATGATTTTGCTTGTGTGCGATTTTAATGAAAGAATGTGGCAGTGGCTTGTAATGGTAATTGCTGTTTGGACACCTGAGGACCAGATGTCCCCGTTCGCCAATAAAACCAAACTCTTCGAAAGTCTTCTGCTCTGTGAACTCCTCCAGAAAAAAATTGGCGGGGTAATCCACTTTTAATCCCCTCCATATTTACATAATTTAAATTCATGGATAATCTCCACCGATTAATGGAGCTGTCACCCACTTTAACGATAACCTTGCCGACCACATTACTAGCCCCTGCTGCAGTGTAAGTGCTCCAGTAGTTTCAACATGTGGTTAATTTGTCTGTAGATTGCACACTCCATCTGTATAAACTCCCCACGCCTCTGGGAAGCCTCATACACTTGCTGAGGTGTGAAGGCAGCCATGCATTACCTGAAATGTCATCCCCAAAGAATATATGTAAGGTACTTTTGTTGTTCTGAGAGCTTGGGAAAAATTCAACTGTGTCTTCAGTCTTTGTATCTGGACCTTGATTAAGATCTTTGTGTAAGTGGAGATCTCCCCGTTTCCATGCAACCCTGTTACAGGAAACCCGTATGAATAGGTGTGCACACAACTAGTGGAGGCTTTTTACTGGGCCTCTTTGAACTGAGCGACTATCAGCTCATAACCCTGGTATCTCCCTCACATCTGTGTAGGCCCAGATACTGTATATGTATACTGATATGCATTATATATGAATAATATATATCTTTTTTGATTTACAGTTCATACGACTCGACAGATGAGAACAACAATTAATTATTCACACATACATCATTGGTGAGAGATACACATTGTACACAAAGTAATATCTTAACAGTGGACAAAATTGCAGGGACCGGACATACGTCAAACTAGGGAAACACAAAGGTGGGAAAGGGAGAGGGATTGGGGAGTTTTAGTCACAGGAATTATAGTACACATCTTGATAAATTAATCTCTAGACACTCTCTAGACATTCATACATACATACGTATGTATGTATCAAACATATTTAGTTGCTCATAGTTATAAATAGAAATGGCAACCGGTCAGGCAGTAAAGAAAAATAAAATTAATAATTGTATAATGCACTGGGGGTCTGGGCAGATTTATTGAGATTTAATATACTGAGTAGTTTAATCCATGCATTAGCAAAAATGTCCTCTTATCTCTTTCTTTTGCTGTAATTCTCTCAATATTTAAATAATAGTTCATCAAGCTTTTACATTGGGAAATATTTGGTGCAGATTCTGCTTTCCAATGTTTTAGGATATTTTTTTCAGGACAATGGAAGAGAATAAAATCATAACATTAATAATAGGTTTTGTAAAATGTATGTTGCGATGTGTTTCATGTAGCAGACATATTTGGGGTGTAATAGTTCTCCCCAGAGCTCTCTTCCATCACATTCCCAAAATGAGTGCATGCAATGAGTGCAATAATTCTTATTTGTTTTGCATTTTAAACATTTAGTTTATTAGTATAGAGAGTATTAGTATAAAATGTATGAATTCAGTCTTGGAATGTATATCAGTTATGAATAAAACATGGATATTTATCAGGCTCTTAATTTGCAAATATGAAAATGATTATTTATTTGCAAGATTCTATTTTATTTCACATCTGAAAAGGGTATAATTTGGTAGATTTTTAATAGGTCTTTTGCATAATGAATTCCTGAATCGTTCCATTTTTTTTTAAAAAGGGTTATTTTGAATAGCTAGCCTAGCCAAGAGGTGCTTTAGAGGGAATTGTTAATGGTTTTTAAAACACTTTTAATTTTTATCAAGGTTTGATTTGTATTAAGATATCAAATTTTCTGCTTATATTTTTAGAAAAAAGTTGTATCAATAAGTTATTAGATTGGAATTTTCTATATCAATCATTATAGAATCAATCTATCAATCAATCTACATTTTTCATTTACTGAGATATATATTGTATGAAACCAATAGAAACTGATAGAGGCTTGTTGGTACAATTCAAAGTTATGAAGGGTCAGGTTCTTGGGATGGGAAGAAGTTTTTGAGTCTATGAAATTTATTTGCCCATATAAATTATGGAATGATGGAATTCAATGGTCAAAGGAAAAAAAAGAATAATACGTTCTAAAATATATTTTATTTACATTTCTTTTTGGTATGGTATTTATCAAAGATTTTCTCACAATTTAGAATTCCCAATCATATTCTTCAGTCCATTTCATCACTGCAACGCCTGCCTTCACTTCAGGAGAATGCAGGCCAGTAGTGGTTAAACAGAAGTATTTACCTGTTTCTATATTATACAGTTATCTTACAGTACAAAACATTACACAGTGAAATATGCTACAATACAAAAAAGCTTCACAATAAAAATAAGCTGGAGAGAAATGAGGCAGGTCTGTGTTCTCTTTTGTCAAACTCCATTGTTAACAGAATCATAATTTCACTTTGTTTTACAGTGGGAGGATTGAAATGAGACCTACACGATCAGGGTCTGCTGATCATGTCATTGTCAATCTTTAGCATGGTCCTCACCCGTTACAACCCTGCAACCTTGTTCACACAGGACTTGTGTCTTATTTGGCCAAGCACTGATTTCACCACATTATGACATTATGCTTCACCTGACTAGCTGGCCAGCTCCTGATTGGTGCACAGGCACCCTTTGTGACTCACAGATACATTTAAATATCACGTCCGATACTGTGTATCTGGATAATTAGTGTGTCCATGGGAAATGTATGTGACTTGAAATAATGAACAGGTAGGCAGCGGCTGAAGCCAGCATGCTAGCAGCCCCTGGCTAATGAGGAAATGCACTTGGGGTATTTCGATGGGTAATTACTAATCTTTATTAACTCTGGCCCACATTACTGTCTCTCAGGATCCCACACAAACAAAGGATTGGCGCAAGAAATAAGACATCAGCCTTTAGATTACTGGGAAACACAATTGGCGGTATCAACCTCCGCCACCTACATCGGGTGTTACTGCCCAGTAAGACCTTCATCATCCATTAGTGACATCAATGTGCCCTAGCAGCGACTCACCGGAATCCCAACTGCCTATGTTTTAATACTGCTGCCTGTGTGCAGGAAACAGACGCTTTCGCTGGAAGTTTTAGCAAATCCTAACGGTTTGCCATCTCTACACAGCAAATCGAGGGCCAGAAGAATGCAGTTTTCTTTGCAGTGTGTTTATGCATGGATGGAATTATTCCAATCATTCTATTATTCCAAGGTTTAAGAAATGTGAATTCCCAGTCCTAGACAAGTTGTTAATCCAGAACTGCCTTGTCTCCCAGCTATATAATCATAACACATTATTGTGTCCATAATACTTCCCAGAAGGCCTTAATTACAAAGGATCACAAGAACCAACACCGGATTAAGCATTTATCAGTATCCAAATTCCCATGTGTGCTACTCAACGAGAGGTTTTTTTATTCCATTATACCAGACACATTTTCCTTTTTTTAAACTGCCAGAAAGACAAAGGTAGGGTTGTTGCTTCTTTGAGCAGGGTTAATCAGACTCTTTATAAATGGCTCAGTAGAAGAGAGTATATTTGTAATTCGCTGAGCATTAGCAAGTTCAAAGTTAAGTAAAGGTGACTGACCTCCAAACATGGGAAAAGTTTTCCAAAAAACACTTGAATATGTGTCTGACCTTTTGTTTGTTTCTGAACTTGTACCAGAAGAGATCGATAACCCCTAGGCATCAGTCATTCCCCTCAGCAAAACATCAGAACCTTAGGCAATATTAATTTCTAATACACCCTCCCTGGAAGGTGACAGAGTAGAAGATCGAGGCCCTGGAGCCATTGTTCAAGCTGTACCCCCTTCAGTGTCCCCTGCCCCCTGTCCCCTGTCCCCTGAATGGTGTTACATCACTCTAATAGAGTTCCAGACACTTATAGAATCTATGCCAAGGCACATTGAAGATGTTCTGGCAGCTTGTGGTCGCCCAACACCCTTTTAAGACACTTATTGGTGTTACCTGTATACACACACACACACACACACACACACACACACACACACACACACACACACACACACACACACACATATATATATATATTTAGTTGTGTAAATAATTGTATAAATAAATAAATTATGTGTAAATAACTGCAGTAAAATTCCCCTTGTCCCCCGCCCACTGCCCCCCGTCCCCTGTCCCCTGTTTGTGGCCTAGACCTTCAGGCTCTCGATGCAGATTGCTCCCTGTGATCTCTTCTGCTCCCAAACTTGGTAAGCTGACATGCGACTGGGCTCATTTCAAAGGCCAGACCTGGAACATGGCTCATGTGGACAATTAAAACCCATATTAAAAACATATCATCTTTTAAGCTGTTCAAAGCCAGGCCACTAGCAGGGATGCTTAACCAGGAAGGATGTGTTCTGACTGTAAACTCACATCCCCATTGTTCAAGTGCAGGTCCCATGTCAGCTCTTACACATTAGCTTCTCTTTTTCCTCTTTTCCTCTAAATCTCAGACCTTTTATTTGACTTCACCCTGTGATCTCTGGCCTACAGTCATCCACAGGGGCGGAGTGGGGGCAGAAGGGGGCACTAGTTATTTAGGGATGTGTCAAGGAATGAGTCACAGGGTGGGGGGATTGGGAGAAGGATCACATAATAACCATCCATTTTCATACCCTTTCTTTTGTTGTGTGATCTTGATATAATTTTTGAACCTTGTTATATTGAATTCAGTGATACCCCATTGAATTTCCGAATGTACCCCTGCTTCAGCAGGAGTTCATTTTCGAAGCATCAAGAAAAGAGTAACCAACTATTTGACATGCACATATTTTATTCATGCACAGGATGTACTTCTTTCCTCATGTTGGTGTGAGTATTGCTGTGATGTTCTGCCAGCATGTCACGGGTGACCCCAGAATCAAACCGAAAGGTCACGTCACCAGAGCTTTGAGAATGAAAGCCAAGGAATATCAGCGTAGTGCAGAACGACAAAATAAAAGACGGACTCTCCTAATCAATGTCTGCCCCCAGACCTCTATCGATTTAGCTAGACCGATCTATGTGACCAGAGCACAGAGAGCGTGCGGTTTCCCCAAGACCCACCCCCTGGAGAAGGAAACATGGTTATTATGCTGAATGCCAGCTCTGGCGAGAAGAAAGAAAAACAGGGCGTGTGTTCCAAAAACAGGCACCCATAGCTCACCGCTGCTGTGGACTTCATAATGGATTTAATTTATATAGCGCCTTTCAACCCATGATCTCAAACCTCTTT
Organism: Aldrovandia affinis; assembly: GCA_029706075.1. Classification (NCBI taxonomy): domain Eukaryota; kingdom Metazoa; phylum Chordata; class Actinopteri; order Notacanthiformes; family Halosauridae; genus Aldrovandia; species Aldrovandia affinis. Next base: position 2,040,361 of record JAINUG010000036.1, on the reverse strand, counting down.
ACAGTGAAGGGGGAAACTTGCCTCGACCACCACCAATGTGTAGCACCCACCTGGGTGATGCATACCAGTTATTTTGTGCCAGAATGCTCACTACACATCAGCTGAGGTGGAGAGGGAGGGAATTATTGAGGCAATTAAACTGGGGTGATGATTAGGTGGGCAGGTTGAGAGAGCAAAGATGGGCCTTTTTCCAGGAGTTTTGCCTATTACTGTAGATGCAACATTCTATAATATATTTTATTGTTCATTACTGTAGCTGTCAAACTCACAATCCTCGTTGCTCAAAGTTAAAAGCAAATCGCATTACGGTTACAACAAAGAGGGGCTTTCCCTTTTACGGTCGGGTATGGAATATTGACGCAGCCCCTGCCGAAAACCTGTGCCACCGCAATCCCGGAATTTGCCATTCATCCCCGAGTCAAACCATTTTAAGTGTCAGTGAGTTAATGTGCTTAATTTCATTAAGCTTCTTTGTCTGAATGAATGGCAGTGATCCTTGTACCTCCTGGGCACAGAGCAAATAGAAAAAAATGACACAGCACAAGCGGAGAAGCTTTGTTTAGCTGTATTGCTTTGCTGCTTGCTGGTGCACAGGGGACACAGAGTTGCATCTTATCCTTGAATAAAGCGGGAAAAAGGGAATATCGCCAGAGTTTCTTGCAGGATTCTCATTTAGACTACATTTCACCATCCATTACTTCAGCTCTGTTGTTGCAAGGGAGCTGCCGAAAGTGCTCAGCGGCCCATTGAAAAGATGGGAAGATCAAAGCTCAAATTAGAGGGTCTTGGGTAGTGCATCCAGCTAAGGCACTCGCCCTGGAGCAGGGATGTTGCCTGTGGTCTGGAAGTGGATCCTGACCATGCCAGCACCGACTGTAGCCAGTAGACTCCTGAGGTGACGCTTAACTGTCTATAAGATTAAAAATAAAAATAAATAAGCTACATGTATTTCTTTTACATTTTCTTTCAGATTTTTTTCAGATTTTTCTCCCAATTTGGTAGCCAATTCTACCCTATTTCTAATTCAACTATCCCTTCCTTTGAGCTTGCCACTGCAACCCTGAGACTGGCAGCGACAAAGGCATCGAACCGCATCCTCCGAGATGGAACTTGCCAAGCTGTCGACCATAACTCTGATACACACAGAGCCACTTTTGCATGCGGCGAGCTCCTGCTGGCATCCCTCCCCCCTCCGTTTGGGGCAGACAGCCAATCGCCCGATGCCAAACGGGGCTCCTGGCCAGAACTGGGCTGGCACAGATACAGGGATCGAACCCTGGCCGCAGTGGACAACTTGAACTCCCGGTGACACATGTATTTCTACAGCATATGGGAAAGCCCACATATAATGTAAAGCTGTCTCATAATCCTTTCCACTGGCTTGCAAAAAAGACTAAAAACAGCTTGCGAACAGCAGGAGAAATCAAAAAGCAATCTGTTATATTTCGAAATACAAATCGGTCTCTCTAAGTGGAAATTTGTCCACCTGAGTCTCCCTTTGTCATTTTCTTACCTATTTTTAATTCTAGCTTGACAATTTTCAAATGATATTGTACATACCGCATTTTACCTTGCAACTTCTCGTCTTTGATTATTTCCCAGTGAATCTGGCAAAGCACACATTATGCAGAGGTTTCCTGAATAGAAAGTGTATGTTTGTTCAAGAAACCATCGGTTCTAATTAAATTGAAATACATAGTCAGTGGATGCTTTTGGTGTGAATCAGATATCTACCCCTCCCTGTAGCACTGCAACCAAAAGATTGCAGTACAGGTATCTCCGTTTGACTTCCACTTGTGGAACAGAAGTAAATTCAGAAGCAGCCTGTAATTGCCTTGACTACAATCCATTATTTAGCTCCCGACACTGTGAAAGTCTATGAAAGGAACACTAATGGGAGCAGGTTTCATTACAGCTACAAGACGGAGGATGAATTCCTAATAGCTGGGATAACAGTGATGGTGTTATGCTGATACCTCTCTCCCCATCTTTCTCTTTCTCTCTCTGTCACTTTCTCTCTCTCTTGCACACAGACATGCGCATAGATGCCATCCCTTCCTAATCCATAACAATGAATGCCTCCTATTCTCTTCACTTCACATTGAGTTGGTGCTCATGCACAATGAGTCAGTTTAATATTTCACATTTAATAGTCCCATCTTCTCATCAACAATTATATTAAGTTTCAATTCTGAGATAAATATGTTGTGAAGAAATCCTGTTATGAATCATGCCAGTCAGTATGTCACAGATATACAAAATGAAATTAAATACCTGCACCAACATGTGACACAGTAAAACTTGCCCATTAACATGCTTAAGACACAAAGGCCTGGATTCAACATTTGGCCTTAACTATGACTTAAAAACAGATGCAAGTGTTATGTTTTTTCTTCACAAACACAGTTTGGCAAGTTCATTTTGGTGATTGCTTTGCACCCTATGTTTTTAAAACAAACAAAAAATGCATTTAATTGTGAGATGAAGTTAAGAACAAAAGTAGTGTGAATCAGAGAATGCTGGGTGGCTTATCCTGTTAAGGCACTGCTCTGATGAGCCCCATGGTCTGATATCCAATCCAAACCCTGCCACTGCCAAGTGTCAATTATTTTTTTTGGCCAGTGTTGAGCAACCCTGCAGGGCGATTCAGTGGTAGTGGACTGAAAAAATTGGCGGTGATTCCGCGGCGTCGCCCAGGGAGGGAGGGATTTAGTTGGCCGGGATGTCTGTGTCTTGTTGCACAATGGCAACCCCCACTCTTTATTTGGGCGCCCACAGTCTGGTGGTATAAAGCTGCGAACAAAATTGATTCCTCTGACTCATGTCTGTGCAACCTTAGCTTGTAGAAAAGAAGTGTGAAAAGAAGCGATGACTGACATCACATGTTATAGAGTACAACACGTGCTTGTCTACCCTCTCCAAAATTGAAAGCAGAGGTTACAGCGAGTGCAGCATAGAATATGATTGGGCATTCCGAATTGGGAGTAAAAAGGGGCAAAAGCATAAAAAAACTAAAAAAGTTGTTTGAATTCAGGCCAAAGTCAGTAATGAATATGATGGCACACTAATAGAAGTGGTTTTCCTGCTGTTGGGAAATTACTTGCCATGGACTTAATGCTCCAATGGATTTTATTTTGGTGCTAGAAGGACTCCTATGTGACACAATATCACATGGTCACTGGCCACGTTTGAGTTGGTCCATTGGTCTCCTTTTATACGCTGGTTAAACTCTCATCTGTATCTGATGCATCACAAGCCCCCACCACAAGCATATGGTGTTAATTAATTCCTTCCACAGCTCATTGTTTTAACATTATTATTTGCTCAAGATTTAAGGCATACTCATATAACTTGCATCATTACTTTATAAAATTTGGAATTTTTCTTTTTCTCCCAATTTGGAATGACATTTGTATGATGCATCACACCACTGGGCCACCTGCCAGAGTTGGCACTGGCACTGCCAGGATTCAATTCCACTCTGTGGGACATATCACTTTGGCTTTAACTGGATAAAAGATTTTATGGCTTAAATTTTCAATATTTATACTACGGAGCCCTAGCGTGGTAAAATTATGTATTTTTTCCTATTTCGAGAGCACTCGAGCACTCAAGAATTTTGAATTTCACTAAATCAAGCTCGTGGACATGAGATACAATTTGTTACCTCGTTTTGCATGTATTGTGCGCACGGAAGCAATTCGTTACCTTATTTTGAGTATATTGTGTGCACAATTTAAATATTTAGTGCGTTCTAAATAATACTCTCATTTTGATTATATTATGCGCAAGAAAGCCTGTCCACAATTTGAAAAACTAAAAGAAGAAAAGGATCAATTACAATAAACCAGCTACGTGTTTGTGTTTAATTGTTATTTTTTCATGTCATTATGAATAGTTTCTTGCGCATAATATAATCAAAATCAGGGTATTATTTAGAGTGCACTAAATATTTAAATTGTGCACACAATATACTCAAAATGAGGTAACAAATTGTATCTTAGCCCAAAATAGCATTTTGTGCACTCGAATTTAGTAAAACATGCTCTCGAAACAGTAAAAAATATATAATTTGACCACTCCAGGGCTCTGTATTATACAGCTGGATCCTTACTGAAACATTTCGGGTTGAGAGCTTTACTCAATGCTGCCACGGTGGTACTCCACCTGGGACTCGAACCAGCAACCTTTGGGCCTACAGGGCCACCTCTATTCACCACTACACCTCAATACTAGAAAAACTAGAAAACTCAAATTCAAGTGTAGTAAATGTAAGTCATCAAGCTGGCCCTTTCAAACAGCCAGACCCCTCCATTATAAACACAAAGATACATTTTCCGTCCAAAGCTGTGACTGCAGCCTCTGACCTCTCTACAATCTCTACAGTTTTCTCTCCAGTCTGCAAAATAGTTACATACTACCTGAGACGACCGGGTTTGGTAGTACAGTATCAGTTAGTGGTTATGTAGGTGATGTCAGGTTTTATAGTTCTGTAGTATCAGCACCACTGGTCCAGTGCAAAGGCATTCCATCGTCAGAAGCAATTCACATTTGATACCCTTTACTTTCAAGTGGCAACCTGACTCGCCTCAAGAGGAAACAAATGTTTCAGATTTATAAAGGCTAATTAAGCTATCAATGCGAGTTACATTCAGATTTATTGTGTCCGATCAGTGCATGTTGTTTTCTGTTTGGTTGTCTTACCTGCTGAAACAATTTCACAAGCAATCAAAATTATAAAGCTTTTCAACCATGTACTTTCTGTTATAATCAAGGGTCATGAACTGGGCGATTTCTAGCAGAAATCTCCTCATGTGCACAATATTGAAGATGAAATCTCAACTTGGTACTTTTTTTAAAGCAATATGGAACAAGAAACCGAGGGACCTGTGTTATATCATGAATCCACTTTGCATCTTGCCTAATAATACTCCCAACCGTGTCGATATTCATAATATAACGTGTTTCCATATCGCTTATAAAATGGATCCATCCGTATATTCTCAGAAAAGTAAGACAAGACCATTTTTAAATAGAAAACTTTAATGAACTATAGGGTGTATTCTTCTGCTAGTAAGCAATGGGAGTTGCATTTCTGAACACGCTGCTAGGATTCACGCAGAATCTTATTCATTTTGCTGGTTGTTGTTGTTTTGAAGTTAATAGGAAATTATTTCTCTGCGCACCATTTAGTGAAACACTGTACAGCCCACAATGAGAATCTGGATATTGAACCGAGGCAGCTGAATAAGATTTTAAAAGTCTCAATTTTTATTAGGATTGACAGCTTACAGTGTTTCATATGTAGGGTGTTTATGTTAGTGGAAGGTGCAATGATATTAAAATGACGTACAAACATTCTATGTAGCTGTGCTTTATCATGAATATCCACACTGCCAAGAAGTGTGGTTGATCAATCAGTATCCAGGACCAGAACTATCCATTTGACCTGTATACCTGTATGACTATACCTATATCATGCCATATAAAAATGTGCTATATCTAAGCAGTGGTAACATGAGTAAAAAGGAGTTTAGATTTAAAACTGTGCCCCACACCCCTGATCCAGATTCTGCCCCTCCTGATACAGCATAGTGAAACTTTGACTAAGGGCTTCTTGGGTTACCTGCTTGACTATATATTTTTAAAACAATTTTTACTTCATTATTTCTCACTTCTCCCTTATGGTTTTATGTTTGAAGCGGCACAATATGTCTCACAGACAAGACCAAAGGGCACAGTATTTCATTCAGCAAGTGTTACGATTTCAATAAAACGTGCCATGTTTCATTCTCTCTGTCCCATGTCTGAAGGCAATTGGCTCTCCAGGGAGGACATGTACAAGGACAGATGTGTCAGTGTGCTCTCCTGTCTCAGAAAGTTCAGAGTTCACTTTTTCCATTTTTTTTTTCTCATTTTTGATGACGGAAATTGAAACCCCGAATTGGAAAAACTATTGCGATCCTTGATAATGACACAATGATACTTTTTCAAGAGCAACAGCAATATCTGAGACACAATTCTACATCTCAAACTCAATCTAGTCTAATCTAGGATTAAATGGAAAATATATACCTTTGGCCACTACTTATATACTTGTAAATAAATAATATACAGGTATATATATAAAAGTAGTGGCCAAAAGGTTGGAAACATTTGGGTAAATGAGGGACAAAAAGTAGATTGAAAGCAGTTGCTTCCACACAGGTATTGTTCCTGACTAAACGTTTTCCTCCACGTATTTAAAGCCATAATTACTTAACAAGTCTTTACTCCTTCACATTGTAAAGTATTGCTTTGCGGAAACTGGTTACCCAGCTGGGCATTAATTAACTACACTGTGAAAACCACTGATGTTCCATAAATGTGTCTGATTAACTAGTTTGAAAAATCCCACTTTTCCCCACAAATCTCAGTTTTTAGGGAATTGCAATTCATCATGACATCAAAACCATTAGATGAGTCACCAATCTGCATCTGCATATAATACATTATTTATTTCAGAAATCGGTGGGCCAGCAAAGACATTAAGCTGCAGCATGTTCATGCCAAGGTGGCAGTCTGTTAAGATCATTCAAGTCTGTAAATGCTGTTGTCGGGACGACTGAAAAACATCCGACAGATCTCTCGGCCAAAAGCAACATGTCCTTTAGAGGCCGTTGAAAGTCCAGCTTGACAAGAAAATTGTAATTCATCTTGACAAAAAACTGAGAAAGGAATGATTGGCAGCAAGATTATGACATCCTGTCATGTTTGCCTGCCACTGTGACATCAGTTGGGATAAACCCTGTATTTATGAATGTTCCTCAGCATACATCGTGGCCCTCTGCATTTAAGAATATAAATGAGCCTGGTCGGGATGTTTTCATAACCGGCGGTGAGCATTCTTCAACTAGTGTCTATGTGTCTCCACCACTCGCCTAAGGAGATGCCCATGGTATGAGCCAACCGCCCACCCTCCTTTTCCTTGATACTGACGGACAGAAATTCTGAGTAAAAGGTGCTGTGAGCCATGGCAGTGTCGTGTTACCATTCACATACCATTTCACTGCACACATTAACGCCTGCCTCCCCATTGCCTGCACGGTGGCCACCAGCATTTCTCAACAGACAGCACCCTCTAAAAGAGTCACATGTGTCACAATATGCAAGAACATCAGTGCCATCACCCAGGAAGGGAGTGTTTTGGTTGGTGACTTTGTTAATGTCTCATCACGCACTAACAACATCCTCTGGTTAATTGGACGCCTGCAGCCTGTCTGTGACAGCTGTCGATGAAGATGTTGGGGAGCTCTATGCATTTTATGATCCTCTCCAGGCAAACAGCATGTGGCTTGGCCTAACCTAAATCTCTCTCCTCTCTAAAAACACACTCATTGACTTAATGCCTATAAACAAACATACCCTTCCCTGTTGTTGTCACTGACAGGCTTTATCACTTCTTGAATGAAACCACAGCACTATGTGGCTTTGGCGCCAGCATGGTCCATATTGGATCAGC